>OZ026824.1:6753886-7238203 GCA_964023185.1 Macaria liturata | reverse complement strand
GTATACTTATACACTGCATACACATATATTGTAATCTACACTTAGATGGCGTCTACACCGTACCAAACACTCGCCACACACACACACACAATTCACAGCCATATATATTATGTACCTCATTATTAATGTCAAAGACTCCCTCCTGGATCTTCTCGTAGATCTCCTTGGCTGTGTCTATGAAAGCCTCTTCCACGTTGGCAGCGGTCTTGGCTGAAGTCTCCATAAACACAAGCCCGTGTTCGCGCGCGAACGCCTCGCCCTCTTCCTTCTTCACCTCGCGCCTTGACTCCAGGTCACTGAAGAAGGGAATGTGAAATTATATACATACATATAATACACATCTTATTTTAATAAATTTTACAGCTCTATAAGTTTCGTATGTCTCTTCTCTTTTTACTCTTGATGATTTGATAGAAAAAAGAGTGACCAATTTTTTTCCTGTTTAAATTAATAGTAAATATGTTGATCTTTGTCTGAGATATAGAAAGCATGAAAGAATACAAGAGCACACAGCATTCATTAGTCATGTGTGTAATTGAGCACTTGAAAATCACAATGTTTGTTTCATTTCGTATTATTCTTTAAATTAAAAAGCTTCAATCTTATCAGTGGAGCTCATTCTAGTACACACATGTAATATTTCCACAGCATAGCTTTGTTGCAAATAACCTAGAGGTCATATACCTGACAGTAAAAACATTATGAAGTGTGTCACCTCTTGTTGCCAATAAGCATGATGACCATGTTGGAGTTGGAGTGCTGGCGCGCGTCCTCCAGCCAGGTGGTGAGGTGGTTGAAGGTGTCCCGCCGCGTGATGTCGTACACCAGCAGAGCGCCCGCGGCGCCTCGGTAGTACGACCTCGTGATCGATCTAGAATAGGTAGTATGAAGTAACTTTAATGACACTTATGAAACTTGGGTCATAGTCACATGGTTCCGGATTTATAGAAAATCATGCTTGTATATTTTTAGTGACTTTGAATTGCATACTCTGAGGGTCAGAATATAGTGCTATATATTGGAATACTGATTACAAACTTTGTATATCCTGTATTCTACAGATAAAAGATTTGATTTGTATACATAATACTAACGGTGTGTTAACTATGTCAATCCAGGTTAAAATTGTAGGCTTATGTTTATCTTTATACCTAATAGTATCCTCACTGAATGAAGAAGAAACTAGCTATCAAATAAACCTCTAAAGTCACACGAAAATCTGTATAATAATTAAGTGTGATGAGAAAGATCAGTTAAGTTGCGGCACATAAATTTCCGTCACACACAATATCAGTCTAAATGTACCTGAGCAAATGTGACTGCATTATTATAAGGGCAAAACATATAAAAATCTTCATATTTTTGTCTGCCCTTTTATTTCATGTAAGTACCATTATAATATCAATTATACTAGGTATGGTGCTTATTGGTTCCCCACAGTGTTGATAGGTATAGAATAACCTTTGTCATCTAATGTCAATACACATTTATAACTCCAAGTTTGATAGCAATAGCAATTCTTTCTTTTATTAAATTGTTAATAGATATCCTAAAATTTTGCTACAGACAATGACTCTAAATGACATTTCAGAATCAGCTGCTTTGGATGTAGGTCACAAAATGACACTGAACAATTGGTTTTTTGTTCATTGTTTTTACTCATTGTCTCAAACTGTGCTGAATTACTCAATGGAGTAAATCAGACTAACACTGGCCAGTTGATGAACTTTGTAAAAATTACTTTCAAATCATTGTATGATTTTTATTACATGCTGCTAGTAGTATTTGTTAGTAACCAATCTGCCCTAAACTTAGTCACTAGTATAGATCTTTAAAAAACATGATTAAAATAGCTTGAAACTCTGTGTATGATGTTAAAACTGCACTATGGCTCAGTAATGATATGGTTCAATGGTTTAATCATTCTGACTAATACCACAGCAAATACAAAAACGTGCATCACTGTATTTCTTGCAAATGCCTAGCTGTCCAATATACAATAAGTTAATTCTTCTTCTTATTGAATGAGAGTGGCTAACTCTGATGTCGGGAATTTATCAAGCCGCACCGAGGTCCTCTGACATGGCTTAACGACTGCCATACTAGACAAGCAGCCGGTACCTACAATTTAACATGTCATCCAACCCACGGACGCGCCCAAAATGGAATGCCACTTTCTGGTTACCCATCCAAGGACTGACCGCATCAACCTTTAATGAGTTTTTTATTTAATAAGTTAATAATACATGTATATTGTTTAGTAAGAATGAACATATTGTATATGATATGAGCCAGGCACTTGTGCATTGCTATCTATGTTCAGGTAGATGACCAGCACTTAATGTTTACACAAGCCAATATTACACTTGATAAAGGCTCAGAATAAATGTATTGACTAGGGAAACAAGGTCAGTGGGTTATGATAATGTACTTTAGTACATTGGCACTGGTATTTAGAATGTTTCTCAAATCATATTTACTACTAGTGGGTGCTCGCGGCTTCACTCGCATCAAGAAGTAAAACTTGAATCCCCTATTTCACCGCTTTAAAAGTTGCATTTCCAAAAATCCTTTCTTAGCGGATGCCTACGTCATAACAACTACCTTCATTCCAAATTTCAGCCCAATCCGTCCAGTGGTTTAGACTATGCATTGATAGATGACTATATCAGTCAGTCAGACAATCAGTCAGTCATTCACCTTTGAGTTTTATATATTTAGATTTATGATACTTACTGGAAATAGTTACTATGGCTTATTATATTTCAAGACATACATATATTATATATTTATATAATTGTATATATAAGCACACCAATTTTGAAACTAAAGAGTAAAAGTTATAAGGTAAGATATTAATTTATTTTTGTAATACTGCACTTAGTATCACAAAAATAAACAAGAAACACAAGCACAAGACCAGATAATTTGTTAATTACTTGTTATTTAAACAATTAACCAATCAGTTTCAACCGATATCATTTAGAAGGTTGACACACAGATTATCTTTTTAGGAAGACATTCTCAAAAATATATTCTGATCCCCAACCAATATCTAAGGTAAACTAATTATGTGTGTATGCAAAAAATTAATTCTATTCTACTGGCCATTTTTCATATATCATAATTAAACTAGCACTAGTGTGTGATGCCAGTTGCAAAAGAATATTAGCACTGGTGGCCCAGGGTCACTGGCATTAGGCTGAATTGCAGCTATGTGGTATCACAATTTTTGTACTTACTTGAAATTACATTATAAATTATTTACCTATGTAAGTAATATTTTGTCTCAATAAAGATTGTTCAATTTTTTTCCATTCTTCTTCTTATAGAATGAGAGTGGCCAACTCTGGTGTTGATAGTTGATCAAGCTGCCCTAAGGGCCTCTGACATGGCTTAATGACTGCCATACTAGGTAAACAGCCGGGACCTACAATAATTAAAACAGCAACAAATGTGTATTTACCTGAAAGCTTCCTGTCCAGCTGTGTCCCATATCTGTAGTTTGATCTGCTTGCCATCAATGGTGATCATCCGGGCTCCAAACTCTACTCCAATTGTGAGGTCATGGACCGGTTGGAACCTTTTGTCTGTGAACTGCAGGAGAAGGCAAGATTTGCCCACACCTGGAATGAAATACAATATTTCAGTATTTTAGGGTGTATGAATACAAATGACATAAGTATTTGCTTAGTATGGGGTTAGATGGCACTGTGTAATTGTCCCAGAATGTAATCTCTACCTATTTTAGTTACTAAAATAAGTAGTAGAAATTTGTCTACACATAAGTAATTAGCTTGTATTTAACCCATATTTTAAATAACTTCTATTATAATTCATGGCCTAATCTTTAAATGGTAGTTTCAGTTAAACTAACTATATACAATAATGTAAGACATTCGATAGCTGAATACTGTAATATCTAGATTTTACTAATGCTTGTTTGTGTTCTTAGACATTAGACATTATTATAGTTTCCTGTGTACACAACAAATATTAGGATTCTTTGTGCCTTATGTAATTGTGCATGTTGTACCACAATAAACAAAGAAAGTCCTTGGGCTGGTATTTAGGAATCTATTCACTATTGATCAAAACTGAAACAATTATTTGAAAAAGAACACAAAGACATTAATTTGGTGGACAAAACAAGTAATGATATGCGCAATTGAGTCTCTATTCGACGTAGGTTTTCATCAAAGCGTAGGCGTTTTACCATCAAGTTATTGATTACGCCCATAAACCAAAACAAACTTGGGAACTCTTTAAACCTCATCCAAAATATTGTTAAACTACTCCAAACTAAGAACAGACAAAGACCTTGCAATATAACAGGACAACAAAGATAAAAAGACCTAAATATTGTATCAGGAAATAAAATCGATACCTGTGTCGCCGATGATGATGTATTTGAACAAGTAGGCGTAAGCCATTTTCGCAATTGTTTCTCGTAACTACACGATAGAACAATAGTTAACAACAAAGAATGTTTATTCACTAGCTTTATTACGAATTAAATACAAAGACGCAATTTTTACAAAATTCTACAGCTGGCTGAATCAATTTGTCATTGTGAAAATTTTGACAGATAAACATAGACGATAGTTTTTTTTTAAGTTAGAGATGAGGTATAACGTCGTTTTTGTTGGTTATAAAAACGGTGCTGCCAAAATAAAAAAAAAACCTACAAACTACATTTCTACTAATGCAAAAAATAATAATTCAATAGGCCGTCTGAATCTACGGTCTGAATAGATTTGATATAATAATACTGAATACATAACATAACAATGATACCTATTGATATCATACAACAAGGAGCAAATGAATAAGAACAGAGTAGGTCTCAGTCAAAATGCGAAAGTAGATACTTAGGTAGGTATATCTATATTCTATACCCTTGCTGAAGATGATGTAACTTACAGTTTGTTTTGTATGGTCATTATCAGTTCCATCTCCAAAAAATAATCATAAAAATCGGCAGTCGTGAAGACGAAACGTTAAGAGTTGACTGATAGAGTAATTCTATTTTTTTTTCAATAATTCTAGTAAATCCAGAGTAAATGGAGATCTTCTAGGTAAGCGTGTTATATCTCAGACTACACTGGAGCTTACCATCAGGCGCACTGTAGTCAAATATAAGCGAAAAAATGTTTTTACAAATACCCAACCTACTGATTATAAAGCTATTTACTTTTAAGAGTTTGAATCATTAAACTGGGTCCAATTTAATAAAACTCACACTGGATACAATTTCGTTTATTGTGACAATATCAGCCGCCGATATAATATGCAATGCAAATCTTACACTATTTACATACATTCAAGTCAACATATAAAAACATAGATAATCAAAAAGGATGATTTTGTTGCAAGACTCACCTTAGTGCATGGTTACTAGTGAATCGTGAAAATACACCTACACATTCAAATTCATAGTGACCCAATAAAATCAACCTCTGACATATGCTATGTAAACTAATCACCATTATAATACAAGATTAAAAAATAAATAATGTTTATCTATGCTTAGGACAGTTATTTCTCCAAACCATTTTGCAAAAATCCTGTATTTTTTTGTGAGTATGCAGTCATTATGCAGTACCTAATAACTATTTACTTTTAAAACCAATTGCAGAGTGACTTTACATAAAACATATTATTTAATATTAGTAATATGGTTATACATACATACATATATTGGTTACAAAGTTAGATTATATACCTACAATTAATTAAAAAGTATAAAAAAATTAGGAATAAACAAAACAGGAAGATAAAATACAGATAACAGTGTGATCTATTGATCTACAGAATTACACAAAACATATACTAGAAACTTATGTATATTTTATAATAATTTTAATATCTAAATAATGATAACTAGTAATTTCTGAAGCCAAATATTGATAGTCCTAAGAGTATATGAGTAATCATCATTTTACATAATAAATTTATTGATGGTGTTCTTGTCTGATAGGTTATATATGAATGTTTTATTAACACTGTTTACACTGTTTAGAATATAAATATAAATTAACACTGTTTAGATAGATGACCAGTGATGCTAACTCTTATTGTCTAAGCACTGTATTACACTAATTCATTAAAAAAATGAATAGTATCCAACATAATTTACAAATTCTTATATAATACAGAAATATTAAAGTCTTGTACTCATATAAGTAAATCATAATATGCAATTGATGAAAATTAAAATTCTCCCTTGGTACTTGAGACTCAACAATTTATGTATCATACCACAATACGAAGCATTTTAACCAAAAAGTAATTTGATACAGTTAGAGTTAGTTTCCAAAGTAAATATCTTATTGAAATGAATAAAATGAAATTACTTTATCTAACTAAATGCATGTGTAAATAAAATTATGATAAGATAGGCATTCAGGTATGCTCCATATAATGATACAGACTGATAACCTTAGAATATTGAGTGTTCTTGTATGTACATTATACATAAACCAGATTTCAATTCAGCTAGAGAGTTTGTAAGCAGTATTTGTCTTGTTTTTTTCCTATAGGGATGTACTGTAGTAATAACTCACTATAAGGATATAATGACTCATAATAAAATGATATCATAATAATATGTCTATACAAATATCAGTAAACTGTTTTGTTTTTGCTGGTAAATAAATCAATACTAATTCTTACTATATTATGTGAACAAAAACTACTTCAAATTACAAAGATCATTTTTGAAAAACAACCTAACAATAAAATAGTACATTTACATAACCAAACTACAGTATTGGTATAGATCTATATTTAACTTGTTGCCATAGTCACAAGACATTTTTTCAGTGTACGAATGATCACTAGCATGCCAGTTGAGCTTTTTGTCTGCATTTTTGCATCAGAGCACGTAAAGTGAACTGGCGACGAGCTAGAGTGCGAACCTGCTTCAAAAATGTGTCCAGATCTATGACTTCCTTGCGTAGTGCCTCTCCCATATAGTAGATAGCGTCTTCTAGAGTTGCTTCTTCAGCAAAAGCATTCAGGAGCTGGGAGTAAAGAGGGGCGGTGGTCACAACAGCTTCATCAACATCTACACCTTCTTGTTCAGCCAACTTCTCCACGGCAGACTCTAATTCCTTCTCTTTTTCTTGTAGCAAGGCTACATTTTTGTCCAGTTCTGCCCTTTCTCTTTGCAAACGTGCAAGTATATCCTCAAGGCGTGTCTTGCCATCTCTGAGCTCCTGCTGAGTTCTGCGCAGAGTGTCCAACTCTGCCTGTGACTGCTGAGACTGCTCCTTAAGTCTCCTGCGTAGTTTATCCTCCACGGCGGACAGCAAGGAAGCCTTAATGTGTTCCTCAGTGATAGTGCCTCCAGCCACATCTGGAGTAGGTGTATACCCAGTTTGAGCTGGGTATGGTGTTGGAGTCGAGGTAGCTGGATATGGAAGGCCTCCATTAGTATTAGTTGTTCCAGGGTAAGGAGTGCCAAAGTTTGGATAAGGCACATTAGATGTAGGATATGGGGTAGGTCCTGGATATCCTTGAGGAGGCATTTGAGAAAAGACAGGGTAGGCTGGTTGAGGCATAAATGAGTTTACAGGATAAGGTGGTCTAGTCTCATTACGTGGCTTGGAGTAGACAGGAGGTAACTCCCCAAAAGCAGTGATCATGCACATGATAAGTTTTTGCAATGTAGATCCGTTTTGCGTCCACTCATGTAGATATGGAAGGTATACTTTTCCGTTGCTATCTACGTATTTAGATACTTTGATAGACATGTCTGCGGTGGGCTTGACGAAACACAACGGAGCATTGGCGGGGTGAGTGTCCATTATCCATATTTTAACAGGTATATTATAAAAGGCTCCTTTGTAGTTGACTGGGATTGTGCCCTCAAGATTGAGAAGATCCTTTCTAGCGCCCGAGTTGAAGACAAAGGCTTCAAGACGATAGTTTAAACTTCGATAAACTTGGATGAGACCAATCACTTCACGGCACGTAAAATCGCGATGTTTATATTTCGACAGATATTGTTTTAACACAGCTTCGTCGTTGGCCATTGTGATTTATAAGCTTTATCGTTTACAAAATCACTGAAAACACCTTGATTTATTAGTAATTTGGTAAAATCACAAATTCGATCCGATCATCCTTTTCGCTTGACAACTGTTTATTTTTATTTGACAATGACTTTTGAAATCATTGGTAGAAGACAGTTGTTATTTTTTTATAACCTAACACAAAATTATTATTTTTAGTTTGTAAATTTTGATGCTCGAAGGTAAATTTCAAATTCAATAAGTAAACTGTGTAAGAAGAGGTGGTGTCGTGTTATGCCTACTTTACCAACACCACAGCAACACTTAGCTGAACAGCTACATTATTATTAATTAATCGGTAATTCGCATTTTCAGCTATCTCTAAAGTTTGTCTTTGATTTTGGATGGTCAGTGTGGTTGTCAACGTCAATTTTGACATTTCCAGCGACATCACCCGGCTTTCGTTAAAAGTCATTCTTTTTCGTGAGCTCGTCTACGTTGTAAAACGCGTTGCGACGGTTCACAGATTTAATCCAAGTTAATCTGCTTGGAAATAATTTAATTTTACATCTAACGTGTGTAAAAATATCTCAAAATGCCGCCTAAATTCGATCCTAACGAAGTTAAAATCGGTAAGAACGTATTATATAGTGACGAGAATTTATCGTAAATGTGAAAGTGTTATGTGATAAACAGTGAAATATTTCTGCATTACAGTTAACTTGAGGTGTATTGGAGGAGAAGTCGGCGCCACATCATCTCTGGCCCCTAAAATCGGTCCCCTCGGTCTGGTGAGTGTGCCCTCGACATAACCTATCAAAACTACGCATGGCAGTCCTTATCCACTGTTTCCTAGTGATATTATCGCTATGGGGCTTTGGTTATGAGGCTAATGGAGATATTATCGATAAATTATAATTGTTAGTTACCGATAAATTTAAGCTATTGCTTATTTCGGTGCACGTGTCATTTTTATTCAGTAAAATTGCTCCATTAGTCTCGTCTCAAGATGACCGAGTGATCTTGGGGGGTGCCTCCCTACCAGGCGCGTCCTTCCGGGTGGCGGATGGAAGGAACCCGCGACTCAGGATCCGGTCCCTGTCGCGGCTACTCCGAATGTCCAATAAGGAGTCGCGGACCAGGCCATGTGACTGCTATGCTTGTTTCATTCTAGGTAACACTGACATCATCCATTTCCTAAACTCTGTATAGATATGACTTCATTGTTATCATCTTCTGAAGATTCATAATTCATCAATTTCGCGATAATGCTTGAGATATGTAAACTAACATTTTTTTGCCTGTAACAGTCCCCCAAAAAGGTTGGTGATGACATTGCCAAGGCTACTAGTGACTGGAAGGGTCTGAAGATCACTGTTCAGCTGACCGTACAGAACAGACAAGCCACAATCTCTGTGGTGCCTTCTGCAGCTGCCCTCATCATCCGAGCTCTGAAGGAGCCCCCACGTGACAGGAAGAAGCAGAAGAACAGTGAGTATTGCACACTGCAATGTAACTAGAAATAATGAGTGGAAATAAAATATATCTGCACCTTTCATCCCTTCACTGCATAGGTTTCCAAGAAGTTCATGAATTGACATTTGCCCAAGAAATTGTACACATGTATTTGGAAGCTTGTTTATCTAGATTCTAGATCAACATACTCAAATTTTATCCAATTCTGACTGAATGAAAAAAAACATAACCTCCAAGTGATAAGACCACCTTCTGTCCCAATACTATGATCTAAATTTCTTCATGCTTGTGTTCTTTTGTTATTGGTGTACAATAAAGCATTTTGATTTGATAACCTCTGTATCAAATGCATTAGATCAAAATCTAAAATTAATATGTTTCTACAATTGCTAACTTTGTATAATTATTAATTCCAGTTAAGCACAGTGGCAACATCACCCTTGAAGATGTCGTCGTCATTGCCAAGACCATGAGGCCGCGTTCCATGGCGCGTGAGCTCTCCGGAACTGTGAAGGAGATCCTCGGAACAGCACAGTCTGTTGGATGCACAGTTGAGGGCAGGCCCCCACACGACCTCATCAATGACATCAACACTGGAGCTCTTATCATTGATGAATAAATCTGAATTTAGTTCTTATTTTTGTTATTTTATTTTATTAACCTATATTTCTATAGTCCTCATCTAGATCTCTGTCAATCTAAAATGTTTAAGTGGGTAGGTACTAGGGAATCGAGAACCGGGATTTCGCTTTTCAGTATGTACTGACAACTTTTTTTTAAATATAGCCTTAAAAATGTTTTTTATATGTGGAAATGGAGATGGATGGATTATGAAGCTTCGTGGCATAGGTAATCCCTGGAATGTAATCGATATAAGACTGGTAGACTGGCCACCTTGCGGCGATGATCCAACCAAGCTCTAGGGGTTTGCTTTGGCCACAGTGCTCCTAAATTTTTGTTAGCTTGCCTATTAACTTCTCAACCTCTCAACAATTATACTGACTGTGTCTGCACGCTGCAGCCACCACCAACCTCCCGGGCAAGGCCGGCGGTCGCTATGTGTAGGCAACGTTACATATGACCCAACTACTTGTGCTTTATATAATGTGCGCTGAGCAATTATAATAGCTGGAAGTACATACTGACCTAGATTATTCCGAGCTATTAGGTAGCCGTTTGAGCCTTGAATTCAATATAAGAGCTAAAACTAAGGAAAGAAGTTGGAATTAGACGGTCAGCTGTCGATATGGTTACATTTCAGAAGGTAGGAGGCCAGCTGAGAGGGCCTGTTTTAGGCTAAAATAGAAGTTCTAGGGTCTTAGCCGAATTGAACTTGGATCAAACCAGATTGGTTTAGCTGTCCCGGCAAGAACGGGTTTCATGGGCAAGCAAAGAATACTTCTCCGCAATTTCCGTCCAAACCACAGTCCACAGTCTGAATTGACCTACCTTAAGAGGGGTTGGTTACACCCTCTTGCGGTGTGCAGAGACACCAGGGCATTGACTCCTCAGGAAGCTTTTATCCCTGCTGAAGGGTGTGGTATGCCCCACATACCACACTCCAGGGCATTCCAATGGAGACGGAATCCGTGCCTGAGCAGCTCAACATGACCATCTGTCCGCCTCCTGGGGATCAAGTGAGCGGAAAGATTTACCTATAGCTCTTCAGTGTCCTTTTGCGACATCACTGAATGGGGCTCTATAATGCCATACCCTATCATGTCATCTTGTAGATGTCGAAAGAAACGTCAAGAATTACTAATATCTCTATGGAATCGCTCCATATGTGACTGGCGATCTTCTAGCGTACCTAACGTATGGTGTACCTACCTACTCGGATTTTGATGCAGTTTTCTGTGATGTGATGAGGTTTGATTGGTGTATGTTTCTAGGTATGTGTTACGATGACAACTCACCAGAGGGCGCTGCTGTGTACATTATATAACTAGCCCGATTTTGATGCAGTTTTTTTTATAGGCTTAGATTTGTTCAGTATAGTGACAGTAGACTTGAAGTCTTTTGTTTTTTTTTAAAATAATGATTAATTACAATAATCTTGCGAAAATGACGGCATGGTTCTCCTGTTATCATTTTGCGGCAATCAAATTAATTACTTACTAATTTCAAACATTTGTTTTGATGTGGTAGGTAAGTAAGCAAGTTATCAAATCGCCTTAAGGGCCTCCTATATGGACATTGGACAACTGCCGTACTATTACCATAATCTAAAAGAAACTGAACATCTTTTTGCTGACTGTACAAAAATAGAATTCGGTTCAGAACGGAATACAGTAAAATAATAAAAAAAACTGATACCCAACGGTATCTCTTTTCAGTTCAGACCGAAGTGATCCGTTCAAAGATATGCATACAAATTCCTTGGGTACCTACTATATCACAGATATTTTAAGTACAAGTTGTATGTCACAACAATGATATTGCTGTCTCGCTCGCACCGGTGATGTATAAACTGCAAATCTCGTTCACGAGAGCAGCAAACATAAAGAAACTTAGAAGAACCTCTTTTTTTGAAGTCTTAAGGCCACGATATTTCACCCGAAAACGCTTTGCGCTTGGAAAAATGCCTACAGTTGCTTTTTCGCATGCAACTCCACGCCGTATTAACATGAAAGCAAGGGCGAGCATCGCGCGCATAGCTCCGGCCGACGAGTCTTGTCCACACGCAAACAATTTTGCACAATTTGAGCAGTTTTGCAGACATTTTTGACGAAATAATTCATATAAAATCAGCAATTCAGAATATTCTATTTATGGTTTTCTACTCCTCTAAATGATAACATTTCCTTTTAGATATAATTTAATTGGTTTAAATTTCTGTATTACTTTTGGAAAAAAAGGCGAAAAATATTTCAAAACAACATTTTTAAAAAAAATAAAACTTTCGAGCGAATTATACGTAATCGTGTTTTGGCGTTTTTATTGTTTTAACACTGAATCAAAATTATATAAACTGAAAAAAAATTAGCTCTATCTTATATACTTCTATTTTATGAAATGTCGATATCACATAGCACCCCGCGTTAAAAAAACCATTGGGCGCAAATTTCCACCTTTCGTAATATGTACAAAGTACAAACTAGATTCATTCCGTTCGGGAGCTATGATATACACAGAGATACTTTTCAAATTTAGAATACCCCTCTTACTAGGCATTATGCGCTCGCGCTTAAAAATGATCGAGGTTTTTTTTTGTTACCTTACGTTTATACTTATTCTCAAATGGATGAACCGATTTAGGAGAGATTTGATATGAAGATAGAATAGATCACTAGAGACTATCCCGATAACAGAATATTAAAGAGAAACTACATGTGACACGCCTACACACCGGTTATCTGGAGAATTAACTATAATTAATTTAACGTTGTGCTGCCCACAGCAGCGCCCGGAAGTAAACTATACTTCCTTCTTATATAGAAATCTTACCGAGACGTTAGTGGCTTGGGTAATCCATAGCTAAATTACATGAGCCATGGGTAAGTAATTCATAATACCATACCTACAAATAAGACTCCAAATGATATAGCAAAAAACATATAATTTTATACTTTTATTATTTACAATAATCAACTTTTATTTACATATTAACAACAGCAAGTGTTTTCCTTTGTTTTAAGGCCACATCTAACTGTTTGAAAGGGAATTTTACAAAAGTTATATTCCTTATTAAGGTGTTATTCCTAGTCGTCAGATTGCTCACCATACAGATACAAGACTGTTTGTCATATTTTACGAACCAATGATATATTTGATTAATCAACTTCTCTTGTATAAGGCTTCCAGATATTCTTTGAGATTACTAAACTGATTTTATAAAACATTAATGGACAAATCAACCTCCAAAGTATGATTGTTCATTAGAAATGGTGCCAAGGTAATCACACATTATTGGGAAATGTAGTAAAATCAACCCAATCAGATGAATATCAGAGTAAGATCAATGTAAGAACCATATTTGACATAAGGAATAACCTGAATGTTGGGACTATACCCATTATTATAATATCAAACATACCACATGTACCATGAGGGGCCGCTTGAATTACATCATATAAATATTATAGTACGTTCCATTTCGATTGGCAATAAAGTGCGTTGACCTTTCAGTGGTCTAGCAGAGATGACAAACCTTTTATGACACTGATTATAATTTGTTTTATTTTACCTACCGGTATGTTTCATTTACAGGGCTTCGCATAGATATGTACCAAAAGAAAATCAAATACCTATATTTTGCCACCAAGCAGTACCAAGTAGGTAGTTTGTAGTTTTTAAAGATTTTGTTACTCAACGTTATATAATAGGTAGTGCTACAGGCATAAGCAGCGCAGGTGTTACAACTTACCATCAGGAGAGCGCTATAAAAATACTTAGGCACATAAACAACGAAAGTTCTTACTTAATGTCATTTATTTTTAACGCGGCCGAAGGTGACGCATCTCTGTTGTCTGACGTAACAAAATGTGTCTGGAAAAGGGACATAACTCGCGTTTTGTATTATTTTCAAAAAGTACTTTGGTTAGTGTTACAAAAAGTGTTGCAATGCTTTTTTTTTCGTTTTAAGTATAATAATAATAATAAAAAGAGGTTTTCGTTACTAATATTTAAAATAAAGTATAACATAGAACACTGTTAGCGCGATAAACACTCTTATTACAAAAATCACAGTTAATAAGTATAAAGATCAAGAAAATATGACAAATAAATAATTCTAGTGTGTTCTATTACTTTGTTTAGTTGTAATAAAATTCGATGATAAATTATTATTTTTGGGACCTATTTTGGTAAAATTGTAAGTTACATCATTTTCCCTCTCAGCCACTGACTAGGGGTCAACGCACTTTATTGCCAATCGAAATGGAACGTACTATAGTCTTTGTACAGAGTTACATTTATGTTAGTACACTGTAGCTGTACCCTCCGTTTAAACAAATCAATGGATGAATTTCAAAAGAAACTATCATTAGGAAGCAATATGTCTACCCGGCTAGTACTTATAAAAATATGAACATTGAAACATAAACAAGTATATTGTGAGTGATTATGGTACAAGAAATACATCCATTGAAACAACCATACCTTACACAAATGCTATATAAATGATCTAACTAGTATAATCAGTTATCATCAACAATATTCCCTCATTGCCTAACAAAATAATGTACTATGAAATAAAAATTAAAATAAATATGAGAGGTTTGTTCTTTCTCAAAATCAATAACTATGTACAGTTAATTTTTTACTTATCAGTCCTTGAAATTGCCTTCATTTCATTACCTACTTTTAAGTTTAGTAGCTTTTCATCAAATTACATTTTCATATGCAACATACAAAACTTATTTTTATTGTTTAAAACTTTGTTGTCAATAAATAAAATTAATCAAAAAGTTAAGAGAAGTTCACATTTTCATCATTGACATACAAAAGTAATTGAGTGTTTCCAGGAATAGCATGTTGTTTTCTCCTAGACATGTTTAAAACCCTTAAAAACTATTACTTTTGTATGTCTTTAATTCTATAAACAATAAAAAAATAGAAAAATCAAAATCAGTGCCATATAGTTGTATCTAAAAACTTATGATTGATGGTAGAGTTAATTTAATTACAGACAAGCATATAACCACCACTTTAGGTGAGGTGCTGTTTGAATGCATGACTGTCATATATATAAAAACAACATAGCTTATAGTATGTTTAATGTAGTTCTCCTGTCAGATTGGATTTATAAAATGATACATTTAAGTTCTATTCATTGTGATGTTGTGCCATCATTTCTAACAAGTGGATTTTACTTATAAAGAAGTTCTGCCGCTGAATTGAATTATCACATGGGGAAAAAATAATAATGATAGGGATGAGATCAGATAGAAATAATAGTCATCAATCACACACATGGGAGTTGATATGAACATATTGTCACAACATATTGTATTGTTGGGTCTACATCATAGACTCCATTCGAATAATCCTGTTACAATTAAAACATATTTTTTCAAAGATGTGTGCAATATTGATATCAAATCAATTTTGCATTGTAGGAGTACTGAAATGAATAAAACATAAAATTGATGACCTAAATAGCAGATATTTAGGCTATTGCGTGCATGCAAACTAATTAAATGCCACTGCTGCCGTTGAGCGACGGCACACGGCTGTTTAAGACGTCACTTCACACTACATCTTCTGCACATCACTATACAGTGTTCATTCACTTTTGTCATCACTCGGAGTGTTCACAGTGTCTGTCAAAGGCATCACTAGCTCGATTTCAGTCATTAAGGACATCACTCGGTGTTTAGTCAATAGGGCATCACTATTCAGAGTTGACGGTGACTTTAGTCATGGGCAGGCCCCGGGCGGGGGCGGTGGGCGAGGACTAGGTGGGCGGCGGCGGCGGCAGGGCGGGCGGCGCCCCGCTCGTCCACTGCACGAGCGCGTGCTGCGGCATCTGCGTCGCCTGGAAGTGGTCCTTGAGCAGCGCCTGCGAGAAGTTGCAGTGCATCTGGTACGCCTCGTTCTCGCGCTCCGAGTCGCCCGCTAGCCGGTACAGGTCTGGGGAAATGGAATTATTATGACTCAAGTAATCAAATCATTCATTGGTAATACAAAAAGTTGAATATGTCCAAAATAATATTAAGATGAATGGAATTCTGTCTACTCTAATTTAATTTTCATTTTAAATTCTACTACATATTTGGCAGAGATACAACTATTGTAAAGTCAGGTACATTTCTTTCTTTTGGCTTTTGATTGTTTCTATCAAATTGTTTGACTTTATTGAAGACGTAACCTATATTTTGAATCTTCAATATAAGTCTATCTTTTACACTTTAGTGGGCAATTTTCTACATTTATAAACCAAGAAACAATCGCAGGCTCTTCATAGTTTCTTACAAACGTGTATGAACTATTTTGGACAATAGCTAAAGCTGGAACAAATATCATTGTTTACTTAGCCTAATTTAATATATATATAAAGACTCACTCTGTAGCTCAAAATTACAAAGCCTTGAGCACCGCCGTAAGGTGGCCTGTCTTTCGGTTTTTTACAGGTTGCATTTCAGATAGTGTGCAGAGGAATTGCATAATTTAATTCCTGCAGCCCCATTTCACCATTGTTAGAGTAGAGGTACGGCAAGGAGGCACTGATATATGTACAGTTGAGGTTCCAAAGACTAACACCAAACGTTTTGCTTCGTCTTTCATCGTGCGAGCTGCCTAACTGTGAAACTCCTTGCCCGAATCTCTATTCCCCATAAACTATAATTTGTCGGTCTTCTTATGTTAATAATTTCATTTACCTTTAAGTATAGCAGAAGCCCACAGCTGCACATGTACGTCCGGTATCTTGCTGGCGAGCTGCATAGCGGGGGTGACCATGTTCATGCTCTCGCGACTGTTGTTGATCGACAAGAATATGTGGCCGAGCAACACGAGCGAGCACGACGTGAGCCGGTTCAGATCCTCAGCGTTCGCCATCTTGAGGGTTTCTCTGAGATACCGTCTGCGGAAGGAAAAATGTTAAGAAATCTGAAGCAATAAAGTTGGCCTAACTATTATGTTATTCTGATATCCCTAAACTGCTGATGTCAAAATAAAAATATACAAGATTCTATGGATTATCTTTATATGGATATTCTTTATACAGAATTGGTAACATTTAACAACATATGCGTGTAACACTAATAATTGTCTGTGGTAGTAACTACCTAGGATTAATTGACAGCATTTAGTATCAATAAACTATGTATGCAAATATATTTTAGTTGGATTGTCAAACGGTTAGTAATTACAACATAAACGCGTGTATTTACGCGTTTCGTTGTGTTGCTTGTCCATATCAATCGTCAGAACACAAACAGAAATCACACACACGAAATTTATAAACAGGCATAGTAACTCAAGGCGAATATTTATGGTCAGATATTTTTATTATAATGTGTACTAGCAGATTATAATTTTTATAATAACTACGGCCATACTATGCAAACAGCTGGGACCTACAATTTAACGTGTCATCTGACCTAACTGCATTAGCTTCAGATAGCTATGGTCAAGTGCAAACCCATTTTAGTTAAAAAAAAGATTGTTACTCACTTGGCCTCGTTATACCGCGCCTGGAAGAAGGCCTGCAGTCCTAGCACGTAGTAGGAGGCGGCGCGCAGACCGTGCGCGTACGGAGGGAGCGCTTCTGGCCGGACCTGCAACAAAAAACGTAGTTTATTTAGCAAGAATTTCAAGTCTGGTGTATTACGGCAGTCGTTAAGCCATGTCAGAGGCCTTAGGGCGTTTTGTAAACCCTCGACACCGGAGTTGGCCACTCTCATTCGATAAGAAGAAGAATGTTATTATTTTTAAGTGAACTGGTGGAAAAATATTTGACTGTGAATGGGGTCATCATCATCATCATCATCATGTTATCGCCCGATGCTAAGCATAGACCATTCTCCTGTTCCGCCTTTGTTACTAACGCAAGTTTTGTGCGTAATTCATTCAAACTGCTGATTAGATATTATTGTGATGCTGCAGATTAAAGTATGCAGTTAAGTTTCATAAATATGTCTCAAAGCCTTCGACAGACTTGCCTTACGGATATCAATACGATCCTAAAATTTAACATGCCATCACAAAAATGATCAAAAATTGGTAAACTTGGTATGTACTCTATGAGTACTTTACAATATGGATTACGGTTAGTACTGTAATCCAGATACTATCTTGTGTATTAATAAATGGTTAAGTAAGTAACTGTACCTGTTCCATAAGTTGCGCCATGTCGTTGTCTCTCCTCCCGCGTAAGTATACAATCGCCAGATTCAACTTAGCGAACATCCATAAATCTCTCTCTTGTGACATCTGGAATACACACACGTAAACGTATCATACTTATTCTGACATAATGTTATTTTGAATTTGTATTTATTTTGAGATTTTATTGATTGTCCTTGTATTGTAATCGAATTCCGAACAAATTGCACCTAATATTTTTGTTGTTAATTTTATTAGCACAATGTCTGTAAGCCAGCCACTTGGGCAGTAACTAGATTACCTGACGCGAGCATCACAAGCTCTCAAATTGTACAACTTTACCACCTAGTTGCCTGACAATAAAACTTCATTTCATTTCAAATAATATTAAAAAAAAACACTATTATATATTATATAAAAAAACACTATTATGCCTGGAAGAGATCGCTTTTAGCGATAAGGCCGCCATTTGTGGCATAAGATTTAAATTTTCTCTTGTTTGTGTTGTGTTCTATTTTATTTGTGTGTCCAATAAAGCGTTAATCAATCAATCACTATTACTTGCACACAAAGTGCTAGATTTTTAACATATACCCCGACAAATAAGTGTAGAAAATGTAGTACTTGTTCAATTTATTTCTCCATTTCCTGGCGAATACACTGTTGTGATCACAAAAATATAAAGTTATATTTAATAAACTTATGTTTATTTATAAGGTTTGATGACATTCGTGATTATTTTAAGTTAAGAAGGAGAATTAAGAAATTAGTTCCATTTCTACAGTTTTCGGTCGAGGTATGCGTAGTAAAATAGTTACAGGTAAGTAGTATTTGTAAGTTCAGTTTGTATAGTATAGTGGTACACACATGTATGGCGGTGTGGAACTGCGCCTCGGCGGCTTCCATGCAGTTCATGGACATGGCGTACAGCCCCAGCAGGCAGTGCAGCTGCGGAGTGTGCGCCGCCGCGCTCGCCGCTGCAACACACACACGGAAACAATTACATCACACTAATCTATACATATAATAAAGCTGTAACAGGTCGGTGTCTGTACATTAAAGATAATTGAAAAAAAAATAGTTGAGGGGTCTTCATTGATGCAATAGAACACAAAAATCATGTTTCAAACAAAAAATTCTGTCTGTCGGTATGTTTGTTCGTTATAGACTGGGAAACGGCTGAACCGATTTGTCTACGGTATTCACTAAACTGTTGGTGCATTTTTAACTTAACATTTAGTGTTTATTTCATTTGAATCGGTTCATAAATAAAAAAGTTATGTTCATTTTAAACCA
This sequence comes from Macaria liturata, assembly GCA_964023185.1. Taxonomy (NCBI): domain Eukaryota; kingdom Metazoa; phylum Arthropoda; class Insecta; order Lepidoptera; family Geometridae; genus Macaria; species Macaria liturata. The sequence continues at coordinate 7,218,644 of OZ026824.1, read as the reverse complement.
AGTGGTCATCGATATCCGCTGCCTACAGCCATTTTAAAGATTCGTGTTTGTCGACGTATGCACTAGATGGCGCTGTATTTACTTTTTATCTCAAAATAATGCGAGCGAAGCCGCGGGCGTCCACTAGTTTTAAATAATATCCGTTGGGCGGACAGAGTCCCCAATAAAATACTGCATTCCATGACAGGTGTCGCTGACGTTGGTCAGAAAGCAGCCAAACTAAAATGCGATTGGGCGGGTTACGTAGTTCGTATGCGCCCCGAACGCTGGGCTGGGATCGTGACACAGTGGGAACCGCAAGGGCGACGTGGTAGAGGAAGGCCCAAGACCCGCTGGCGTCAGGATCTCGACCGATTTCGGGGTGCCTGGCGTGAGGAGGCGGAGACCGGGACGCATGGAGGGAGGTGGGGGAGACCTTTGCCCAGGAGTGGGACAGTATAGATTAATAAAAAAAAACGAAAGTTGCGTTGAGTAACTGTGTTTGTTTGTTTGTTTACTTCTTCACGTTCCAAATTGGAATGCCACTTTTCGGTCACCCATCCGCGTACTGACCGCGTCGACCTTTGCTTAGCATTGGTAATCGCATGCGATTGCCTCCGCTAGCTGAGCTACGGGCGCTTCGTCTCTGATATCCATTGAAAGGAGGAAGTATAGACGGAACAAAAAAAAGCTATAATGAAATGCAACTCAGCCAGCAATTGTTTGTAAATACGACTAGAAATTGTAATAACAACAGTGTTGGACTATGGAGCAGTATCTTGGCTTCAACTTCTTCAGACGAGGACAAGATTATGCTAGATATATATGTAGTAATTTTATTGATAGTATTTAATTATATATTAAATGTATAAGCCTTAGTGACATAGTAGGCTTCGACTAAACTCCCTCTTAAAATAGGGATTTAAAAAAAGGCGACTCACGTGAGGGCGCCTGGTGCAGCAGGTGCGCGGCGCGCGCTATTTCGTGCAGCGCGAGCGCCTTGCCGCCCGCCACGAGGCGGCACAGCGCCGCGTGCTCCACCAGCGCCATGCGCAGCCTCCACGCCAGCGTGGCGCCGCCGCGCGCCGAGCGACCCGACTCCGACCCGGTGGCGCTGGCCTCGCCTTGCGCTAATATAATAATAAACAAATAGATTAAGTTGTTGAAGAGAATTGCTTAATTTATTCATTAATTAGCCAAGATTCTGAACTTAACATGCGAAAAATGTGTTGCACAGAGGTACAGCAACATAACAATATTTTTTCTTTATACCAGCGGCGCAAGCCTGCTAAATCATGATGATTGGCGTAATGCCGAACTGAGAATAGCGAAAGCCACGAGATGTGTAGCGAATGCTCTGCGAGGTAAACAGTTCAAAGAGGTTAAACTCATCACAGCATATTTATTGGCCATTCTTCGATATAGGTCCTCTCTCTTTCTACCAATAATTTATGCATATGTATAATGAATCGATTTTGTAAAATTAGATGAGTATTAGTTATCTTGCAACATTAAGTATAAAACCAAAGTAAAGATATTATACAGTATTATCATCATAGAAACAGACGTAAAACTGGTTACAAGGTAACGCATTCGGAGCTCAGCAGTGCCCTGAACTAAAGACGTTCGGATTGCGAGCACTTCTCAGCAACATGCTTCAAATTTTGTTGGCAAACAAATCTTGGCCGTATTTTACGCAACACACTCCAATTGTAGGTGGCGCTGCTGTGGATTCTGATTTCGACCACATAACGGAGTTAAAATTAAAATACAATATGAATACCATTACTTACTTATAAGTATTACTTACTTATAAGTAAGTAATGGTAATACAGTAAGTAGTATACTACTTATGTAGTACATTACTTATATAATGTGGCGCTGCGAACCAAAGTGGATTCTGGCCTCCGACACAAAGAGACGCCACTCCTCTCGGTTCTGCACCATGAATACCATTAGATACCTATATTATGATAATACTACAATACTCACAAGTGAGCTTGTCAATCTGCGCGAGCGCCTTCTCCGTGTACTTGTGCGCCTTGTCCATGTAGCCGGCCTGCGCCGAGTGCATGACGGTGACCAGGTACACCAGCACGTACAGCTGCTGCCGGGACAGCCACACGAACGACTCGCCCGAGCTCGCCGACCCACACACCGCTGAGGGAACGAATGGTTTATTACAAACTATTTAGATTATAGTTTTCTTGGGCAGATGCATCGTGGTTCAAATCCGGCCCTAAATTAATGACTTGTATTTTCAAGTTATGTGTGGATTTGCACTCGCTTAACGGTGATGGAAACATCGTGAGGAAACCGACATGTTTGAGAACCACAATATCCGAGGACATGTGTCTTCCGTGGAAGGACCTGGGCGCCTACCACGATGTATCTGCTCAAGAGAACTCCTCTAAAGAATTAATTCTGAAAATACGACTCAAGAGAGAGAATCTAGGATAGTTCATCCAGGATACTATTGCGAGCGGCCGTTGTTAAGAACACACTAATGCAATATGTTGATAGTGTAAAATAACAATACAAGTAAATAAAGTTATTTATTAATAAGAAATATCTTACAAGTCACAGAATATGTTTATACCTTAAGTTATAGTTATAATTAACTGGGTCATTATCATATCTCCTATTCTTACTAGAGCTTCAACTCGTAGTTTGTAATTTGGCTCTATACGAATTTATTAACATTTTGGCGGTGTCAGTTTGTAGTCTTGGTTTAACACCATTATGGGAAAGTCAAAGCTCATAAATATTGCCTTACGTTTGAATTGCACTGAGACAGTTGTTATAACTCAACATTACTATGAGACTGAAGATACTGTCTGTAACACTTCTCTTATATTCCATAGTTAACTTTTATTCAAACAGAAAAATGATCTCACCATCATCATCGGGCCAGGTGGGCGCCATGATGGTCTGTATGCTCTGCTGCAGCTGCTTGAGGCACGGCTTCACGCTCTTCACCTGCCCGGCCATCAGGTAGTGGCACACCTGCAACAAGGAACAACATGCTGCTATACAACTAGTTTATTAACATTTTAATAACACAGTGGAGTTGTTCAGTCTAATGTTCATTTCTACATGTTATCAAAAAGCTATAAAAATGATTTGCCATTTGATTAGTCATTTGATTTTATAAGTATGATAAACCTAACTCTACTGGGAAGTCTTACTTAATTTAGATAAAAAGGGTTTTTATTTATCTCTCTTTCATTCTTTTTCAAAACTATCAACATGAAAAGAAATACTAGTTTATACAGCAACAACTTCATTAAAGCAATGCAAAATTAACAATGTGTCATATTTACAACTGAACAAAATTTCCTAGCACCTACCTATAGAATCTGTGGAAGGATCTGGGCGCCCACTACGATGTACCTGCCCGAGAGAACTCCCCTAACGAATTAACTCTGCGGGGGAGTCACGACCCTCAGTCAGAAGCAAATACGACTCAAGAGACCTATAGAATATTGTAGCAAAGTAATATTTTGCTAAGTATTGCAATTAAGTAGGTTAGTTGAAGCACTGAGTGTTGATAACGCCGCGTGCGTGTTTATCAGCCTTGCAGTGTTGTTGACATCAACTGCAGTTAGTCCTATCTAACTGGAAGACAATGTCGTGAGCAGAGGTTTTTATTGCCAATTAAGATTTACCTAGCACAAAGTATTTAATGCAATAGCGGTTAGTAAATAGTATATAATATAGCATTTGTAGGATTTGTCTTAATTATATTGGGGATACGGGTGTGTGAGTAGGTTATGCACAAGAGTTATTTCTAGTAAAATTGTGACCATGTGATATGTTCCACTTGTTCCAGGGTTTTCATTTTTCACCATCAAATCACTAATGTGTTATGGAGAACTATGGATTAGCACAAGATATTTTTTATTTTATCCTAAATTAACATGAACAGCATGTCAGAGTGTCTTAGTGTTTTTATGTAATTTTACATAATTCTAGCTTTAAATTGAAATTATAATTTCAGATTTCCTACATAAAAGTACCCTCACAGGAAAATTAAACTTAATTGGGAGCAAGTGAAAATAATCACGACTGGCAGGATTCAAACTGGTATCAATCTGGTTGGACCTAGGATGTCTAACCACTTGGCCACGGTCAACTTACTGGCATGTACAGCAAAATCTACTGATTTCTAATGTTTCGCAATTCATTTCCAATTAAGTTTGTGAATAAAAAACTTTAGGTGGGTTTAGCACTTAGCAACATCAACTTAAAAGAAAAGCGGGATATTGCACAGTGCGCCATCTAGCCCCACACTAAGTAAACGCTTGTGTTGTGTACTAGATAACAGATATATTACTTATTTTGTTAATATGTACATACAAATTATACATAGAAACAACCAGACTCAACTCAACTTATCACAGAGTAATAGTTGACCTAATACTACAAATGTTAATATAAATCTACCACTTACTTGTAATACTAGAAAGAATACTTTGAGGTACTCCTTCTGGTGGGGGCTGCCGGGCCAGGTGTCCACCAGGTGGCCCGCCTGGTTCAGCAGCGGCAAAACCTCTTGGATCTTTTTGTCTATTAACAATAACTGCAACAAATTTGTTGAACACACTTTAGTTAAAATTATGTGTATACGGTCTACACTTACATAATATGTCTTCAATATGTGACGCGTTTTGAAGCGTAATATACACATCATTTTAATAAATATGGCTGACGTCAGTTTACACACTTTAATTATGGTAATATATGGTTTCATGTAGGGGTTGACTGAGTAAGTTTTATGTAAGTACAACATCATTGTCTACAACCAGTTCTTCCCACTCCTAGGTACAAAGATTAAGAAGAAGAAGCTTTTATTTTAATGCCATCTTGGCATTAAAATAAAAATATATATGTATAATATGTATGTATATATATGTGCAAAACATGTAAATTCTGCTACAGATACTACTATTATGTTTTACCAATGTTGCCATTGGATGTATAGAACCACATGCCAGCTAATCAGCCACCCAGAAGTTGTGTAAAACAACATCATATACATTTTGGATAGCCATGTTACTGGTAAAATTAATAGTCTTTATACAAAATATCCAAGATGGAAAGTGATGAGTACAATACAGTAACACACTGCATATTGTGATTCAACTGCAGATGAAATAACTGTGTATTATGCTTCTACTTTTATACGCTACGCTATAACGCACCCGATGATACAGTTCGCTGATGATAGCACGGTTTTGTATATAAGCAATAAAAACACTCAAGAAACTGAAATCAATAAGTCACTCCATGACATAATCAACTGGCTAAGAAGCAATAATTTACAGATAAATCTAAGCAAAACAGTGTACATGACATTTAGATACAAAAACACTAGGACTGTGCCACTACAAATAAAATACAAAAACGAACTCATCCAAGAAGCAACAGTGACAAAATTTTTGGGTATACATATTGACTCCAATTTGACATGGACAACCCATATCCAACGGACATGCAACAAACTGAACCAGTATGCGTATGCTCTATACCTACTTAAGAAAGTTGCAAATATACAAACCCTATTAACAGCTTACCATGCTTATGCGAGTTCAACGTTAAAATATGGGGTTCTGTTTTGGGCAAATGCAACAGAAAAGGAAGTTGCTTTTAAAGCACAAAAGAAATGTATTCATGCAATCTGTGGACTCAGCCAGACCGAATCATGTGCCCCACAATTCAAAAATCTCAAAATCTTGACTCTTTCATCAATATACATATATGAAGCATCACTTATGACAAGGAACCATCTGCATAAATATAAAATACTAAAAAGCTCAAGATATGACAACAGACTCTGCACAGAAAAACATAGAACTGTACAATATGGAAACAGCATTTTCAATATGGGCAAAAAAATATACAACAAGCTCCCTGCGACCATCAAAGAAATCAAGTCTGATAATATATTTCAAAAACGACTCAGAGTGTTTTTATTGGAAAAGTGTTATTATTCCATAAAAATATTTTTGAATGATGAAACTATTTGACATTTATGATGTACCTAATTTTAATTGATTTTTCTGGCATTTAAATTTTAATTTATATTCATACTTTGTGAAACCAATTTGCACGCCCTATGGGTGAGAATGTAGCGGTCTATATCTTATTTTTGAACAACTCTGTAAAACCTATATTCTGCAAATAAATGATTTTGATTTGATTTGATTTTGACTTTTATTGTGTGTGCTGCCAAACTGGAACTTTTTGCCAGATTCTGTTTTCTCCACGGACTATAATTTATTAGTCTTCCTGACAAAACTTATTTGGTTTCTTCTAAGTAGGTATACTGCATTGTTAGTAAACACAGTAGGCAAATATATCTTGCACATAAAATGAAAATGGACATGGGTTGAATGAACATCAAAACAATTTGAATGTTTAAACCCTGTTAAAATATTATCCAAAATGTATATAACCACACCTATGCATTACTGTAAGAAGATAATTAGAGTAATTTAAAATTTACCTTCACTAGTCCTAAATATCTTATTATTGGATAATAAAAACAATTACTATATTTGAGACTAGAATACTCACCATTACCCTACTGAGTAAGAACAGTACTCGTGTGTATGCTGCATTGGATATCTGGGCATAGTCCACCCCCACTCCAAGCAAGCTGCTTGCAACCTCATATTCTCGTTCTGTTGCATGGATTTGCTGAAATTATATAAAATTTCAAACATTGAAAACTTGTGACTTCAGGTCATAGGACTTTAATTGATATTGTTATAATGTACATATTAAAGCATCAAATGCATCAGATCCTTGCGAATTGCAAAGAGAAAACTAACAGACATTAGTTTTTTTATGTATAGCCTCAATTTCATGGTGTTTTTAAATAGCTGAGTCTGTTTTCAAGTAGGTATAAAGACGGAAACACCAAAAGTCTAAATGGAAAATTATAGTAAGTTGCTTTGATGGTTATCAAACATAATATATGATGTGTAGTGTGATCGTCAAAGCAAGAGTGAATTGGTTCTTATCAGGTAAGCACACTCCATCTTGGGCCATAGCCTTTGCTTACCAACAAGCAAACTATGGCCAAATGCAAACCCATTCTAGTTAAAAAAAAGTAGTCACAACTATGTACCTAAGTGTTGTCACAGTTGTGTATGCAATACAAACTACTCACTAAAATTCTAAGTGGAACAACTTTCACCAATAAATCTATGTAAGATTCAACCAAGTCTCTACAAAGCTAGGTACATACTATAATCAAAACTAACTAAAACATCCATAAATTACTCAAAGTTATGGTGCATTTGTCAAGGTACTTACTGCAAGTTGGAATATAAGTCTACAGTGCCAGTACACACTGTGTTGTGATAGTTCTATTGCTTTCCTTAGGATAGGTTTGGAGTGTGTAGGCTGGCCTTGCTGCTCAAAAAGCTCTGCCAGCACACTTGCCGCCTCGAACTTCACGTCGTCAAATCCGTTTATCGTTTGCGAGAGGCACCACTGTAACCAGAACACTGTTTATTGCATTTATGACCCACTTCAACAATGTTTACATATCACTTTGAAAGTTCCCTCTCTCGCTCCCAACATAACATTGATCACAATACAGCCAAATACGTTCACATCGATGAACCACTTCGGTAGAAGCACTCCACATACTATACCGAACAAAATAACAGTAAAAAAACTTACACTTTGCTCCAAATGCGTTCTCGCCAAGTCGATGTTTTTGGTGTGTGTCAAGAGTATATTTCCAAGTTGCAAGTGTGTCCTGGCTTCGACCCTTTGTGGTGGTTTGAAATTAAATACGGCTTGTAAACACTGAATACAACTTTTTATGTCAGGAGGATTCGATGTACGGAAATGTTCTGCTAAACCAAGTAAAGAAATATACCAAGCGTCCTGCGTTGACGCCATTTTGACATTTCTGCTTGGAGGGAATAATGCTGCTATACTATACTCAAAATATCTACTACTACACTCGGTAGATTAATTTAATTCTACCAATACGATGCGCGCACAATATCGAGTATATTCACAATGTATTATATGTACTAAGCTAAGTAACTTTTTTAACAAATAATTTGATAAATTTAATCTGCATACAATACCCAAACTCTTTTACACAAATAATTTTCGGATATACCAAACCTCCTTGGTTTAAATCTTATTTTGATTACTGGCGACACAAACTTGTTATTTTTTCGTCAGGTTGGCTAAATTGAATCCACAGATAATAAATTGAGTGAAGAATCCACAGGTAAAAACAAACCACGAATTACGTTCATTATTTTATTTAAGACTCGGCGTCATCATCATCTACAGCCTCTATTAGAAATGCATCAATATATCTACCTATCTATATCTGTTATTCCAAATACATTACAAACGTTTTCATCCGTGTTTAAAGCTCAAACTTCTTAAATTTATTTCTTATATTTTACAGTAAAAGAGATTAAACACATTTGGGTTTCAACATCATCTATTTCATAATTGCGGTAGTGCGAAATTACAGGAATATTCGCTGCAGATACCAAGCCCGCCACCGGACGGGGTTGCATAGTGTGGTGGGTCGGGAGCCAGGTTGTTCTTCCTGTAGAAGGTTTCTTTCAGGATAGCGCAGCGGCCTCTGTTTATATCGCGGGGTCGAACTCGGCATTCCTTCTGGTGCCAGCCGTAGTCCCAGCTTGTGCATATTCGGAAGAAAAATCTGTAAGAAAGAAAATAATATCATGTCCGTCATTATCATCATAAATACAGTGACAGTAAGTAGTTAAGTAGCGAGGTAGATATTTTCCTAAATTTAATTTATTCCTGTGCTACATATGTAACTAAAAATTAGCGCATGTGTAGAAAATGGGGGTATCACTTGCATTTTCCATTTACTGTCTTTTTCTTCACCAAATTGAAAAAAGTTAACAAAAACTTAGAAACTGTAGGTATGTTAAAGATTTTACTCAAAATGTCACAGGGCTCACTTTTCCTCGGGCGATTTCTTGTTCCTCTCCTTCAAGTAGCGTACATCGGCTCCCTTCTCCGTGCCCTTCATCAGTATGTCGACCACCTCGGGCTCGATGGGCAGCATCATGCTGTCGTCCTCGGAGGGAACCAGCTCGTGCGGGGGCACTGCCACCGGGGGAGGGAGCTTCTCATCCCATACCTGAGGGATTTTATATAGGAACTGCTATATAATAGCTCTCTATAGCCGGACAAGCAGAAAGTCCGCAGGTAGACACCGTTTTATGGTGGAAGTGCCGAAGTGTCAAACGCAGCGCTTTGCCTCTACGTTTATTGTACGGACGGCAAAGCTTTGGAACACTTTACCGGAAGCTGTGTTTCCTGCCAACTACAATCCAGGGGTTTTCAAATTTAGAGCTAATAGGTGTCTTCTAGGTAAGCGTGTTACACTCTAGGCTGCAGCAACGCTTAACATCAGGCAGGTTGTAGTCAAACGCAAATCTAACCAACGCAAAAAAAAAATAGGTACTTACGTAGGACTCGTTTTTAATTAAGGTACCTAAGTGCTTTCTTTACTTATTTAAGTCATATCAAATACATATGACTACGATCAACTCATAGGTTAAAATATCTCCACAATTCCTAGACCTACAATAATTAAATATGACATACCTTGGAGTCATTTATATTTTGGTCCATGATAAAAAAGTACAAAGATTTACAAAACAAATATTAAAATAAAATCATCATAGCTTCACCTTGACTACCTGAATACGAGTTTATTATATACTAGATCATAGTTTCGTGGCCTACCTAGTGCCAAGCAATGTCATTTATTAAACAAATTAGTTGGCCATGCCTACTACGACGCTTAAAGTTCTTAAAATCATACTTATTCTAAAAGGGTTTATTGAAATATCACAATAAATGGAAATAGCAGGTTCAATATCGAAGTCACAGCTAAGCGATTGAAATTTAATATGGTGAAAGTAAAGATTTAAAATACAATTGAAATTTTTAATTATATTAAATAAAAGTTACCGACTTTTCAACAATGCCAATATCTATGTAGAACCCGTAGCTATAGCGGAGGCAATCGCATGCATGCATCGCATGATTAATCAATGTTAAGCAAAGGTCGACGCGGTCAGTCCTTGGATGGGTGACCGAAAAGTGGCATTCCATTTTGGTCGCTTCCGTGGGTCGGATGACACGTTAAATTGTAGGTCCCGGCTGCTTGTCTAGTACAGCATTCGTTAAGCCATGTCGGGGGCCCTTAGGGCGGCTAGATAAACTCTCGACACTAGAGTTGGCTATTCTGTCACACCCCTCGCTCCGTTGGTACCTAAAGGCCGTACAAAAATACCAAAAACCATCTTTAGCATTTACATTATGTAGATAATTGTATAATTACCGCTAATAGTTCTTTGGCCAGTCCAATAGATACATCTATATCGCGCACTCGTTTCTCTTTGCAATCTGTGAGTACTTTGATGATATTATTTTGGTACCAGATCCGATTTCGACGTTGCGCTTTCTTTTCTGCATCAATGTAGAATGGGCCTAGACCAGCCATGGCTTATAATTGCAGTTGGGAAGAAGAAAGAAGAAGTAAAAAGAACTACGCGTCGATTAGACGCTGGTTTTAAAGTAGTACATTAGATGGGTTGTGATGAGTTTGGTTGTTTAAGCTTTAATACATTGTAACTGAAATTTAGAAATAGCGAAAGAAAATCATTTTAATTTAATTTAGACCGAAATGTTTGATATTAAAGAAAAACTGGTGAAATTGGGTGATGGGAATGGGTTTTCTTGAAGTGATTGACTTTTTCAAGTCAGTGATGACGATGACAGAATATTTCGTGTATTTTTTTTTTGTTTTTTGGCGACGCTAGCAATCTAAATTTATGATATACTTTTTAAAGGTGCAAGAGCATAATGTAGCCCAATTGTTGGGCAAATATCTCCCAACGTTCTTTCCGTTTTTGACTATCTAGTGCTATCATTGTGAATTATAAAATAAATATTCTGAAACAGTAGGCGTCCCTACATTCTTTCCGTTTTTGTTTTTCTAGATAGTGGCAATTGTGAATTATAACTCAAACAAGAAGACAAGCTATTAGTTCTTATAGCTATAAGAGAGCTAAAATGCCCGTCACACTTTACAGATCCTATATATTGATCTTTATGTACACAATAATAGTCGAAGGTCCAACCTGAATGAGGTCTGCACAAGACAAGGGAGGCCTATACCCAACAGTGGGATCCCAAGGGCTGGGGATGATGATGACGATACATAATCAATGAATAAAACGTTAGTATACTTTACAGTTACATATGTATTTCTATAATTCATTTGGCTTAAACCTATCAAATAAAATAAATGTACATAGTCAGCATATTTTCCTTTCTTCTCACCTACATTGGAATGTTGTTGTACATTAAAAATTGTATATATTTACAGTTATTATAAGGTCCTAATACACTTAATTGAGTCCCAGATCATATTTACTGTGATTATTCTGCATTTAGCCTCTTAAGATAAGTTTGAGTAAAGTAAAGCAAAATATAATGGAAACTTATGTAGTCATTAACTTTACATACCTACTGAACAGAATTAGGGTCGCCTCAGATATCATATCAGAGTATCTCATTATTGATATATGTAGTTGCCAAAAATAACTATATAAATAGGCTGTTGGTGTGTGGCCAGTGCCCTGTCTTACAACATATGTCCTCTATCGCAACATTTGGAGTGTATTATCATTTTTTTTTAAACTAAAACAGGTTTGCACTTTACCATAGTTTGCCTGATGAAGGCTATCATTTGTGAACATTCCATATCATCAGCCCAAAGTCCTCCATATCTGGACATAGGCTCACATGGCAAGCCTGATTTTATTTGTTATCACCATCAATGTAGACACCCTATTTAATTTATTTTAATTCTGACTCTGAGATCTCTGTGACTTCCTCCCCATGACGGGGCTACCTCCCATCTGCCGCAGCAGCCCCCGGAGCCCCTTGGCCTCCCTCACTCCACTCTCCAGCTGTTCTGAAGGCACGGCGCAGAAGTCGTCAACTAGAGGCATGGGACCACTCAGACGCTCTGAGTACTGGCTCAGGCGAGATTGGTGCCCAATAGGTGATGTTTTTTCCATATTTGGTTGAGCCTGGAAAAAAAATAAAAAAAATATATTGTCAAACTCCCAAATAAAGATATCAAATAAGGAATAGGAATAAAACACTTTTATGGAGACAAGAAAAAGGAAGGCAATAAAACTACCCAAATTACAGTTACTTAGTTATTAATCTCTTAGTATTAAACTCTTCACAGATCCGAAGGATATAAAAAAATATCAATGAAACACTTTTATTTGTTAAATTATTTACATTGCTTCCAGAACAGAATAATAATATAATACAGTTAATAATTTAACCCTTTAAACTACTGCTCTATAATATTTATTGTTTTATTTTTATATTCTATTTTTCTTCTAGGCAAGTGTGCTACATCTTAGACTATAGTGGTGCTTAACATCAGGCAAGCTATAGTCAAAGGTAAGCATATATGAGGGAAAAAAAAATGTATACCAACTACAACTTGGCATAAGTGATACTATTTATGGCCTCAAAATTAAATTCAGCCAGTTAGAAACACTCTCAAATACCTTGCAGTATTGTTTGTATAGTGACAGTGACTGCTCTATTAACACTTTTCAACAACAAAACACTCAAAAGAAATTAAAAGTCGGACAATGGCTCACCTTGCCAACAGCAGACAGTTTATCCTGCAGCCTCTTCACAAGTGCAGCTTCACTCTCGTAGCTCGTCAGTGTGGGTTGAGGCATGCACTGGAACACAGTGGCCAGCAGGTTGTGGAGGGACACCAGCACACTGTCCTGCCAGGCGCGAGTGAAGTACAAGCTGAAGAAGGGGTTCTCTTCCGGCTTTTGGATGTATGGTAACACTGGAATATGATACAATTTGATATTTAGTAAAAATACTGCTTAAAGAAAATGCAGGCAAAAGGTTTAAGTTCTGAAAAAATAGCTATTCAAATAATGGTTAGTACAATACAATTATGTGTGAATCTTCATCATATTTTTCTCTTGGAATCAATCAGGCTGATGATATTTGTTTGGTTCTTGTGTCTTTTAGTTAAATTCAACAGTGAAGTCAGTTCAGATTTACTAATCCTAACAAATAACAAGTTATTATCAGAGCGAAAATTCCTCACTAACTTGATGTGTATATAGATAACAGTATACTTACTAAACCAATCCCGCCATTCAGCCTGGCCTTGTAATTCAGGCAGCATTTTAGCAAAGAAGTCTGCAACTCTCTCATTTCTCACCCCACCTGCGCTCTGTGATGCCGTCACCAGGTACAACTTGTATAGACTGTATTCTAACTTACGGACAGCTGTGAAGAGAAAATATGTGCTACAATAACATTGAAAATCAGCGGAGTATATTGGATTAAATATGAAGTCATTTCTTCATACCTGGCTGAACATGTATTTCTAGCTTAGAGAACACAATGCTATCAAGGTGAGACCAATATTCTTTGAGGCCGTTCAGATCAAAAACATTGATGTAGTGAAGAATTTGCTCGACAATTTTGTCCACCCTGAATCCTTTATCTTTATCTGACTTTAAATCACTGTCGAAGGCTTTCACCGTGGATGTGAAGCCTCTGTAAAGTAGATACTCTCGTACTAGTTCATCTACAAACTGAATATGGGCCATTTTTAGGGAAATATATTATAAAATAAACGAAAATTCGAAATCGAATAATTTTTTTTTTTTTTTTTTTTTTTTTATTATGGCTTTTGCGATGATATAACTTCGCAATTCTGCCAATGTCAAGTGGGAATTTAGGCCATCAAACTGAGAAAATTTAATTGAAATATCGATATGTACGGTGGTTTTAAATTGCACAGTTGAGTGTTTTTTTCCCCCTTTTTTGCTTTCTGTAACAGCAATAGTTAACCAATCTACAGACATATACAGAAACAACACAAGAACAAACACAAACATAGATGTATATACATAGGAACATGTTAATTAAATTAAAATTAATGTTACTTATAATTTTATTTTATTGTTTTTAATATATTTACATAAGATATTTACAAATTTGGAATGTACAAGGGATAGCAGGAATTTAAGGGAAGTAGGACGAGGAATTTCAGGAGGGATAACATCATACAATGAGTATTGTTTTAATGGGCAGCTAAAGAATATATGATCCACATTTCCCTCATCTAAACCACACTCACACATGGAGTGGTTCCTAATCCTGAGTTTGGCGAGAAAAACAGGGGTACATGAGTGATTTAAGCGCAACCGACAGATGGTAGAAATGGTAACTTTATTAGCTTTTTGGAATTTAAAAAACCAGGGTTTATGAGGAATTTCTGGTTGGATATCTCCATAGAATTTACCTTTTTCAGTTTTAGAAATTTGCCATTTCTGGGACCAGCATTTATGCATCATAGGTTTCAAAATGGTACACAAGTCATGGGAGTATATCACAGAATGAGACACCATGCCATCTTGGGACGCACTTTTTGCACAATTATCAGCCTGCTCATTGCCAAGTATTCCTGAATGACCAGGAATCCAGGCAAGGACCACGCCAATACCACTTCTGTGACATTGCAATAAGGATTCTCTTATTTTAAAGATTATTGGGAACCGGGACTTAGTACGGAAAGGGTTAGATAAAATAGATTGGAGGCAGCTCTTAGAATCAGTGAAAATGATGGAGTTATTAAGGTTATGGGATAAGACAAATGATATAGCTTCTAGGATGGCAACTGATTCCCCAGTAAAAACAGAGGTGACTGAGGGGCATTTATATTTTAAGATTATTCTAGAAGACGGGATCCACACTGCAGCACCAACAGGGCTATATGGGGACTTTGAGGCGTCTGTAAATATTTTAAACCAATTGTGATACTCAGTTAGAACTCTTTGACAGAATACTTTGTTGGCCTCTGATGTGTCCTTGTCCACTCCAAAGTCCAACAGAATGTTGGGTTGGAAGGTTAACGCCTCATAGGACGTAGAATAAATGGGAGATTTAGGAATTTGAAAAAGTGAGTGGGGGAGACGGGACAGTAGGAGAAAACTACGGAGTAGGCATGGGAGATTATCATCAGAAAGACGTTGGGGAAGATATAACGAGGACAAATACTGAAGTTTATGAAGTAAAGGGTGATCATCCTGTTGGGCCAATTTAACTAAGAACCGATCTGCTAAGTATTGTCGTCTGAGAGATAAAGGCGGATCCGAGCATTCCACTTGCATAGCATTGATAGGAGATGACTTCATAGCGCCCAAAACGATTCTCAGTGCCTTAGCCTGTATACTATCTATTTTTGCAATAGCAGCCTTATTGTATGGATCCAAAAGGAACGCTCCATAATCCATATGACTACGGACTATAGCATTATACATAAGTTTCTGGGTAAATGGGTGGGCTCCCCACCACACACCAGAGAGAGTTCGTAGAATATTGATATTTTTTTCACATTTCTGGCCAACATGCTCTAGGTGACGAACACCAGAAAGTTTACGGTCTAACCATACACCCAGAAATTTTACTTGGTTATCTTCTGGGATTATTTCGTTGTTGATTTTAACAATAGCTGGGGGGACAATTCTCTTATTAGTGAATACTACTACTTTACTTTTGGAGGCTGAAAGAGATAAACCATGCTGAGAGAGCCATTCTGTAAGATATAGGAGGGCATTATTCAGTTGTCGAATGGAGTCATCCAGGGATTTACCAGAGGAATACAATACTATATCATCAGCATATTGCAAAATTTGACAGAATGGTAACACTACCTGTTCTAGGTCATAAGTATATAGGCTATACAATAAAGGACTAGTAACAGATCCTTGAGGTAATCCTTTCCATACCGTTCTTGGAGACGACATTGACTTTGGACCTTTAATGGTAATACATCTTTCCAGAAGCATATTGCATATAAAGCGGACTAACTTCTCTGGAACACTTAGCTGAGTAAGTTTACTCCTAAGTGTCGGAAGGAGAACACTATCATACGCAGCTTCTATGTCTAAAAATACACCTACCAGATATTCTTTTTTAATAATAGTTGACCTTATATCAGTAGTAAGTATGCTAAGGCTATCCATGGTACTCATACCTTTCCTAAATCCATACTGGGTTTTTGCTAGTATTCTTTTATTTTCCGTGAACCACTCAAGACGGTGCTTAATCATATGTTCTGTGGTTTTTGCTAGAACAGAAGAAAGAGCAATAGGTCTATAACTGTTACCCTCAGCTGGATTTTTACCAGGCTTCAGGATTGGAATGACAATTTGGGATTTCCATTGCGGAGGAATTATACCATATTCAAATAAGATGTTAATTATATCTAAAAAGAAGAGTTTGCTTTTATCTGAAGCATTCTTAAGAAATGAATAGGGTATTCCATCTGCACCAGGGGAAGAATCTATAAGGCCATTGAGAGCTAGCTGTAGTTCAGAAAATGAGAAGGCTGTTTCTAGGTTATGGACAGTAGGAATCAGGTTAGGAATAGAAGGGAGGCAATTTAAGTCAGGAACATATGGAGGACACAATTTGTCTGCAAATGACTCAATCCACGTAGATTGATCTACACTAACCGGAGAGTCACTACGGAGTGATCCTCGAAACCTACTAACTTGCTTCCAAACCAAGGATGAAGGAGTACGAGGGGATAGAGATTCGCAAACATTTATCCAGCCCAGTCTTTTCTTTTTTTTAAGGATTTTCGTAGCTTTTGCAGCACATTTCTGATAACTCAGAAAATTTGATAAAGTCATTGAGGTAATGTAATCTCTTTCAGACTCTTTTCTTGCCTTTGCGGCAGCTGTGCATTCAGCATCCCACCAAGGAGTAGACACTTTGAAATGACTAGGTTTTTTTAAAGGGAAATTTTCATCGGCACTAGATGTGATGGATTCTACAAATTTATTGTAATTTTCAAAAATATTAAATATGCTGGTAGGAGGAAGTGAATCTATTTTGTTTTCAAGTGATACTGAAAACAAATGCCAGTTAGGATTGTGTAGTCTGTATTTAAATAATGGGTTAAAGTTATGGGTAGGTAGGACTCTATTAGGGATTGAAAAAATTATAGGGAAGTGGTCGCTGCCATATGAGTGAGGTAAGACTTGCCAGGTGATAAGAGATGCAAGGGTAGGAGAGCAAATAGTGAGATCAAGAGCGCTATTTGGGTTTTGGGAAGGATATACTCTATGGGTAGGGGATCCATTGTTTATGACACAAAGGTTGCAGTCATCAAATATTTCTAATAGAGATAGGGCGAATGTATCATCTTTGCTGCATCCCCACGATCTATGATGAGTGTTAAAATCACCCATCACGACCACTGGAGGTTGCAGCGAAGCCATTAGGAGATTAATGTCAGCAATCATAGTCGAGTGAGGATGAGGGATGTAAATGGAAACAAATGAGGTATCTAGGACTTTTGCTGCTACTATGTTAATTCCAGGAGGGGAAGGGGGGAGGGATATTTGGGAAAAAGGAAGTGTGCGCCTTATTAGGAGGGCACATCCCGCCCAACCGTCGCCCCTGTCATCCCGGAGGCATGAGAATCCCGGGACCCTAAAATGGGATCCAGGACTCAACCATGTCTCCGAAATGGCAATAAGCGACGGGTGAAATTTATTAATTAGGTGAAGGAGACTAGGTTTCTTGTGGGCGAGGCTACGGGTGTTCCACTGGAGAATGACCTGATCCATGTTGGTTAGTGGATAAGAAATGGGAAAGTTTTTGGGCAACGTGGGACGGTATTTTGGAATTATTTTTTGAGATAATACTAATGATCATGGTGAGAAGAGTTTCCAGGAGGTTATCTTCCTGGTTGGATTGTGATGTGTTAGTCATTTGCGAAAGGGCAAACCCGTTTGGGAGGTTTGATGGTTCTTGCGCCACAATGGATTGATGAGCCACTCTATCAAAAGATTTCGATAGTGGGGCTCTAAACTTGGGGGAGGCAGTAACATACTTCCTGTATGAGCTATTAGAGGATTGGGAGGAGGAGGGACCTTGTGGGAGGGTTGACGGCTGAGAAACATTGGGGGACCGGACAGTCTCTGCATATGAGCGAACAGATTTAGGATATTGTCGCGAGGCCTCTTCATATGATAGATTATCCTGAGACATAAGGAACTTAATGGACTTTTGTCTGCCCTGCTCAGGGCAATTTTTGTTGTTTGAAAAGTGCTGGCCTGAGCAGTGCAGGCATTCAGCCCTACTTTCCTCAATGTTACATGATTCACCAGCATGAGGTTGTGCACAACGGAAACATCTTGGTTGTGATCGGCATAAAGCTTTGACATGTCCAAATCTACAACAATTTAGACACTGGATGGTGGGGAATTGATAGGTTTCAACAGGGAGGGATGTATGGAAAAGGTGGACATGTCGGGGAAGGGCTTGGCCTTGGATAGTGATCACTATTGTTTGGGTCGGGAGCCAGGAGGGTTTACCATCCACTAGCACCTTCCTATTTAGGCGTCTCGCTTTTAACAATTTACCAAATTCATTGGGGATGATTAAAGATTCCGCAAATTCATCCATTGACAAATCCACTGGGACTTGCCTCACAATTCCCATTTTAGAGATATTGTAGCTGGGGATTTGGGCCTGATAATTGCACATATGCAAAATGGGGTTGTCCAGAAAATTATTTGCATCCTCACTCGACAAAAATTGGACGGAAATTTTGTTTCTTCCAACTTTTTTAACGCCATCAGGGCAAATATTTGCAATTTTATTTTTGACCAAGAATTGGCCAAACTTTATTGGTCTTATAGTAGACCCAGCTGTAGGGTCTGGCTCAGTGCGGGAAACGTGGACTATGAAGGGGCCCTTGTCAATGCGCGTGTATTGTTTCACGCCTACTACTAGGGTTGGATGCATGTACACATTTTGAACAGACGCTGCAGCCATCTCAAGACTAGTAGCCATTTTTTTCACATTATTCACAGCGTTTTCATTGTTATCCGCGTGACGTTTGGAATTGATGGAAGGATTTGTCAAATCCTTACTGGGATCCGGCGGCTCGGGTTCTAGAACATCCATGATGGATGTCCTAGGTTAGAACATAAACTATATTAAAACTACTATCCGCTCACCAGATTATTTAAACCCACCACCACGAAAAAAACACTTCTGTGCAATATCCCGGAGTTTGGGCCTCGAAAAAACTATATTTCGGTTTTTTTTTTTCCACAAAACTCGCGATCGCGATTCCCGTGTGACAGCCGACCGAAGAAAAAAACTCGAATAATTTTAGAAACACAACAAACAATAAACCAATTTTGACATTGACAAAAATCGAAAAGATCTTAATTGTAAAGGAAATCTGAAAGTCGACTTTTTTGGTAGACAAATGATTTCATGACTATTTTTTCTTGAACGCTCCCATTCGACCATCGATTTATACCAACGTAACAGCACCAAATCTATGACGTCAGTCAAATGTCAAGATCATTTCCGTCAATAGAAACGTCAATATCTCGCCGTCAATCAGCTGTCGATTTTTATCGGATTTGTATTTGTTGTAAAGTTAAACAAAATATGTTTTGTTAAATGAAAGAGTTATTAGTTGGTATATTAGAGTGTGGTGCAGCGTGTCACGGTGGTGGTAGCGAGTGGTGGGGTGTGGTGCGGGCCATGGGCGCGGGCGAGTGAGGGCCTGCGTTGCGGGCGCGGCTGGGGCGCGCAGGCATGCGGCGGTATGGCAGGCGAGGCTGCGGGCACGTCGCGCGGCCTCCGCGTCTACAAGATCGTGGTTCTGGGCGACGGCGGAGTCGGCAAGTCGGCCGTCACGCTGCAATTCGTCAGTCACAGCTTCCTCGACTACCATGACCCCACTATAGGTACTTGACGGCCTCAAGGCTAATGTCATTGTGTAGTAAACACAATCTTAATCTAGCTTTCGAAAGTACTTAAAGGTCCTGTAGCGAGACTGAGCTTTGTGCCTAGTTGTTATCATATTGTTGCTTGTTTCTGTATGGATAATTTCATGTTTGATACAAGTTTACAAATGAAATTAAATCATTTGCATTCACAAATAATATGAATCAAGTAGAAATGCATTCAATATTAAAATAGTTTGAACTACACAAATTATATGGTTTAAATAAAAATTCAAAGTGTTTTAGAGATTATCTTTTAACTATTTAGTTGATGTACTTGTAGAAAATTCTCATACATACAATAAACAATGAGTCCTGTCTAATACTAGATCATGTTGTGTCACAGAGGACTCGTACCAGCAACAAGCTGTGATAGACGGGGAGCCAGCGCTACTGGACATACTGGACACAGCTGGACAGGTAAATGTAACTTATCATTTTATATAGTATACATTAAACAATGTAGAAATTATGCTACCTACAATAACAATCATAGATAAAATAAATAAATATTCCGGGACATTGCACACATCGCCACCTAGCCCCACACTAAGCAAACACTTGTGTCGTGGGTACTAGATAATGGATATAATACTTATATACTTTTTTTGTAAATACATACTTATTATACATAGAAACGACCAGACTCAACACAAGTAATTATACATTTTAAAGCTCATAAATACATGTGTCATGCGGGAATCGAACCCTCAACCCCTAGATTAGAAGGCAGAACCACTACCAACTAAGCTAACAGGCCAGTCAAATAGATATAATATGGATAGGAGTATTATAGTAAGATATATAGTCATTTTGATAATAATCAACAGGTCAAAGACTTTAAACTAGCACTTATAGTGATGTATTAGGTCCTTACATATGAAATTGGCGTTTGTATGGGAGGAACAAAAAGTCGAATATTTTTTAATATAATATATTTAATTAATCAAAGTATGAACCATTGTTTTTTATGCACTTTTGCCATCTCATAGGTAGATCATTAATCCCTTTACAAAAAAAAAAAACAGTCGGACGGGAATCAATAAAATCTTTGAAGGCGATTTGGACTGCCCCATCGGATTTGAATTTTTTCCCTTGCAAGAAGTTATCCAAATTTAAAAAAAAATGGTGATCTGTTAGAGCAAAATCCGGGGAGTACGGAGGATGTCTTAGACATTCCAATCGAAGCTCTTCTAATTTGGTAGCCGTCTGTTGTGCAGTGTGTAGTCTAGCGTTGTCGTAAAGCAGCAGTGGCGTGGAGCGATTGACCAGCCTAGGTTGTTTAGCCGCTAGCTTTTCCATCATGGTTTGCAATTGCTGACAATAGACATCAGCCGTAATAGTCTGGCCAGATTTGAGAAAACTGTAATGAACAATACCGGCACTAGTCCACCAAACGCTTACAAGTAACTTTTTTGGGGTTAATTTTCGCTTGAGGCAGGATTTGGCTAGCTGGTCAGGATCCAACCATTGCGCTGAGCGCTTCCGATTATCGTAAAGAATCCATTTTTCATCACAGGTAATGATTCGGTTTAAAATACCTTCATTATTGTGCCGGTTCAGTAATGTAATGCAGCAGTCGACGCGCGTTTGCCGGTTTACTTCAGTCAATTCTTGAGGTACCCACCTTTCCAGCTTTTTAATTTTCCCAATTTGCTTCAAGTGATTTAAAACAGTTTTATCACTAACAGCGCAGCCTGCAGCTAACTCGGACGTGGTTTGCGATGAATCCGCTTCCACAATAGCCTTCAATTATTCATTATCAACTTTGGTCTCAGGCCGTCCACGGGGCTTGTTTTGCAGGTTGAAATTTCCAGAACGAAAACGTTGGAACCAAAAACGAACTGTGTTTTCTTTTGCAACACAACCGCTATACACATCATTCACCCTTTGAGTCGTTTCCGCAGCACTAGTGCCACGGCGGAACTCGTACTCGTAAATAATACAATATTTTAAGTTTTCCATTTTGTAAAAAGAGTGACGCAAACAGAAAAAACAGAAGAAAAAAAAACAAATGAATGACGTTCATCGAAGCACAAATACATGAGTAAATAGCTGTACAAATTTGAATTTGGAATTCCTTACCAAAGAGAAGAAATTCGCGATTAAAGTGGCCAGTACGAAAAACGCCAATTTCATATGTAAGGACCTAATATTTGCATATTCCGTTGGGCTCTAGTGGGCATCTTTCACCCAATATTCACCATCACTACCCTTATCTGCCAAATTTTGATAGAATTAGCCATGAATTTATAATATCATTATTGGCGCCAAAATAAACACTAAAGTAATTGATGAATCTTCCAGGTGGAATTCACAGCCATGCGAGAGCAGTACATGCGATGTGGCGAGGGGTTTGTCCTGTGCTACTCTGTGACAGACAGGAGGTCTTTCCGAGCAGCCGCCGAGTACAGGCGCCTGCTGTCCCAGGCCAGGCCCTCCGAGAGGCTGCCACTGGTGCTGGTCGGGAATAAACTGGACTTGGCTCCGAGGTTTAGACAAGTGAGTTTATAGATAAGATTATTTAATTTAATTAATTGACTGTTTTGGTCAAAAATATATTGAATCAGGCATTACTTTGTTGAAAACACTACATAGTTTTTATTTTTATAAGAGCCAGTCTGTTTATTGTAATGTTTGCATACTAATATAATTATTTTGTACAACCTTGAATTTCTATTTTGTAGATCACTATAGTTACCTAATACAATAATGGTTACTAAATCTAAATTACTTATTATTCTAATGAACTCTTTACTTGCCACTGTATCTAACTTCAAAAATACCAATCTAATGCTTTGTACTACAATTCAACTATATCAATTGGAGTAAGTATTGTTTCTCCTCTTATATTGAGATCCCATTTTTTATTGCTTTTTCTTTTGTTACTAATTTATTTATTATAAGCTTAGTTTAAATGTATATCTATATTTGCCAGGTAAGCACAGACGAGGGCAAAGCCCTGGCCACACAGCTGGGATGTCCGTTCTTCGAGACGTCGGCGGCGCTGCGACACTTCGTAGACGATGCCTTCCATGCATTGGTCAGGGAAATACGGCGCCTGGAAAGACAGAGACAGGTCGGTCAAAAAATTTTGTTTTTATAAAATAAAGGAAATAATTTACATTTAGACCCTTGCCCAATCAAAACTTAAACAAAAAATTCAGTAAGACTCAAACCGTCTTATTATAAAAAGAGGTCTAACTGTTATTACCGGGCTAAGTCAATACTAAGTCTGGTACCAAATAATTTCTTATTACAAAACGACGACTAACGCGATAGTTCGGACTTCCGATGATCCAAACTTAGTTTGCCGCGACACCTAGTTTAACTATGGTTTAACTCTGTTCTAAGCTGGATTTGAAGTATGGAACCATTCTGACGTTTAGTTAGAGGTGATATAGATTTATTTTCAATATTTTGTTAGTGTTCTAATAATCGTTTAAAAACTGTTTGGTTTTGGACAGTTTTGTACAGTTTTGGATTGTTATAAAAAGAATTTGTGTGATTGTTGTATACCTAATATCTTGAGCAACATATATTACTGTAATCAGTGAAGTTGAAACTGTTTAATGTTCTAATATTTATGGATAAAAACAAATTTATAGTAAAATGTGCATATGATATTTTCACCTAATATTTTAAACTAAACTGGATCAATTGTTTTCTTAATCTAAATTATGTAATAAAATATGCAAATGTTAAATCAAACCTCAAGTATAAAAACATTTATTTTAATTTTTAAAACTTGTGTCAATGTAAAAAGTTAATATAAGAATAATAATTGTACGAGCGGGGGAGCCAACCAATCTAACCTTGAGGTAAAAACTGGGAGTGGAGGCAATCCAA
Source organism: Macaria liturata (assembly GCA_964023185.1). Taxonomy (NCBI): domain Eukaryota; kingdom Metazoa; phylum Arthropoda; class Insecta; order Lepidoptera; family Geometridae; genus Macaria; species Macaria liturata. Next base: position 7,194,885 of record OZ026824.1, on the reverse strand, counting down.
CTGAGGAAAAGACTGTGTTGTGTTGTGTTGGAGAGCTCGTTTATTAATAGTAACTAAAACTATACAGTTGAAATGACGCTGGGGTCTTTGTGCGATTCAACGACGTACAGCGCCATCTAGTAAAAATCTTACAAACTAAAATTATCGCTCCAACAATAATAATATGTCTGTGTATTTTTACTGCATTAAACCCACACCAGAAATAAATAAAACTAAACTTACAGTATAAGTATATTTTGCAGTAGATGTTAAATTTAATTCCTTTCCAAGGCAATGTACTTAAAATGAAATAAATTAATAAAGCCACCAGTACCAGTTTGCGGCTTGTTTTTTGTTTTTTGAATCCATTGATATGTTGCTAAATAATGCAACTTTTTGAAACCAAAAAAATAAACAATTTGAATGACAACGTCAAAGACGCTAAAATATTTTCGTTGACGGTTATTTTAACTTAAAAACTGGCAAATTACGTAGTTATAGCCAACAAAAAAAAAAAAACTTCGTGTTTTTGCTACCACAGATGATATAATATTTAAACCTAGGATCGTTCTTTGTAGCAACAAGTCTTGACTTAGTCCTGTTTTTGTAATAAGAATTCGTGTTACGGTAACAACCCTGAACTTCGTATTACCTGACATAAGCCTAGAACAAACCATTTTTTTGTAATAAGACGGAAACTGTCTTATTACAAAACGAGGTTTAAATATTAGTCTAGGACTTTGAAATAAAAAGTCAGTTCTGGTTGGTCAAAACAATTTAATGTATTTTGTTAATCTACTTACTTTAGTAATCTTATATTCATATTTGACCTGGTAGACAAAATAACAAGTTTATTGTTAACATTGCAGGCATCTATAATGGGCACGGGTATCTCGACGTCAGGCGGCGGGCGGCGGCGCTGGCGGCGCCTGCGCAGTATCTTCGCGCTCGTGTTCCGCCGGAGACGGAGGCATCACTCCGCCCCATGACTAGTGTAAGAACCACTTCATTCCACACTCATAGTACCTACCTGTATGACGCCATTAAACAGTGAATAATGATGAACTGAATGTACTTTCTATGCCAAACTTTATGACTTAACGGATATTCGCGGCTCGACGCTGAATGAGAATTTAGATATATTGGCCTATAACAAGAAGAAATCTGTATTCATACATTAATAAATGTACTGGAGTGTAATTTAATAGAATGCTCCCAACAATTATATACCAGTGGTATTTAAACTTGCTTCTAATATCCGAGAGTTCATTAAGATTTGTAATGCATGAGTACTCATACGAAGTCAATGGTTATCAAGTATTTCCAGCCATTGAATTTATATGAACACTGTTTTTTTTTTGGTATTTTTTTCTAAATATATTGACGTTGCCAGGCGTGGTAGGTACTGTTTTTGGTGATAACTATACAACAACATTTATCGCCAACCAACATTAACAATAAGTTGATCTTTGTGGAACATATGAAGTTGGAAGAAGAGATAAAATAGTGAGAAAATTGTAACATTTATTAACCCCATTGATGGTATATGACCCCACTGAGGGACTTATTTGGGCATTATTGCGGCCTAATCATATATATGTAAATTAAATATAAAATAATATATAACTTGACCATTGTCCTTCCCCGATAAAGCTATGGACATGATATACGTTTGTGTCAAATATGTCCTAAACATAAAGCAATGTATGCACACCAACGAATTCGAGAGATTATGTGATAAATAAATAATCATTAAATGTCCAGACCTTTTTCTACCTCAATTTCTTGATATATGCCAAGTGATCATATGACATATACCTACTTTATTGAATTCAGGAATATTGATTCCACGATATTTTTAATATCCTTGCCATAAACTCTCATTAATTAACTCAAATTGAAATACATACACACATACCTTTCTTTCTAATATTTTATTTTACCAGTGAAGTGAAAGCTCTTATAAAATATTTGTCTTATACAATATACATGTCTGCCTTATCAAAATCCTCTATAATAATTTTCTATTTCTTAATTGAGACTATGTTAATTCTATTCAATATAATATTTAATTTCTAATTTCTTATATTATTTATTAAAATCTGTTTTGTACTTAAGTCATTAATCAAAATACATTTCTTGCTTGATTTATCGACCTTACAGATTTCTAATAAAGACCAATAGGCAGACATATGCGCAATGACGTCTTTAACATAGCCTAGTTTTGTATTTTTGATGATTATTTTAAATCAGTGATGCAAATAGAAGAGTTAAATATTTACGGCGTACATTAATCTGCATCTATTTTGAACGGCAGGTAAATCTCTAATGATAAACCATATAGCGGCGAAATTAATATTATGAAGTAGCATGTATTTTTACTTTGGTCTAGCAAAGTCTTAATGATGACAATATTTTTTTTCATTAAATTGATTCTCATTATTTCGATTTTGAACAGGCCAAAATAAATATTTTTGCCCTCTCCATTTCAACATATTTTTGACTAGACAATTTTAGAATGTTTTCTCAGTGTTATCTAGTTTCCAAACACCTAATGTAAGTCTGAAACCTAAAGAGCCTAAATAAAAGTAGCAGACGTCTTCCGCTGAAGGAACCCTAAAGAAGCAATATGTAACGTAATATTTAAAAAAAGTTATTTACAAAGACATTTGTTGGTTTTTGTGTCGTTTCGTTTATAGTTTTGAATGTTTAGCTTGTATAGTATACATGTAGATGTACGTATAAAATCGATTAGGGGACCTTGTAGAGTTAGACATAAATGAGTTGAAGAGAAAATGCTATTGAAAACAATACTTAAACTGTAGATAAAAACCATCGGAGAAAATCTTCTGAAATATTGAATTCTGTACGTAATCACTTATAAACTATATATCTTTATCACATCAAAATATGGATGAAATAAGGAACAAATTCCATATTTGTTTTTGCTTCCCTGGGAAATCTTTGAAATTAAAAGGCACAGAGTTTCCAGAAAGGATGTTTGGGTTATGTTTAAAATAAAACCAAGTAAATTTCCCATAAACAATTGCTATCAACAGCATTATCTCGCAAATTCTAGTTTAATGTCATTAAAAGTATTCGTATATCGATTAAATCAACCCCATTATATTAGATAAAGCGTAACCAAAACCAGTTGTGAAGTTACCCGTTATATTAAAATACATATATTGTAACCTCTAGTACAACTAAGTAAGTGTAAGTGAGATATATCGAGCTCTTTTTGCTCTGTGCGACAGAGACAGCAATAATATTAAAAGTAACAAAGATATATTTATAATGATTATGGTAGTACTAAGAAACAATGGTTACTTATGTGGATATGTATTGTTTAAATCGCCCGTAATATAGATTTATATAAAAAGCAGTTTTAACTGGGTTAAAAAATAATCCATGTAAGTTACCAGGTAGGTTAGCACAGACACAAAAAATACTCTTGTTAATTATTTTTATGAAATCATCATATTTCGGAATCATGATACCATATAGCCAATTACAGAGTGTCACTAATATGTACGAAGCGCTCGTAGCTCAGCTAGCGGAGGCAATCGCATGCGATTACCAAAGTTAAGCAAAGGTTGACGTGGTCAGCCCTTGGGAGGGTGACCAAAAAGTGGCATTCCATTTTGGGTGCTTCCGTGGGTCGGATGACACGTTAAATTGTAGGTCCCGGTTGTTTGTCTAGTACGGCAGTCGTAAATCCATGTCAGTGGCCCTTTGGGCGGCTTGATTAACTCTCGACACCAGAGTTGGCCACTCTCATTTGATATGAAGAAGACTAATATGTGAATCAGCAGTGATTGGCTAAATTTAGAAAGTAATCAAAAAGTAGTATTGCTTCTGAGTCTGTGCTAGCTACACAACCAACTTAATATATCGGTGTACTATTCAGAATATTATAGTGATAACAATATTGATTCGATTTAGATTACCATCTTGTCTACGTTTCCAAAAACGAGACAATATAAATCTTGTCTGATTAATATTGTGAAATGGACTTGCATGAGATTTCTAAAATATTAATTTAATCTAGATCAACTATTACTTTACTCATAAAACAAGTGTTCTGAGGCAATAAATTTTACAAATTGTAATTGTCTTGGCTCTTTGTTAATAGTAATCGCCAAAATTATTCCAACAAGACAGTACTACTTACTTTTGTTAAAATTCAACTCAAACATGTTACCTAAGTAGCGAAATAAAAAAAGTGGGTTAATGCTGTCTACCCAACAAACTTCCAAAAAATAATATGTTAGGTTAAATAATATGTATGTTAGGATAGATTAAAATTTTCAGAAATCGTCGGCAAGTCCAAGAAGAAGTAAGTACGTGGTATTGTATTGTTAGGTCGATACGCACAAATTTTAGTGTAGTTACATGTGAACTTTGATCGTAACTCGTATGTTCGTGTTGTGTTTGATAAATAATCGTATGAGTATTCGACATGTCACCCCATACAATTGTTTGGCAAACAAATCCAACAAGTCTACAAACTGCAAACAACACAAAAAGAGTTGACGGCGCATTAGCTGTTATTCAAATAAATTAGTTCACTCTCTTGTTGTCTGTAGGTTGGGCTGTTGGACGTCTGTTTGCCAAACATATGTATTGGGTAAAAATAAAAGCTTGTCAAAGATCCAATTTATAGATATCATTTATTGTGATTGAAGTTTTGGCGATGAGTATGAAATACGTTTGTAGAAGTAGAATTTTAAATGTGTAATGTGAAAATAATAACAGCGAGAAATGCGAATAAGAGAGTAATTCCAAAAACGCTGTTCCAGATCTTAGCGATTTAGTTGTTCGTGTTGTCCAATAAAAAATAGGATTTGGGAACTATTTGAATTGACGAAGAAACTATAAAGCGAAGATTAGACTTGCATGTATGGATATTGAAGTTCTAAAAAAAACATCGAGACAAGACCTAACAGTTGCGCGGTTATATGTAGGTATATTTAGGTATATTTGTTGCAAATGTTTGAAATAACTTTATGAGCAAATGAAAAGCGGAAAAAATTATGTAGACACGAGTAAATCTGATGAAGACTTTAATAAAAAAAAGTATATTTATATATAAACAGTCTGGTCTTCGCATTATTAGTTTCAAAAATCAAAACCCCGGTTCACAAAAACAGAGTAATCTTTATTTCGTATTTTAAAAAGACTATACGTGTGACAAAATCCAAAGTGTGGTTTATTTGTTATATATTGTACTATTTGTAAGCGATCGCTGTAAGATAATATTAATTTTGTTTTTAAAGTAACGTACCCACTATAACATTGCCATAATGTATATCCTACCAACTAACTTTAAATACTTTAATACTTTCAAAGGCCGTGTACAGACTACTGAATGTAAAAAGTCTATGTAGTGATAAAACTCCTTTTTGGGAAAATATAAAATGTCAAACTTAAGTCACAAAAAAACAACAGCAGTGCAATGCGTTTTTAAATACAAAAAAAATACAAGCTAGCCTTTTTACTGATAACTCTGGACCAACTAGTGATCAGTGTCAGTCACTCAATCTTATTAAACACTATTGAGACAGAAATATCCAATCAATAAAACACTACATTATGTTATTTTATTGTTGTAGTCTGTACGTGGCCTTACCTGATAATTTTGCCATAAACTAAACGTAACCCCTATTCTATTATACTGCGATTTATATTTTTTGAAAGCATTTCGTCTTCAACTAAGACAAATTCGTATTTTATAAGATTACTAACTCTAGTCATTGCTATTTTATGTAGTTGTTTATAGATGTTTGTATGCATGTATTTTATTGTGCTGGTCCAGTCTATCAGTTTCATCGATTCTGGTGGCTCTCGACGCCAGAGTTGGCCACTCTCATTCGATAAGAAGAAGAAAAGGCCCCTGAGGCAGTTTCAAGTATATAAAAGTTAGTCTAAATATATAAAACTCAAAGGTGACTGACTGATTGACTGACTGACTGATATAGTGATCTATCAAGGCACAGCCCAAACCGCTGGACGGATCGAGCTGAAATTTGGAATGAAGGTAGATGTTATGACGTAGGCATCCGCTAAGAAAGGATTTTTGGAAATGCCACTTTTAAAGGGGTGAAAGTTTTACTCCTTAATAAGAGCGAAGCCGCGAGCACCCACTAGTATGCAACTAAAATCGAAAAAGAATAATGGTAGAAACCACTCTTAATAAATCTCAAACGACCATTATGATAATGATAAAACTAATACGTAGATTACAGATGCCTCGATTGAAAGCTAGTACCATTTCAGTACAGGCATTTTTGACCTTTAACCACAACGTCGTTTGTGCGAGTGTCGCTTCAAGCAACAAGATAACTTATGATGAAATTCCTGACCGTCATATATAAAAAAATACCGTTGATGAAATAACTTTATGACCATATGAAAAGCGGAAAAATTAATGTTAACACGAGTAAATCTGATGAAGACTTAATAAAAAAAGGATACATTTTTATATATCCTTAAATTCGTCTAATTCATAAAAAAGATGAAATCTGCTAAGCCTAGACCAGTGACTTAATATGTATTAGCGATATGTATTTATGTATGTACGTACTTGTGCTGTATCTGTAGTGAGTATTACGTTATTGGAACCCATCCTCGTTGTTTACTAGTGTTTAGTTTGTAATTCAAGATTTGAGATACTATTTTGGTGCCTTCGAAATGTGTTATTTAAATAGCAAGATAACTAACTCTTGAGGTGTCAAAAGAAATTGCCGGGTTTTTTCTAGGGTCCAAGTTTTAGTATTAGATTTGAATCGAGATTGAGTGTAAGAGGTAACAAATAAACTCAATAAAAATAGATCTTTTACTGTTAGTAAAAAAATAACATTTCGAAGGTGTGAAAATAGATTTTTCGTCTTTAGATTACGTATATTATGTTAGCGTTATTTCGAGACTAATATTTTATAGAGTATTTTGATTATGAACATGACATAATAGCTTTGTATCGTATCTATGGGTATTGTTATTAATTTATTGTCTTATTTATAATCCTTAATCAACAGTTAATTCATTTATTGGAATTATGATGAATTATTCTAAACAGTTAAATCAAGATACAGGATACAAAGACTAATTAACTGAACACTCGTTGATTCAGGTTTATAAGTTAGAAAAAGATAAATCAGATAATCAACCGGCACTGTTTTAAATATATTTTATATAGTGTAACTTTATTATTTGCTATCTTTGATGTGATAGGTATAGTATGTTATATAATCTTTCACAAACTTTGTAGAAAACGACGTATTTTGAATTGACGCTTATAAAATGTATTTAGTTAATAGTTATTCCATAGATTAGTGATTTAAGAAACTATAACCCCTATAGGTGATTTGAACAATAAATATATGTCGCGTTTTTATTGTACAAATATGTATATGTTGTATTTGATGATGTTGTAATTTTCGTTCGATGGCAATACATGTTTTATATGTTATTGTGGATAAGTACATGGTTTTTATGTGTAATAATGTATAATTTATAACACCAAATAGTACCTTGCAGATGTTTATTAGTATATTGTAAGCAGTGTGTAGAGATTTTGTTGAATTAAATGTCATGTTTCGAAATATATAGATTTTTATATACACACTAGTAGACGCCCGCGGCTTAGCACGCATTATTTTGAAATAATTTTAAATAAATAAGTAGCCTATGACACCTCTAAGATCTCATACTATCTACATACCAAAAATCATGATGATCCATTCTGCCGTTTTTGCGTTATGAGCGTTTAAATAAACAGATAAATAGAAAAAAAATCTAAAAAATGCTGAAACGTGTTCTGTAATGGATTTACATAAAGTATACCCAAACTATTTTTATCTTTCACATATGGTCTTATGTACATACAGCCTGTCATACAATAGATTTCTAACATTTATTTACTCTGATTCTTGTCAACGATCGTTAACGTACTAGACACACACGTTGGTACCTACTATTTTTACGTCTAACACTAAACCCTTTATTACAACGTCACCATCGAGGAAAAACTGAACGGGGCGGAAAAATCTTATTCTGTTATCTTATCTTGCGTCTATTTTCGTAACCGCTACCCGAAGATATACTAGATATCTAAACGCATCATAATTGGGAAATAAAAATTGAATATAAGTACATGATTACTCATTGAATAGGTACAAGTGTTCGTAAGTTCGGTAAGTAACTACGGACTTATAAATAAATACATACAATTTTAATATTAAAATTTTATTATTCCTCCGGCGTGGGTCCCAGCTCTTAATACGATGACAAAGAGAAGGATCATTGAAACTTTGGATCGAGATACGGTCAGTTTTGTGTGCGCCGGTACATCGGTCGATGTTGCTGTCCCTGATGAAGCAGTGGAGCGACCCGAGGACGAAGCGGCCGGGAGTAGTAACATCGCCTCGCCTCCACCCCCACCACCCCAGGCCACCGCGCCCGTGTCCCGGCGGGCCGCTCGCGCGCAGTCTGCGTGTTGCCAGAACATACGTTCTGAAGATGGATGTCATAACATCCGAAACGCGTAAACAACTTACGCGATTTACACGTGAGTGAAAACCGTTTAGTTAATATTTTATATACAATGGTAAGTTACGCAAATGTAGTTAAAGGAGCCTTTCATACATAGGTACATATCAATTATTATTGATTTATGGTTTTGACAATCTGTGAAAAGTGTTATTTTGCAGGCAGTAAATAACGCTGACGCGACACAGCTGCATGCTGATTGGTTTGACACCTAGCCTTAGATGTGTGCTATTTGGATCGCGCATAACATTTGATTTAAGGTATGGTTTGAGTTCGCATAGATGTTGCATATGATACCTAATTAGGTGTATCTACATTATATTGTCCATGCCGTTACCTATCTAACATCTTCATATTACAATAAATGCCATTCAATATGACAATAATAAGAACTCTGTAGTTGTATGTACATAGTAGGCAAGGAGTCTCATAAGAAGCCATATTTATTTATGGTAATAGAGATTATTAGGTTTCTATGGTTCGTTATATACAAGGATACTGGACTGGATAAAGAGAGTAAATACTTAAGTATATGATGATCAAGATATATTCAACAAAAAGGTCGATTTTAACGTATTTTTATCATAATAATTACATAATGCAGTAATCTTTGTCTACATATCTACATGTTTTTTCGGATTTTAATCCAAGTTTACAAGATAGTATCAACAAGTCATTAGACATATTTATTATATTACCTTACATTACAACTTAAAAAAATCACCTAGATACAAGCCAAAAGCATTGAAAGTACCTACCTATTATTTTATGAGAACAAGCCTTATTTTATCGGTAAAACCTTGAATAAAAGTTGTAATATACAACAAATACCAGTAATTCATACGTATGTAGGTACATACAAATAAGACTGACTAGTTTATCTTAGAAATTGAAATTGCAGATTATAACCAGACGCCCTCGTCAAAATTAATTGTGTAGAAACAACTGGACCTGTTGAAGTAATCACAGAATATGTGGTAGTTTACAGCATCCCGGCCTGTCTGTATATTTCGCTTACTGAGATGAATTTCAGAATGTTCAGAGCGGGGTCAAACAGTGTTGATACAACCGCCGCGACGCGCGGACGTTTGCCGCAGCGCTGATGTTAGCACGAATTCGACTCACGTTGCTTACATTATTTTTTGTAAAAAGTTTTTTCAGGTGTTTTAATAATAATAATATTGGAACCTAGTACCTTGTAACAAGTGAAACAGTAGTTATTTCCAGCTACGTGTTTTATTAAAATCGGTATCAACGAAACTTATCCATATATCAATATATCTCGTGCTCAAAATGTTGTTTGCGACGTTCACATGTTTTTTCCTGATGCCTCTTCTTTCGACTTCTTCTTCGAGTATGAATAAGACGGTGTATAATATAGGTGTTCTGATGGCGTCTCATTTGGACTCCCCGTTTGATCTGGAGCGCTGTGGGCCAGCAGTAGATCTGGCTTTGGACAAAGTCAACGAGCAGTTCTTGGCTCACCATGGAGTAGAACTACAGAAGGTGCAAGGCAGGTAAGTGCGGTAGAAGTAAAGCTTTTTTATAGTTTTTAAATGTGTTCTCCAATTTTATATGTATGAAGTAATCATAAAATGTTTTCGATCCATAAAATGTTCACAGTTCGTATTAGTCTTATAAAAGTGGAAACTATGCGCGTTTCGTTCTCCTTCATACTCAAATAGTTGAAGTAGTTTGAATGAAGACTAGATGTATTTGTACAAAAATATTTTTGTTACTAAGATAAATAAGAAATCAAAACACGCGTACCTAACCTAACGTGATTTCACTGAAGATATAGCTTCTTCCTCTATATTTCATACTTTTTTATTTTTAATACTCTAAATATACTACAGTTTGTATGTACTTAGTAGTCTGAGTTTTACATAATATATGAATGATATTATAAACACGTTATATACTAAATAACACACTAAATTTACAAAAAATAATATGACTTACCTTATCTCATTGATTTACCTTCAAGAACAGCATAAGCAAAAAATTATGCGAGATTATTTGTAAGCGTAAGTAGACAACAAATAAAAATGAGAAATTATATGATGAGGGATGACATAAATTAATTCACAGCAAAGTTTTGAACAATCTTGCTGACATTTCGTCGACACATTCCACAAATCTGGGAGAATTTCCGGCTCAAAGCAAGTATATCCTTTTCAAAGCGTGTTAAATCAGACAAGGCTTTTAATTAATTTAACTGGTTGTGCCCGTTTTAATTGTTAAACAAATAAATGACTTTTTTTATCTTGAACGGGTTTGCACTTGGCCATAGTCAAATTCACATGTTGTGCAAAAAAACCTGATCGTATTGTTGGTTTCATCTACATTAATCTGGAATAAAAATTTGCCAGTTTGTTTTGCATTTTTCAATCTTCTATACCTAGTTTCATCAAAATCTGTTTAGAAGTTTGAGCGTGAAGAAGTACCAAACATACACACACAGGCAGCAACATTCACCTTTATAATATTAGTGGGAATCTAACTCGGACATTTATTAGAAATCCCGGAGGTTTTCCCGCAAGGGGCACGCTCGATCGGCAAATTAAAATACATACGTTTCTACTTAATGAAGACTATAGAAATTGTTTCAATACACAAACTCAGTAAATCGTGAATAATGAGTAGGTAAACACGGATTTAATCTACTCAACGTTAATCTATGGGTTTATTGATCGTAAGATTACGATATCTGCCCGTTTAAATGATTACATGCTCCTCTTGATTTATAAAGGCAAGGAATTCTAATGTACCAATGACAGCAAACTTGTGCTTCTGTATTCTGTGGCCAAACTGTTTCTTTAGTTTTCTTTTCTTTTTCTTTTTCTTTTCTTTTTTTTTTTCTTTTTTTTTCTTTTTTTTTCTTTTTCTTTTTAAATATTTCTCTTTTTATTTCTTAATTTCAATTTTGATTAACTTTGTTTCTGTAAGATTTCCAACCTATTGAAAAAATGTTTCCCTGAAGGAATCAGCTGCTACAACACGAGAGACCACTTTCTCTCAGCGTAGCAGCTGCTCGACATATCTTTTGTTTTCTAAAATGCCCTATTTAAATTACATTATTAATAAGTGTTAGTATTATAAGAATTTGTGTGTCCAATAAACATTTTTATTATTATTATAACGAAATAAAATGAAATGAGAAAATTAGTTAGGTGTAATAAATGTAATTAGATAATTAGATTAGTTATCGTTCAGTTAAAACTAGTTTTTTTAACAATGCAGCGCTCTTGTATATGAAAAACTGATTTCACTAACGTTTATATCTTTATTTTATTAATCAAGTACTTTAATATAAGTGATCATTCATATTTAAAATGGACGTAGGTATAAAAGCATAAAATCCATTCATAAATCCTTAAACATAGCTAGTAATTATACTTGTCTAGTAAAAGTGCTTTAAAGTTACATATATGATATCTTAAACTGAAGAGGGCAGTTTTATTACCATTATTGTTAAATATAACAGCGTATTACTTATATTCGAGTCACGTGCTATCACAATGTTCAGTATTTACACATGGGATTCATGTGAAAAATGCACGCCCATGTCGAGGTGGAATTTAATAAACTAATAAACGACACGTGCATGAAATGAAATGATACACTCGTAGAAATGTTACCGTTAAAACCTCTTTTTGTTCACAAAGACATGTCGTGAAAATTTGACAAAACTAGGAATAACGGGGTGTATCCATATCAAAATAAGTATATCATTTTTCTCAACAGATCGGTAAAGTATTATCAAGGATTTTCATCCCTCTCTAGAGATATAATAAATATCATTGTAACCTTGCGTATAACTTCTTTTGTTCAATTATTCTAAGCCTAGCCTGTAAGGATAGTTATGAGTTACACACATGGATCACTTTGTAGGCCAAGTTAAATAATTATGAATTTGAAAAAAGAAATTCTTTCGTTTGCTTATACTAAAGAACAAATAAATTATCTACAGCGGGGAGGATGAACAACGCCTGATTTTTTTAGAGGTCTTATGATCAAAACATTAAATATGCCTGGAAAATCTTAACTTATTTATTACACTAGGTATTTTTTTTTTTTAAATAATTATCTATTTATTTTGTGACAAGAAATTACATACGAACACATTTTGCCTACGGGTAGTAAATTTATTGTTACAAAAATTTAAAGTTACAAGACTTTACAAGAAATTTGATTTTGCTCATACTAGATGATAGGATAGGATGATAGTAGTAGTAAGAAGTAGTATGTTTAGTTTTTCTTCCCTTGTTTTTATATTTTACTAGCTGTGCCAGCGACTTCGTCCGCGTGGAATAGTTATTATCATAAAAACGGTTCTAGTGAGTTAACCTTAAAAGATAGACATATACTGTTGCGGACATTTTGTTAGATAATTTTAAGAGGAATAATTCATTCATACATTTTTTTTGATATCTGGAACCGTTTTCGAAGCGCACGCAACGAAAGCTCTCAAAGATGAATAATTTTCCCCGTTTTTTCCACATTTTCCATTGTTTCTTCGCTCCTAGTAGTTGCAGCGTGATGTTATATAGCTTAAAGCCTTCCTCGATAAACGGTCTATTCAACACAAAAAGATTTTTTCAATTCGCACCAGTAGTTCCTTAGATTAGCGCGTTCAAACAAACAAACAAACAAACTCTTCAGCTTTATAATATTAGTATAGATTATTGTAAATAAAGTTTAGCTACTACAAATAGATAGGCCTGATGTTGAGACTTTACTATTTAATAATTTACCAAAGTTACCTTTAGATTTTTAAAGAAATCCTAGAATAAATACATTCTTACTATACTACTATATTTTATTAATTATAAATTTAAGTAATTCTTTTGGCACACTATGGCGCTATCCGCGTTAATCTGGGATAAAAGGTAGCTTTTGTGGTAATCCAGGGTCCAACTTATTTTTTACTTGATTTAGTTTGATCGGACCAGCAGTTTATATGAAAAAAAAAGCAGCTATTTTAATATTTGGTACGAAAATGGATTGACAAATGCTATTGTTAAAACGTATCTTTGCATCCTTATCTATCTACATTTCCCCTCCTTCATTTCATTTCTTATTTATATTAATCAGCTGTGCGACTTACAATTGCGACATTGTAAGACAGTGACGTATGCAGATGACACTGTATTATTATTTCGAGGCTCTAACTGGAAGGAGATTCAGAATATTGCTAATGAAGGACTTGATACAGTGTCAAGATGGCTGAGACAAAACTTACTGTCCATAAACATTGCAAAAACTAAATATATAAAATTCACCATAAATAGTGCAACACAACCTAAACAGGAACTTGGGCTAAAGATACACATGGCAACATGTAACATAGATAATCAATGTACCTGTATCAATCTCAAATCTACCAAGGATATAAAATATCTTGGTGTTATATTGGATGAAAACCTAACATGGTTTGAACACATAAAGAAACTGTCAGGTCGAGTAAAAAAATTGATATTTACATTTAAAACTTTAAGGCATGTATTGAATAACAAATCTTTAGTCAAAATTTATTACGCACTTGCACAGTCAATAATAACATACTGCATACCGGCTTGGGGCTCTGCAGCAAAGACCCACATGAAACAACTAGAAGTGGCCCAAAGAGCATTACTGAAAGTAATGACCTTTAAACCCAGACTATACAATACAGAAAGTCTGTATAAGAACTGTGGTGTGCTTAACGTCCGACAATTATTTATAAGGTCAATTGTTAAGTTACAACATCGGCTAGTCCCCCGAGAAGTACGGCAAAAGGTTCATGACAGAAGAAGACCAGGCAACATTTTCAAAACGGAAAATTACTGCACAGTTTTTGGTAAAACGGCTGTTTGTATGCTTGGGCCAATTATTTACAACAAACTAAGCAAAGTAATTGAAATGGTTAACCTGACAAATTATAGCTGTAATCAAACACTAACAAATTATCTACTCATACTTAACTATGACACAACAGAGTCCCTTATGGAACACAAATTAATTTGATTTACTTAATATGTCACTGACTACACATCTTGTAAGCCCAATACACCTCAACACACACACACACACACACACTCACACACACACACACACACACACACACGCACACAAAAATACTTGACGATTAATACAACCACGCATAACATCACCGCATACCAATTATATTATGTTCTTTATGTTTTGTTTTGTAAGTGAAATTAAAAATTGTGATGCTGTGGTTATTTCTGAAACCTCGCTTTACAGGACCATTTCGGTACCTAGTGCAAGTTTTCAGGGTTTCCTCGCGTACCAGATAATTCACTGCACCTGTAAACTGTACCTAAAGAATGTACGTATTAAGTCTTTTGTAAATAAATAAACAATTTGAATTTGAATTTGAATTTTGAATTCATTTTCGTATAGCGTACACTTTTACTTATAAATATGTTTATAATTACATATGTATATTACTGCTAAATACTCTTTATAAATACAGAATCTACGAACGTACTTAACCTGTTGAATATCTGTTAAGATAGCACAGTCCTGCCACGTAAATAAAATTGCACACAGCGCCAAGTTCCAATTTTTTTAATTTTAACAGAACTTTGCCTCGTTTTCTACATTAGTTCTATATTAGTTATTTAATTGTCATCTATCTCTGTTCCCCCAGCTACCCGTCCTGCTCGGGCGCCATAGCCCCCGGGCTGGCGGCGGATATGCACTTCAAAGACGACGTGATAGCCTACGTAGGGCCTGCGTGTGCCTTCGCATTGGAACCAGTAGCTCGCCTCGCAGCCTACTGGAACACGCCCATCATCACTGGCATGGGAGATCAGGTATGAAAACACATGTTTAATTTGAATGAGGTATATGTGTATGACTTAGATTTACCTGATGTGAAATGATATTGCGGCATGGTAAACCTATTTACAACCTATAACTCGTAAAAGTTCTAGGAAAAAGATGGGAAATATTTTGTTGTTTTCAAGGGTACAAGTATAAAGATAAAACATACATGATAAAAAGCTACGTTTTAGAAACTTACTTTTTTTTTTACAAGAAATGGGTTTGCGCTTGACCGTAATTCGCCTGATGGTAAGCAATCATTACGGTCTAGGATGGAACGTGCTTACCCAGTAAGAACCGATTCACTTACTTATTTATCAAACTTATTAGTTTGGAACACATAAATTCTCGTACTTTGTAACAAAATCTGTTTATCTCGCTGCAATACCTTGTTCTATTTAGTACCCGAAGTTTTCCAATTTATTCTTATTAGACGTGCGGTATAAATTCCCTAGTCGTAACTCGCGTAGCGGAACGCTACGCGCTCGCTACGGCGTAGCACGCGTAGGCGCCTACGAATGTAATACGCTACGCTCGAAAAACTCCATTCTTCAGAGTTCACGGAGCGCAAAACCATAAATTTTCAAATAAAATAACGTAATTACCCATATTTCGCAGATTTTTGCAAATTTCTGGGATTTTGAATCATATTCAATAATTCTCTCACCAGTTCGTCTTTTTATTTAGACGTAATTTTTCCGACTCGAACTCTTCAAAGTACGAAAGACATCGAAACTTTTCTAATAAAGTTGTTAAGATATTAAAGAGGCGGGGCCGTATAATAAAACTATGGTCCTCATACATTCCCTGTGGAATGCGAAGGATAACGTCGTTGTTGGCAACTATCATTTAATCTGCGTTAGAGCGTCATTATTTCGCAAGAATTTTGGGAACAATTTGCTGAACACGCGAATTGAATTAAATTATACAAAAGCTTTGCATAAAACTGGCTACAATAGAATATTTAAAACAATGTTTTACTCAACAAACGGTTTAAAAATTTAAAGCGCTCGAGAAATTCGAGAGAGTTGTTTTTTGAATAATATTTTTTTCAGCATTACTAAAGCTTAACAAATCATTTTGCCTATTTCAAGTGACCTTGTATAGTATAATGTGTATCATTAATGACAACAATTAAAGTGATCTTGGTCTAATAGTTCTCTCGGGTCCAAAGGACGAGGCAAAGGTTAAGAGCGTAATTAACTTGATTTTAAGTGATTGCTTCGTATTATACGAGTTCAATTTGCAAGATGACTTAGGATGATTTATTCTAGTACAATTGTATGAAAAAGTTCCGACAAAAATTCAAATCAGGCAAGGTATCACGTTAATCTATACTAATATTATAAAGCTGAAGAGTTTGTTTGTTTGTTTGTTTGAACGCGCTAATCTCAACAACTGGTCCGAATTGAAAAATTCTTTTTGTGTTGAAAAGATCATTTATCGAGGAAGGCTTTAGGCTATATAACATCTCGCTGCAATTAATAGGAGCGAAGAAACAATAGAAAATGTGGAAAAACGGGGAAAATTATTCATCTTTGAGGGCTTCCGTTGCGTGCGCTGCGAAAACGGTTCAAGATATCAAAAAATGTGTATGAAAGAATTATTTTTCTTAAATTGATCTAACAAAATGTCTGCAACAGTATATGTCTATCTTTTAAGGTTAACTCACTAGAACTGTTACTGTATGGTAATAACTATTCCACGCGGACGAAGTCGCGCGCACCAGAGTTCACAAATAAAACATATACAATATTATACACATGTTGAATTAATAATCTCTTTTTTATTAAAGAAACCCTAGTAAAGTAAACCTAGTATTTTTATATTTTTACAATTCATAAAGTTTCCGAATTGTAAAAGAAGGCTTTATAAAAATCATCTCGCCACTGATGATGATGACGAGGAAAAATATGCTTATAATTTATACAGACGGATAATATTTATATATCGGACGGACATATATACATATATAGTCATTGATTAAAATTGTTTTGGATCGTTTCTGGTGCAACGGCTAGCTATTGTCATTCAGCGTGGAAACGCAGCGAGCTTGATGGGCACATTTGCACCGGGAACGATTAGGGGCGGGTTATTTAGTTAATTTGACATTTAGTTTTGTTTTATTTGACATATAAATTTATAATGTTTGACATGCTTATTCCCTTAAAATTGTTAAAAAAAAACGGATACGCTTGTAAATCAAACGGTAACGTAATCCTAAAACTAATTATTTCTCATAATAATTTTTAATTCATTCCATGTCGCAATTTTGAAAATGCTATAAAAGAGATTACAGAGGATGATTATGATTTCGATTAAGACACTAAGAACGATTCAAAAATTGCCCCCTGCAAAGAATTCATCCCATTCTTTGTAATCCACTTCGATGAGACGGGAAAGCTATAAAGTCTGTATTATGACACAAAAGCCCGAGCTTTTGTGCGGAGCTTTCACAAATGAGGGTAGCAAGCTTGTAAAAGCACCTTTTATAAGAAAACTCCGCAAAACGGTGCGCTCATTCAGATTCCCGAGTGAAACTTGAAGGTTTTTTTATGTTAAGTTACTCAGTATGTAGATATACATACGTGTGTAGACTACTGCGCTTTCTACCGACTTCCAAGAAGTTCGCGGATGTGGTAAAGAAAAAAATACACAGAGGCTTTCTATTTGATATTTTTTACAACGATTTGACAAACTCTAAAACATAGCTGTCTCTTTTTCCATGTCTAAAAAGGAGGAAATGAGTCTGTTGTATTTGTATACATATTTTTAATCTAGGTATACTCATATACTACTACGCATAATTCATCGTCGTAGTAAGGAAAAAAATATATTAGAAAACTATATTTTTAAAATAGTATGTTTAATAACAACCTTGTCTAAAATAAGCAAATTATAGAAGGGCCACCCACAAATTTATTCACACCCTGTAGTTAAATAAGTAGAAGCGTATATAGACCTTATTAGCAATCACAATACAGGTACAATCATTACACACGAGTAAATAAAGTTATTTCAATGTAATCGAATACGTTGTAATCTTACAAATTGTTGTGCAGAGTAGCAAGTTAGACAAATTGGCTGCGTGTGTGATGTGACCTGACTTGCATTATTGTAATCCAATCACAGCCTTGCGAGGGCTACATCTTTATTAAATACAATCCGACCCACGCGGCGATATATATGGGTAAATACTATATACATAAATATAATACAAATGCGTTTATTGGGATCAGACAACTTGCAACTAGGTACAATATATAAATACATATGTTTGCCATTACTTATTATAACAGTGTGTTGTTACCCGGACAAGATATTTTTGTATCTCGGGTTTAAGTCGATCCCAAATATACCACCCTGACAGTGAAAGCGTATTGGATTGTTAGGGAGAGTTAAAAAAGCTAACGAAATTGGCGCTTTTAAAACTTTTTTGACCTACGTTTTTTATAAATGACAGTCAGGGATTTTATCGGGCTGCGCATCTAAAGTTGGAGCGGCTTTTTTTAACACGGAATAGGATTATGTTTAACTACAGCCTGCCTCATGTTAAGCGTCACTGTAGTCTAAGATGTAACACGCTTGCCTAGAAGTAACCTATTAACTCTGGATTTGAGGGTTTCTAATGTAAATACTTATGTGTTATGGAAGTATCGTTTGACAGCCCGTTCCATTCCATCTAAGATATCCTCTACGGCTATTATTATTAAACCACAACTCACTTGTGGTGACACTTGGTCCAGGCAACACGCTGGTAAAACACCTGCCTGTCAAGTGTAAAAAAAAAGTCCATTTATTCGCGTCAAAGTTTGTACCTTCAAGCCATCAAGTCAAGGGTACGAACACATCACGTTGAAAGCCTCAGCTCGAACTTGGCATTGACGCCAAATAGTATTGGATTGAAGTGTAATGAGCCAAGTCCTGCCCTCTACTCCTGCCATAGACAATATACGTGACACCTACCTGTCTGTATACAAAACATTCCACCAACCATAATATACTGCGAGAACTAATCAGCATCCAGTCCTATAACGTGTTCATGATGGCTGACCAATTAATCTGCAAATGTAACGCGTGATATATATAAATCATCTATCACATTAAAATTAGAAAGTTTGCGTTATTATACTTACATTAATCTGTGATAAAAAGCGGCCTAACCTTCATATCAATTTTATTATAATGAATATAGAACATTTAACAAACTAGTGGTGTCCCGAGGCTTTTCTCGCATTATTTCGGAGTAAAAAGTAGTCTATGTCACTCCTGACTATCGTATTTTTTTCACTCTGTTAGGAATCTGTTTGGTTTGTTGTCATGAAGTCCCTTTATGTCAACACGTGCTTCTATGCTCTTTGCAGATAAATGTACTCCATCTATGTGATGGCACGGTAATATCAAATGTGTAGTTTCATGATTGCTCAGAGGTTTCTATCAGGATGTATCGGTATGGCTCGATTGTGCTTGGTTTGATAGTCTGTTGTGGAATGGAACTTGTGTTTGTGTTTCTATTATTAACATTTTATAGTTATATGGTCAAAGGTATAAATAAGTGTTTCGGGACTTAACACACAGTAACATCTGGTCTCATACAATAGGCATAAAATATTTTTTTCAAATTACTTTATTTTAGGAATCACGGGTATAAAAGATCTTTAATATAATTAGTGCACTCGTCAGTTCTTAGCTTCACAGCATGTTATGAAATTCATTATGATACATTTCAATATAAGTAGTAAGTACTTATTATAATGTCTTTTGAGCTTGCAGATGTATCGTGCCAAAGTTTCCTATTTAAGATCAATAATTTTGTATTTAACGGACAGCGTTCTCGGGAGAATCTTATAATTTTACAGCATGGTACGAGTAATTTATAGATAACTTTAAGTATTAATATAATTTAGGTGGATTTGGTCTTTGTTCTTCTCATTCAAATTTCTTCAATTCAAAATTCATATTCAAAAGAATGAACTTTAATATGGAAATAGACTAGACACTAACATTTATACGTTTTATCTTAATGGGCTCATAATATAGATGAGGAGCGGCATTAGTTCAAGGATTGTTTGATTATACATATATACATCTACATATATACAAAGAACGCAATTGTGACTGGCTTATTGGATAACTGATCTATCAACGCACAGCCCAAATCTCTAGACCGATCGGGCTGTGATGTTGACGCAGATCGTTATTATGACGTCCGCTAAAACATATTTTTGGAAATTCTGCTTCTAAGGGGGTGAATTAGGGGTTGCAAGTTTGTATGTAACTTAAGTTAATAAATATTAATACTTATTAACGGTTTGAAAACTGACGTTGGGCACTCTTATACGAACTTAATTACGCGAGCAAAGCTGCGGGCACCTACTAGTGTTTTATTTAAAATTAATAACAAATAGGTACAGGGTTGTGGTTTCAGTAGAGGATTGAAATGTAATGGCCCAAGTTGATTTGGAGAGACAAACCTTACACATAGGATCGAACTGCGGTCGGAATGGAGCTCGGTCTCAGATAAATGACTACTAGATTGTGGAGGTGGCTCTGATAGGATACTGAATCGAATACTTAGGTTGCTAGAATTGATGGTTGGAAGTTTATTTGCTAAAAGATAGATAATTTAGATAGAAGATTTTACTAAACCAACTAATTAAATAATTTTTACTGAAAACCTCTGGATTACAATTCTTAGTTAACAGGATATTTGGGAGAATTCTTAAATAGTGCATGTTTCATCACACTATATACATAATAAACATTTATAATGAACAATTGCTTTAACAACAACAAAACACAGTAGTGATTGAATAAATAGTAGTGTCACAAAGAGCTCAAAGTTTATTATTACACTTACATATTATCTTATTCTTACCTAACGTGTACAAATCGAGCTGGATAGAAATCGAATTAATTTCTATGCCATCATAATATGAGAATGGACTCGGAATAGTGTTTATTAGTGGAATAAGTTATGATGGCGAGTGTGACTCAGTGGTTCCAGTGTCTGCTTTTCATACAGACGCACCCTGATTCGAATCCGGCCCTACACCATGACTTGTATTTTTAAGTTATGTGTGGATTTGCACTTGCTTAACGATGAAGGAAAACATCGTGAAGAAACCGACATGTTTGAGAACCACAATATCCGAGGACATGCGTCTTCCGTGGAAGGACCTGGGCGCCCACCACGATTGTATCTGCCCAAGAAAACTCCCCCAACAAATTAATTCTGCGAGGGAGTCACAACCCTCAGTCATGAGGAAATACGACTCAAAGAGAGAGTGGAATAAGTTAAAACCAATTACACATAACAATACAACAACCAATAAAACAAATCACATAGAAACACTTACCAAGACCACAATAACAAATCTATCCTTCAACTATCGCATTTTCTCACTCCTTTACCCAGCACTATATTACAGAAACCGTCGCTTTTTCCCCGAGAAAATCAGATTACCTTCGTCTCCGGCTCCTGTTTAATATTTACCTGTCACCTAACCTTGGACACAGTTAACAACAGTAATTCAATCTCGTATGCAATCGGATTCTGAACAACGTTAGTACGGGTTTATTGTCGGAAATTTAACTGCAGTGGTGTCAGGAAATTAAACTGCGACTGGCTAGTTGCAGCGAAGCACTGGCTTGTTAGATGTCTAAAGATTGACTTACAATTTTTACCATTTTGCAAACTTTCTTTCTAATATCAGAGGCAAGAAAACTTTGACAACGTACAGTAACCATTGTAATGGCAAGATTTATCATTTTGTTATAGGATTTAGATTAAAAAACTACCACATTATAAGAATACTGTAATGTGGAATACTGTGGCTTATGTTACAATGACCTGTATCAATATTTGCCGACTCGTACACGATATCTTTTATGTAGTGTACGTATTTATTATATACCAGCACATTACAGGGGACGGCGTATTTCGGGAAGATTGATATCGGAAAATATTGAGGTTTAACCGTGATTTTTATATTGCGTTCTTGAAAATAATGCGTAGGCATAAGAAAATTCTGCATTTACTTAGCAATTTATATAAATTCACTCCTCCTTCTTTAGTCGCATTCCTCATTACTGAGCGTCGTAACTCCTCCATAGATTTGATTCATTTGGAGAGTTTTCTTGGGCATCGTATTTGGCGCCCATGTTTTTCGTCCTCTAACAAATGTAAATCCACACCAACACAATCCATTAAAATTCACTGTGTTGCTTTATTTTTATTCAATTTGTTACGGGGATACCAGTTTCATATGTATTTTCATTAGATATATTTGCATTTGTACCTTACCTTTATAACACAGGCTATTTTTCCCCGGATCAGCGCGAAAATACCACAGAGCATCAAATTTGTATACCTACTACTAATTTGATTGAAACTACCCACTATAATGGGAGAGAAACTGTTCAATAAACTCCCCGCACACATTCAGTCTTTGAATAATGATCAGCAATTTTGCAATAGTGTCAAACAATTATTGTTAGATCAGACACTATACAGTTTTAAAGAATACTTTGAAAATGACTACAGTCAACTAGCAACTGATTCTAATCTTGCTTAGAAATTAAGTAATTATAACTACTAGGTAAGGAGTGTGATGCCAAATTGTCATTTTAGCCCCTATACAGCTAAAGTGACAGTACCAAGATTTATTTAAGTTGACATATTGTATGATTACATACCTATTATTACCTATGTTTGTCATGTTTTTAATAAAAAATTTTTTTATTATGTTATTAATAAAACTTGACATTGTAACTTCTAAAATTTTATTAAAACTAAATGTTATAAATTCAATTTGACGAGATATTGTAATTTGTGTAGCATATTCTATGATATTAGTACTTATACATTTGTTACAACTTTACATTATCAATAAAGATTCTTTATCTTTATCTTTATTCCTATAAGATTTTATTATGTTGATGTTTGATTTTATTTTATTTCATACCTGATGTTAAGCAACGTTGAAATCTGCAATAATTTAATGATAATAAAAAAAACTGATATGGCGCTGCAACCCAAACTGAACCCTGGCCTCGGACACAAAGAGACGCCATTTCTCATGGTTCTTGTACACTCGGTAACATGGAGTTTAAAATAAATAAAGAGTAGTAAAAAAATGATTGACTAAAATGTGATATAATTTTTTTATTAAAACTATCGTGAGACATGCTCATCAATATGTAACTATTACGGCTTACGGCGTAAACAATCTACACGAAATTATACGTGAGTAGAAACTGTAATAGTTACATATTGAGTGATAAAATTAATGAATAATCTGAAACTTATATTATCTTGCAGCCTCCTTCGGAAGGAGAGCTAGCCGCACCAGCCAGCGTGGTCAGCCGTATGCACAGACTTAGGAATCTACGGAAAGGGACTCGGGTAAGATACAAAGATATTGTTTTCAATTTGATGTACTCATTTGCTTTATTTAATGTAGTAGCTTGTGCTAATGCCATTCTTGAGTATCGATAATATAAAGCTAGCGCGCAACAACAAACGAGAATGAAGTTTGAAATATCAGCTTGCACAAGGCTAATAGCGACCGCTAGTCCAGATTAAAGAAGTAGTTACAACTTTTAATTGCCATCTTTTGTAAAAATAAAAGATAATTTCATTAAAGTTGATTGGAAATGTTTGTTAATGATAAATTAAGACAATATACTCAGTACGTAATAATTTTAGTACCTATTAATTAAAAAAAAAAATTTATAGTTCTTTATTTTGACCAACACGTGTCTACGTAATACTGTATAATCTAATAACATTACTTATTCCAGCCCCAAACGCTATTCAACGACAAGGGGAAGTACCCAACCCTGACCAGGATGTCGTATTGCCAGTGCCGCCTGCCGCGGGTGTTCACCAGCATATTCGAGAGGTTCGGCTGGTCACATGTAGCGTTGTTGCTGGACAAATCAGACCTGTTCTCGCTTACTGTTGGTAAGTTATTTTGAGTACTATTGATATGATTTTAAGGTTCTTTTTCGTATAATATCAGATTTTGTTTGCCTTTATGCCCTAATAGAAATTTAATGATTGGAATATTTTTTAAAACCATCTTATTTTGCGTAGAATGTTTCTCTACTTAATCTAAATCACATGTTGATCTTATTAAATCATCACATTTATTCAACCAAGTTAACAAGCCCTTCTTATTTATTTAAGAGATTTCACATACCTATACCTACATACATATATACCTAAAAAAAAAACAGTATAAATGTACAGTACATACAGTGTACTTACGTATTATATTTTGATGTTAATTGCGACGCTTTGTTTCCTCTGCCGATTGTTTTTTATTAATAACTTCCTACTTAATAAAATGATAATGTGTTCTACCATAATGGTGTTATGGATTACGATAGCGCTTCCTTTATTAATAATTCTAATGCGCTTTTATGTTTAATGAAGCTAATAAAACACCTTTATAAGATAGGGCTTAATAAAGGTAAAGGTTTTCGTTACTATGGTTATTATATGAGACAAGATATTATATCATAAGGGCTTATTAGGGCACTTCTGAGCATAAATAATGATATTTTGAAGAAACAATGGAATTCACTCTTATTATTCCTTTACTACGAAACGAACTATACATTCAAACGAGTACGTTTGTCTTTATACTAGGTTGCTAATAACGAATTCATATTATTTTACGAGCAGGAGATCAGTATTTTTTTTTATTAATACGTACGTGCAAATGTCAGTATCATCTTTACAAGTATATATTATTGGTGTACTTAAAGTAGTACTAATTTTTAAAATTCGTAGATTACAAATTGTTGATAATGATGATGATAATGAACTGTGTAGAAGATATTTGTAGAGATGATTGTAGCCTCGAAACACCCGAAACGCGTAAACAACATACGGGAAATTGGACGTGAGTAAAAACCGTATTAGTTACATATTGATACGAATATAATGTGTTGTTGGTCGTAATTAAAAGTTGTAATTAACAATCAGATTTTTTATTAAAACAACCAGTAATTATTAAGCTAAGGTTTTTCACAGGTAATTTATTTTTAATTGTTACAGTACAGTAAACAAAATAAATAAATACTTGCCCAAGTGAACATCCCCTATTAAATAATTTTGAGGGGGAGTCACGACCCTCAGTAATGCGGAATAGGACTCAAAGAGATAGTGATTGTCATGTGCAATAATTTTTATTTGTGTCTTGTTGTTCTAGACCACATAATAAGTTATCAATAACAAAAGATAAGGAAACGTACATATTTGTTGGTGTTGTAAATTAATTAACGTACAATAGAAACAATAAACTAAATTATTCACAACCGGCAGGAATCGAACCTACATGGAATATGTAGGTTCGATTCCGGCCCTGTCTATAAGTAAAAACCTTAGTACTGGCTTAACACTTAGAAGAAATATAAAATATCTCTCTGTGTCCCTAACAATCTTGCCTTGATCTTTGAACTATGCCATATTTTAATTTTCCGGCTCCATCTCAGTCTATCTGTACTATATTTTAGCACAGATTCAATTATCTGATACTAAGAGCAACGGTTTCAATTTTCGCATAGAAATTGAATTAACCTGCCAAGATTCCATTTATGCAGATAGGCAAGAATAGTTAGTTATAAAGACAATGGAGACTGTGATTACAACTTGGACGATAATTTTACTAAAATATATGTAATGTTGATAATAAAATGTCTAAACGCACGATGTATAATTTAAAGTCCTTTAAAATATAGGCAAGACATGTATTTTTTTACGTGGGGGTTTGCGTTTGACTACAGCCTGCCTGATGTTAAATATGTAAAATACATATTCATATATATATAAATATATATGTCAATTGCAATACCTATATAGCCCTAAGGGAATTTCATAATAACGTTTAACAGGAAATTGAACAAAATATGGCAGTCTTATCACTGAAACTGATGTCTTTAAAGTTTTGTGTGTCTCTTACGCTACTTCCACAACTATATTAACGTGAAAAATATGTGTTTAAAAGTCGCTGTGCAAGCGGGCCTTATGAGTATTCAACCTTTTTGTGTTAGTGGTTCAAAAATGTGTTTCTCTATCTATCTATCTAACTGATAAACGTCTCCGCCCTTTAACGGAGGACGACTAATAAACGTAGAAAAAAAACTGATTATAATGTTCTGTGGTCTTCGTCTTCTTATCGAATTAGAGTGGCCAACTTTGGTGTCGAAAGTTAATCAAGCTGCCCTGAGGGCCTCTGACATGGCTTAACGACTGCCGTACTAGACAAACAGTCGGGAACTACAATTTAATTTTCAATTTGTATTCTGTGATAATAACTGTATTAGTTAGTTAATACAGTATCAGTATACAATATCAGTATTATAATGTTTTTTTACTAATACACAGGTAAGAGCCTAGAGTGGGGTCTACGCAAGGAAGGCGTTCTAAAGGCAGTAAGGGAGCTCGACGGCAACGAGCGGGAATCCTGTGAGGCTCTCCTTAGGGACGTCAGTATGTATGCTAGAGGTATGTATATCAATGGTTGCCTGGTCAAAGAGACTGCTTTTAGCCATAAGGCTCACTTGTGGCACTATAGTAGTTTCTGTATGTAAATTCATTATTTTTGTTTTATATGTGTGTGACAATAAAGAATTATCTCTGAATTTATCTATCTATCTATGTAGGTACAAGTATCTTTCTTGTGCTTTGTACATTATAGCATGTTCATTTAGGCAGCAGTCATTTACATATATTTTACGGCAAGTTGGTAAAAAAAAAATACAGGGAGATTTTTCTTTACGTATTGCCACAAATAAGAGGGAAAATGTGTGTCGAATTTCTCATTGCATTATTGTACAACTTCATACTTTCATTGTTTTGTTTATTTCTTTTTACGATAAGTAAGTAAGTACATATATCAAAACCAAATAACTGGAGTGTCTCCCAAAGCACGCTCGTATGTAATATATATTGCTATACTGTACAACCGATCATCTGAAGAAAAATATTCTCAAAGAATCTTTGAAGAAAAAGGAACTTTCCAAGTTCAAAGTTAAGTCCAGCGAACCGCAAGAAATATCGACTGACAACTATTGATTTCATATCACTGCCACTCACTGTTCTTTTGCTATTATCAACATCTGTTTTTCTTATTGAATGGGTAAAGTTTTTCTATTTTCAGACTGAAAGTTTATTCTTTTTTTTACTGCTTACTGAAGGAGATATTGCAAAGACTGGCTACTAATTACAATTTAAAGTAGTTTATTATCGAGTAACAAAGATTGATTTCACACAAATTGACTAATTTACGCTAGATGTTAGTGAATCAATCACGAAAAAGTTCTGCGAAACAAAAGTAATATCGTCAAGAAAAACAGTTACAATACCTGTGGTAAAAATAACTATAAAATAACGGTTACAACAAAAATAAATCTAATAATATAAATATCTTTAATAATATTTGTAGGTGACCTAGTAAAAAAAAAAGCCCGATCACAATATGTAGAGTGTATACACATAAAAATAGAGTAAAGAAGACTATAAAGATTAAATATAATACCCTTAATTCATTTTCAGTAAATAATTATCAAAAATAATAACAATATGTTTAAAAAATCCAAATAATTGAAGATACGAATATCAGATGTAAGAACTAAAATCAAATGTTTAATATAGAATTAGCGATTTAATTCTACAAATGCAAACGTAGTGTAGTTAGGAACATAACACTTTAATTAAAACCTAGAACTTTCTGTACATACGAATGCCGTAGCAAAATTCTGTTTACAATTTCACACAACATAATTGAGTAAACAACGACCTATCTCAAAGCGTGGATACAGAGAGACAGGTCATTATTAATTCAAGCACAACTCATACAATCACAAAGTTGCTCAACTATGCTTGAACATAGCTCATTATGGCTGGAATATTGTCTGACAAAAGTTAATCAACCACATATATATATATAAAGAGAAGTGTATATCTTTGTATTTTTATGTCGCGTTTCGTTACTTATTTAGTTATAAATTGATGAGTATGTACGTAAATACATATCTTTTGAGCTGTAGTATCTTATCTTCTAAACTTATTTCTGAACAAATGCAATTGTTTTAGATTGTTTTAGTAGATAGATAGATAGATATATGTTTAATGCACACCAAACAATCATAAAAACTTAAAGAAACTTGCTTAGGCGATTTCTTCCTAGATTTAGGCGATTGTAAGATAAGATAAGATATTTCTTTAATGCACACCTAAAAATTATAAAATGAAAGTAATTTAAATTCAATTTTTTGTAATGTCTAACTGAAATACAAAAAGTAAAACAGTGACTCAGAGCTCTGGGATACTGTACATCGTTTGATACTTCCTCTGAGCTAATTCTAGAACTTTCCTAATTTTGAACAATAATAAAAGTGTTTCTGAAATTCAAATTTGTTTTTGACCCAAGTCCCGAGAGTCTCTAAAGTTAAACAGCTCTGGTTATCTAGAATTAACCATTCAAGTTTATCTTTGACAAAATTAAAAGGACATACTCGTGAAATGAAAATTTCAATTAATTACGAGTTATAAGTATAAATTGCTTAGCTAATACCTAATTATAAATATGTAGGTATATATGTTAAGTGCGTATATTGGTAAATAAGTCTATAGATGAATTTCACACTTTTTAATTTGATTTGTGTGTGTTGAAGTTAACTGGAACAGAGATTGGTATTGTCATACAAAAATCCATGTTTCAGATTGATATGATAGATTCGAAATGCGTATAATTATATTTTATATAAATATATTTCATTTCATAAATGGGGATTTTTACCTTTTATTTAATTAAAATCCAGGGGCTTTAAACTGAACATTATACCAGCCCTATCGTAGCCTGATAACAATTACAGGTACTTAATATACTTATAGTAAAATGAGTGCAAGAACTAAATTAACTAGCTAATCCGATCCATTAAAATCCGCTAATTTCTACCTTACGAGTACTTATAGTAATTTTAGCTCTACCTGATGAAAGAGTGTTAAAAAATGATCTTAAACATTTTTTATTCCTTACAATGAACTTCAATATGTTAACTAAACGGTTTTCACTCACGTGTAATTCGCGTCTCGTTCTGAAGATTGATATCATAACAACCGGAACGCGTAAACAACATACGCGAATTACACGTGAGTGAAAACCGTTTTAATTAACATATTGATAAAATGTCTCACGAAAAATAAAATAAACTTGTATTGGTCCAGTGGTAATCCTGAGTGTCCGTGGGTCGCTGGTCCGTGAGTTCCTGCTGGCTGCGCACGCGCTCGGTATGACGCGCGGCGACTGGGCGTTCCTGGACGTGGAGATATTTCAGGTAAAAATAGCATCTTATAAATACCAAACTATTAAATTTATACATAATAAATAAATAAATATTACGGGACATTGCACACAGCGCCATCCCCACACTAAGCAAACGCTTGTGTCGTGTATACTAAGAAATAATACTTAAATACTTTTCTTTTGTAAATACATAACTACTTATTATTCATAGAAACGACCAGACACAACACAAATTACAAATTTAAAATTCATTATTACTTGTGGTATGCGGGAATCGAACCCGCAGCCCTAGATTAGAAGGCAGAGCCTTTACCAACTAAACTAGTAGGCCAATAATTAAATATAAGTAGCAAAAACATATAGGAATAAATTGTTACAAAATTGTAGTACAAACTTAAAATTACGTCTATAATCAGGCTTAGGCATTTAACATGGTGACTGCACCAGTCTGTCTTTTTTACACTGGGCAGACATTTTACCGCCAGATCACCTAAACCGACAGCCGCATAAGCGACATTGTGGTTCGTGGTAGAGGTTTTATGTGCCTTATTAAGTCTCTAATTTTAAAGCAATTTAAACATTGATAGCAAATTGAGAATCAATTGTAACACACTTTAAAATCTAATTGAATGGACTAAATTTATCTCTTATAAAAAAATATTCAATTTGATTTTGACGAAGTTAAAAAACCCTCGCGGATTGCTAAGTTGACTTTGTTTTCATGGAAGATAATTTATTTTACTCCTAAAATATCTTACCATGAATTTTCATCATTACTAAGCAAAATTAATTTGTTGTTTTGTTAATGCTAATTCGAAACGGAGCTACGGATTATCATGGCTCTTGGTATAATGTTAGTAGGGTCACGAGAGTAACTGTGATTTCTTTATACCCCAAAACAACGCGGGAAAAAACGAAGCATCTGCTAGTAGGGAATAAAAATATCTCTAAATAATACAAGTAAACCCGCTAACAGACACAAGTGTTGAAAATAAAGCCCTTCAGTCAACATGATTCAAGGTTCAATCAATTTAAGAATAATAAATAATCCGTGGGTGTTACTGAAGCTCCATTGGTGTATTTATTGTCTGAGCATTTTAATTCCGTAAAACCAAAAAAATATGGCTAACATTTCAAAAGAAAATAAATAAAGAGCAGAGATTCAAATACATACCTTTCATGAAAAAACAAGATCAAACAAATAAAATATATTAGCTATTATATACATACTATAATATACATAAATATTGAATTAGAATTGCGTAAAAGTAGATCAAAATGTGTACATTTAAATCCCGGATACAATTAAATCCCGGATATACATACATGGCTAACATCACACAACATTAAACCAATATCCTATAAATGAAATAGCCTAAGTGCCGATTAATCTGTTCAAACATTTACCACGTGTAAGGGTTATGATTGATCACCAATATTATAGTGAACAAATAGATAAAACTACGTTACCTATTAAATGTCTCTCTTGACTCTCTTGAGTCGTAATTCCTCAGGACTGAGAGTCGTGACTCCCCTGCAGAATTAATTCATTAGGGGAGTTTTCTGCGGCAGATACATCGTTATTAAATGTAACCAACTGCTATAGTCCGGTCTCAGAGATGGTAGATTTTTTCGTCACACTCGCGACAGTACCGAAGTTAGAGTAGTAACAAAATGACGACGTTTTTTAAAAAAACTTTAAATCAATCAATCAATTATTTTTTTTAAATTTTTTTTAGTACTTACTTTTAATGAAATTATTGTTAGTTACTTCTCCAGTTTTAAGAACTATAATTCTCCTTTTTTAACGCTTCTTGTTGTAACAAAGCAACCGCGTCCGTGGAAGGACCTTAAAATCTTTTTATCGCTTTAAAAGCGTTTCCTCGCTTTCCATCTAACTTCCAAGAAAGTTTTATTCATTTTATGAGTTACTTGTTTCGAAATGCTTTTCCACAACAAAGATATAGGGATGGATGAGAACGATGGATGTGGCCTGAGTAACCATTTGTATTGAGTTGACGTGTACTGGCTACAAAACTGATATCTCATCTTATACAGTCCGAACCAGATTGATTTTCAATTTCTTAAATAATCTCATGAGTTTGTTACTCACATGGTGCAAAAATTCAAGCGTAATAGTCAATTCTTTATGTAAGAAAGAGAACTTCTCTGATGAAGTATTTCTGCGGGGAGTCACAATTCTCAGTAACGAGGGATACGACTCGAAGGCTCTGTATAACTTGTTCTTTGCTCCATCTATGCACAATCCTGTATCTTTGGCAAGTAGAGTTTCACAAGGAACAATAAAGTAGGTTGTGCCATGCCAATTGCTAAACACACATATAAATAAAGTTTTCGTGAGTTATATTTCGTCAAAGTTCACGTCACTGATGTAACTCCCCCATAGAAAAAAGTCTTTAAGAGTCTAATCTACATATATGCTCTATTTTATTGTAATTAAAATTACCAAGAAACGTACAAGCAATCCTTCAATCCAACAATATTGGTGAGTTTTTAATCAAAATTTACGCCTAAAAGGGCATCAGTAGTTACATCATTGACCAAATAATAACTATGTACATATGAGTACGTATAAATCTACCAAGATATGTTCAATTCACCTCTATAGAAGGCATATTTAAAAGGTGGTAGATATTGTATTTCACCGTGACATTTAAAATGTCTTCCCAATTCAAACAGATAACGTTGGTTCTAGGAAAATATTGGTATAGTGTAGATTTCGTCATATTCTGTTTCGGATAAGATTGATTTTAATATAGGTCATGTCAGTGGTAAAAGATAAATACATATGTACATATATACAAATGGGAAAAGATACATTAAATCTGTGGCCCGCCACTTTACTGTGTTTTACGGCAGTCTTGTTAGAGAACCATTTCTATTTCAGTAAACTTAAGTAAGTAAGTTGTGGAACTCCTTACCTGATTCCCTGTTCCCCACGTACTTTAATCCAGCGAACTTCAAAGCGAGAGTGAATCGGTTCTTATCGGGTAAGCACGCTCCATCTTAGGCCATAGTATTTGCTTACTATCAGGTAAACTATGCCAAAGAGCAACCCAATCTAGTTAAAAAAAAAAAACTTGTGCTACACCTTAAACCGTAGTGTCGCTTGTTCGAGTATCGATAGATTATCTATCTATCTATCTATCGATAGAGGTAACCTGGTGATCTAACGCCTGCTGTCCGATATAAAAAATACGGCGCTACACCAATGACTTGTAATTTAAAGTTATGTGTGGATTTGCACTCGTGAAGGAAAAGGAAGGAAGGAAAAATTGTAGGGAAACCGATGATTGAGGAGCACAATATCCAAAGATGTGTCTTCCGTGGATGGACCTGGGCGCCCACCACGATGTATCTGCCCAAGAGAACTCCCCTAATAATTCTGCGTGTATCTGCCTAATAGTGCTGCGAGGGAGTCACGACCCTCAGTCATGAGGAAATACGACTCAAGAGAGATCTGTAGAATAACTGTACTCAGATTAACTGTTCATACTGTAAATAACGGTACACTAAAATAACTATCAAGCGTGAGCCTATCTAACGTAAAAAAAAAAACTATATAATAATTTAATGGTATCTACTTATGACTATCGAAGCTTTACGTAATGTTTTATGTTATTGTCATTAAAAGCACCGTCTTAAATTAATTATTGTACAGTACACAAATACTAGTAATTCAAATTTCCACTCCATTATACATATAAAACTTAGCTTCAGACTTACGTTCTGTACACAGTGTCGGTTAGAATGGTCCTCGAGAATTCTAATCAATCTGTTCTTAAGCTTGATTCTGTTTGCTAAGTCCAAGGAGTTTGGTTAAGTTCTGAAGTCTTGATCGTGTGACCTCTCCGCTAGTTGGTTAAGTAATGTTTACCTTTATACTAAGTGTCGATATTATGTGCGGTGCTGTATAATACATAGTTTGTGGTTACAAAGTTGAATGAATGAATGAATGAATGAATGAATGTATTTATTGTCCGAAGTTTGGACGCAGTAAGATGATAAATTCTTAAGCTGGTTGATGAGTTTCAAACCCTATTGTAGTATGGACACGGAATCATGAGAGTAAATTCAGAATAGAAGCATATGATGAAACTTGAGAAAATAAATTATGTAACTTTGACTGGCCTGTTAGCTTAGTTGGTAGTGGCTCTGCCTTCTAATCTAGGGGTCACGGGTTCGATTCCCGCGTGACACAAGTATTTATGAATTTTAAAAAATATATAATTACTTGTGTTGAGTCTGGTCGTTTGTATGTATAGTAAGTATGTATTTACAAAAAAAAGTATATAAGTATTATATCCGTTATCTAGTACCCACGACACAAGCGTTAGCTTAGTGTGGGGCTAGATGGCGATGTGTGCAATGTCCCGGAATATTTATTTATTTATGAATGTAATCAGACATTATTTATTTTAAGTCGACATTTTTTACTTTGATGATTCCTAGTAGGTAGTTTAATTTGACATTTCATTTAATTTTAAATTTATCTGACATTTTATTTTATTCTGACATTTATACCATTATAAAAATGTATTATTTTTGGAAAATTTAGACATACTTATTTAAAATCTTTTAACTGACAAATGTTTCTGTACTTATCTTTATTTCTAGTTACGAAGACGAATCACGATTCATTGCTTAATCAGAGTTTCATTTGTTTTCAAAACCTACAAAGGAGAAACAAACTTAACGCTTATTATTTTATCTATGCCTGTAAGAGCTGTTATCTAGTCATCATAACATAACACAAGCATTGGTTAAGTATAGGGCTAGATGAAATGTTCCAGAATATTTTATTTCCTTCCCCAGGGCGGTTACTGGGGCGAGACCGGCTGGGCGGCGGGGGACAGCCGCGACGCAGCCGCCCGGGTCGCCTACGAGGCTCTCCTCAGGGTGTCTCTGAAGCTGCCCACTGGAGACCGCTTCGATGAGTTCGCGGACACCGTGCGGGCGAGGGCCAGGCTGCATTATAATTATACCTTCTCGGATGGAGAAGAGGTACGTTATGGATGTAAACTGCGCTTTGTTGATGAGGGAGTTTGAGGGGTTTTGGTAGAGACTAAAATGTATATGCAATAAAACTGTAGCTATTAAATATCGTGTTTTTGGTATCGATATATGGCATGGATGACAATTTAAGTGAAGTTAATGCACAGAGTTACAATTTTAGCACTCTTATTGTGTCAGTGACTAAGGCTGACTTGCATAAC
Source organism: Macaria liturata (assembly GCA_964023185.1). Classification (NCBI taxonomy): domain Eukaryota; kingdom Metazoa; phylum Arthropoda; class Insecta; order Lepidoptera; family Geometridae; genus Macaria; species Macaria liturata. Next base: position 7,159,964 of record OZ026824.1, on the reverse strand, counting down.
AATTTGTAGCGTATTTAGCGACAAAATTGCCAGGTAAACAAATGGCAATTTAAACTAAACACTTTTTCTCAGGTGAATTTCTTCATCGGTGCTTTCTACGACGGCGTGTACCTTCTCGGCATGGCGTTGAACGAGACCCTCACTGAAGGAGGTGACATCAGGGATGGAAGAAACATCACACGACGCATGTGGGGACGGGATTTTCATGGTAAGACTCATTTATATTATGAAAGATAAAAATTGTTTGTGATTATGTATAACTGTACCCTCCTAAAGTCCTCGCGTTTAAATAGCTCTATCAATTTGAATTTAACATGGTACGGAGGTAAATCGGATTTTAAATAATCATGTTTTCATATTAGACACTTATTGAAGCGGATTATCGAAAAAATACCACTGGTAGCAACTTGTGAGCAATTACTTAGTTATTAATATTGTTTTTGTTACTATTACTATTGAAGATAGATAAAGTGCTACGATTTCGTAGCTTAGTCTACGATTTACCGTAGCAGATTGTAGAGGGTCTACGAATAGATATGTCTGAGTCTGCAATTGGGTAGCTCGTATTATGATTACTGATGATTTTAATTAAAATGAAGGGCATAAAAATTTACACAGTTGAGTTGCTTTAGAACTTTGACGACCTTAAAATAAATACAGTCATTTGAAACCACTATTAAACATTCTTCTTATTCTGTATGAAATATTCCTACTCTCTACATTTTGGCTTGTAGCAATGTCAGTATAAATTATGACTAAAGTGGAATGGGCAGTCCATCTGAATGAAATATGTTTATACATAGAAATAAATATAACATATCAGTAAAATGATTTATTCATCTTGAATTATTAAATATTCTTGACGTTTATTAAGTTGTACATTTTTTGCTTATTACAAAATCTCTTGGTAGTAAATATTATGCAAAGCTTGCAAAGAGGTTTATTGCCAAGATTTATGGAGGCTAGCGGTGAACATAAATAAATCTGTAACACCATAAACAGGGCAGTGCTTCCGGTGGATTCATGGGGCAATTGCACTAATATTTAAAAGCATAAGAGTAAGTTTACAAGTTACTAATATATGTTGTTATCTATGTTAGGCTGTCCTTTCAGTTAAGAATATTGAATTGTTGTAAATGGAGTTTTGTACATAAATTAACTTTTTTTAATACGTAGAATTAATTAGCTAAGTTTTTTTAAACATAGAGCGTTATATTTACCACTGTTATATAATGCTCCCGCGGCATAAAAATACACAGTAGACAGAATCGCTGTTCTATTGTAACAAATTTGATATTTTACTATTAAAACTCAACGCACCAAAATGATAAAAAAAACTAGAGAAATAAAATACATAAAGTTTACGCTGTACAGTTTGTATTCGGAGGTACAAATAGAAGCCACAATAGCAAATACCTTACAATTTGTGTGTTGTACAATACAATTGAAGTGAAAATATACATTTACTAGGTAGCGTAGTAGTTAAAACGGCTTACTTATTCATGTCTTTCCACGTCACTCAAGCATGTAACTCTTGTTCTTTTGAATAATTTATATTTCAAGACGTAAAGTGGAAAAACTCTTCTAATAAGTACCTCTAAGGGAGTACCGCGCGGTGCTATACTTTATTCAGGTAAACCAAAGTGTTGTTGATTTGTATGAGGTTGCAAAATTCAGTTTTCAATGTTCAAGTTTGTTTTGAGTTCTGTAGATAGATAGGTGCACTCGGTAGCAATTTTTTAAGCAGCATCATCTCTTACAAGCATGTTTTTTTACACATTATTACAAGCAATTTAATGTACTAATTTTAAACAAAAATAAATATTATGTAGCAAAAATATTTACTCCTTATGAATTATAATAATGCACGAGTCCATTTAATAGAGTGTAGCAGTTTAAGTAATTTTATACGTAAAATAGAAACAAATAATTAAAATCATTGAACAATGTTATAACGTTTTGAACCAAAACATTGAACCTAAGAAGTGATTTCATTTTATATTGTTTTATTTTATTTAAGCAAATACTTTCAACATTAGTAATTTAATAAGCTTAATGATGAATTTTGAAGTGAGGGCGCTGCTGTGCTCACGTTTACATCGGCTCCGTGATTGTTAAATCGTTAAAATTGTTTTTCAAGCGTTTCTTCACCTGATTCATATCTGTATCGATAAACAAGACTTGGAAGCACACGAAACAAAAGAAGAAATCTCGGAAATAGTGAATTTGAAGCAAATATTTCTAAAACATTGTTTTCAACGGATCGGAAGCCACAAAGACATTTGGAGCGATTATTCGAAGAAAACTTCAAAAATATACGTTTCCGAGGTCAGTCAAGGCACCATCAGTACAAGTGAAGTGTTTAAAAAGGGGGGCTGAAATTTGGGTAAATTTTGGCAATAATTACAGAAATCTACGTAAACAAAAACAAGTGGCGCCATCTATCGGAAGTTTTAAGAACCACTTCAACAAACGCCTTGCAAAGCGATCTACGATCAAAATTACCTAGTAACAAAAAAAGCCGACAGAGGACCGCACTAGTACAGAAGTTGGATATTATATCACCTTTGCATAACAATGGAAGAAATGATGAAAATTTTGCATTTCATTCAAGGAGATATCAAGTCGCAGAAACAAGACATGAAACAAATGGAGGGAAATATTAAGGATTCAATTAATAAAAATATCGACGAGAAATTTGCGCAAATTGAAAAAAGGAAAAAAAAATTCGAAGAAAAACTGGAAAAACAACAGAAAATTGTTGAATATTTAGATAGACAATTACGAAAGAAAAACATCGTTTTATTCGGAATTTTGGAAAGTGAACAAAAATATGATGACCTTGTCGATCTAATATTGCACATAATAAACAAAAACATGAATATTCCTTGCAGCAGGTGGGAAATCGAATCGGTTGTTAGAGTGGGGAAAAAATGCGATGGTAAAATCCGACCAATTGTAGTCACGATATCAACTGTGAGCAGGAAATTAGAAATACTTCGCAACAAAAGATGTCTCTTGTGTACAAATATTTATGTAAAAGAAGATTTTCCTCCTCACGTTTTACAAAAACGTAAGGAGCTCCAAGAAGATTTAATGAAAGAAAAAGAAGCTGGAAATAGAGTAGCTTTACACTATGATACAATTGTGAAACTCAGATCCCATCCATTAAAGAGGTAATAATCTCTAATACGGTTTCAGTGCAGTCAAACAAAAGGGTACTCTCTGAATCTCCTGAGTATATCAACACTACCAGTTCATGCCCAGTAGTACAAAAAACTAGACAAGCGAAAAAGAAGACAAAATCACAAAATATAACTAGCTTTCTTCGGCCTTCTCAGATAACTGTACAAGAAAGTCCAACAAAAAACTAAACCAAAACAACTAAGCAGCCCCTCTCCTCCTTCTCCAAGCCGGCCGGTCACCGAGGAGAAGTCAGACCAAATCCCCCTATAAGCGAACCTTATCTAATAATAACAAAAAAAAAAAAACATGGAAAGCAATTGGATACAAAGAAATATTTTGCTAAATATAAAAAAAAAGAAAAAAAGTGAAACATGCAGACACAAACAAAATAAGGAAAATAATAATCAATATATTAATTAATATCAATATATAATATATAATTTTACCCGCAACAGAAGAACCAAGCTTTATTTATAGTCATATCATTTATTTGCAAATTGTAAAGATATAAACACTTAACAATGACCCTGATAGGGTATGCAAATATGTACATATGTATATGTAAGTCTGAGTGAGAAGCGGCCCGATTCATATCTCGATTTAAAATTTATCTCGATTATTCAATTTCTCATTTAAAAATTCGTCGACGGAGTAATGATCAAAGAGTCATGCTGATTGTAAGTATACTAAATTACTGATTGTAAACCGAACTAAATAGGCAGCGACATCACACACACAGAATGACTATCTAATGATAGTCATTTGAAGAGTAATACTGTGGTCAAAAGGATATAATGATTACAGATATAAATAAATAAATAAATAATTCAGGACATATCACACAGCGCCATCTAGCCCCATACTAAGCTTACGCTTGTATCATGGGTACTAGATAACAGATATAATACATACATACTTATTCTATACAATGTGTTTGTCTACCCGTGTCGGAGCCTGAAATGGCAAAATATATGCTTAATTTTATCGACAAATCAAGCTCCAAAATTTTTTTTTCCTCCTCATGGTGGAATGGCAGCCATTTTGTTATTTTTTACACCAACCCTTGGGCGCTTGTATTAATTTAGTCATAACTTATTATGTAAAGGGAATATTGATTTAAAAAAATAAATATCATTTCATAGCTGAATGTATGGGCAATAAAACAAAGTTAAACATTTGCAATATTTTATTAAATAGAGGTAAGAAAAAAAATCAGAATAAAAAAAAATATAACTTTTTTCAGAGAAAAAATCTTAAAAGTAAGCTTTTTACGAAAAAACATGGGAGTAAGTTCTAAATTTGTTTCTTCCACAATGTAGTACAGGATGTAAGCTGAAAATAAAGGGGAGGCCTTTGCCATACAGGCAACTTCTACCAACAAAATAAATAAAGAGTTATATAAAAGTTTATTTAAAATTACAAAAACTGTCAAGTGAAGCGTAAAAAGTAATCATATTATATTAAGTAATCAAGTCATTTTGTAGTAGTAGAAATAAAGGCTATTTTATTTTATTTATTTATTTTTTAATGATGAATTTTAATTTACTTATATTAAACATGTTTATTTTTAACAGGTATAACGGGCCACGTGAGGATAGATGCGGTCGGAGACCGGGATGCCGACTACGCCATCTTGGACCTTGATCCTGTCACGGGCAAGTTTGAGGTACATCATGTATATTTATTTACGAATTATAGAATTGCGATTAACTACAATCTGTAGCCAAATGTTGGCCTATTCCGTGCAACGACATGAATAATATTAATGTCGATTCCGTGTTAAAAATATCCGTCATGAAACTTTCAGTTTTTAGCTATCACTGTTAATGACATACACTCTGGTGACAGACAGACAGCTGAGACTTGGTGAAAGGACTCCGTTTTTAAATTTTAGGTACCTTATAAAATATTATGTGATAAGACCGCCCTCTGTCCCAAGTTTCTTTATGCTTGTGTTCTTTTGTTATTGGTGTACAATAAAGTATTTTGATTTGATTTGATTATAATATGTATCATACAATATTCTCATAATAAGATTTTTCATACAAATATTCATAGGTTTACTCTATAGAAATCTTACCACAGAAACCTGACAGTTTAATATTCGTGCCTGGCCCAACCTGGGACGTAATCTTAAGGCTTTACCGGTATAATCGCCTTCATACTGCTACTAAGGCCGTAAACTGAAACGTTGGCAATTACTTTTATTACTACCTCTATCTGATGGACTGTGTTTGAACGCTCTTATTGCTACGAATTTAAGGTTCAAATTTGTACAGATTAAATTACAGTAAGAAACTTCACCATTGCAATCAGCAGGAAAGCGAGCAAACATCTTTATTTCTTAACTTAGGAGATAGATCAGGATATCCACAGTTTGTTTTGATTTCATTTGGGCGTAACTGTGTGTTAGATTTATATGAGTTTTTATTGCTAAGAGAGATAGTGTTCGTGAGTATCATTTATGGTCAATCTCAAATCAATCTCTGCGCTTTTTTCGGAACATAAATCAACTTATATTATAAACTTAGTTATTTCTGCCAGAATATTTAATCGTGCGTGAATGTAAGAAGTAAACTAAGTACCTATATATTTTATATGTGTTAAAAAAATCAACTGACTATAATTTTGTTTTGTCTAGCGACATACAAACGATCATTAGACCCACCTATAATACCTAATATATGATGGCAAAGTCTAAGTAACAAAAAGTAAAAGAAAGTATATAACTCAAATTAACAATCTCAGAATCTAAGAAAGACTGAGATGTATGTTATATTACAGCAGAGTTAGCTATAAACTGGTATAACCTTGGCCGTGAAAGTGTCACAGAAATTACATAGAAACTGTCCAGAGCCGGGATTTTATGACGAGTTACAATAAAGTAGGTCGTTTCAAAGCGCCACCGCTCGCCTTGGATCTAAGAGAACTATACAGGGTTTCTACAGACTAACAAAAAGATAACAGAAGTGTTAAGCCACTACCAATGATGATGATGATCATCAGAGCTCATCAATAAGTCGATGATGAAAGTGACGTTATTGCACTCAGGGTTCAAGGGCCTGCAGTATTTGTTAATGTTAAAAAAATGAAATGTCATTTTTTGCAATTCAATGGAATTGCCTAGGTAATTAATGAATGAATGCATGTATTGTCCAAAAACTAGAAACAATAAATGCATTCATTCATTACCTATTAATTAATCGGGAACAAATTTAGTCAAAATAAAGACAATTGATAAAAAAATAGTTTCAATTATTTAATACATTAAAAATCGTCTTAATAGTGGCTTCTTTTGATATCATTTGACAGCTTATCTTTCAGTATAACCCTGTATATTCTAGAAACTTGAATCTTTTGTGTGGTTCACCAAATATTTGACGGCTAGCTTCTGAATAAGGATCGCAAACATTTGTTTTGGCCACGATTATGATATTGGACGTCTCGATAATGTGAGGACGGATTTACGTATTTACATAACGACAAATAGAAATGGCGAGTGATGTTACAAATCGAAAACGATATATTTAAAAATTATGTTGGGCAAGGAAAATATTACAATTATCGCTTTCTTTTTTATAGATATTCTTGTACATGTAAATTAAGTCTATGTTATTATTTTATACGGTAGTTTTTCTCTCCATATTCGATGGTGATTGCGATAAGATGATTGTTTGTGAGTCCTTTTTATAAAAATATACCATTCCATTACCATTAAACCTTTTGAGTACATGTTGCAACTTTTTATTGGTTTATGACTTTTGCAATGTACTTTTATGTTTACCACTCTAGGTGGTGGCATTCTACCACGGTCTGAACATGAGCTACAAAGCAGTAGCCGGTAAGGCTATCCACTGGCCGGGCGGTCGCCGCGGGCCGCCGCCGGACACGCCGCGCTGTGGCTTCTTGGGAACCGACCCCATGTGTCAGGGAGGTGAGGAACTACACCTTTATGCATACAAAGGCTAGATAAAAATAAAATTATCTTATTAAAAAGTGATTATAAGTTTTTAGCTAGACATTTGATAGAAACAGATTCCCCTTACTTCTCTTTTTCATGAAGCTGTCCATATCTAAAATCAGCTTGGTACCGTAGATTGTATTGTTAAATGTTCTCCAACTGGCAATGCAAAGATGGCACCCGATGGTTTTGGCTTCCTTATTTCTAAAAAGATACAATTCAAATGGGAAGGGAATAAATTAAAGGCTGATGTTGGTCAGGATCTCATATCGACCTTATCTAAGCTCTGAAAAGTATCACCACACTACAGCTAGTATTAAGATTATGGAATGTAATCTGATACCCATGTCATAACTAGTCTCATAACATAACTAAAACATAAAATGGGGTGTATTTCATGGTACCCACACATTTTCACTAATAAATATTACCGAAGACAAAGACCTGTTGCTAAGTCACTCCGTTGCTACGCAATTTTCATGAATTGTAGCTTATTGTGGCGGTGCAAATCAGGCTACATTTACGGCGAAAATATTTATCCTCATCAATGTAAATCCAACCATCAATCTTTGTCTCATAAACGGTTTATTTATAGGCAATTGCGGGAATAAATTACTAAGGTGAAATTGCTTCGGTACATCGAAATCAAGTGATCCCTCGGGGCCTGTTTGTGACAAAAAATGACCGGTTAGATGAAGTCTCGTTTAATTTTTCTCCTATTTTGATATGATACGCGTGTTACCTTCAATTTAGTCGGCGTAACTTTTAAATTGAACGTTCAAACTTGGTCGTATCTACGCCAAATGGCAAATGGGGTAATCTGATTTCGTCCGTATTGTTGAGGAAATATGGTCTAGAATATATTTAGTTAGTTTTGTGTGTAAAATGAGATTATTTTTTTCACGCTGCCGTGGATAGAGGCCCAGACGGTTATAATATATTGTTTTATTGGCCTCGCAATATTTCTCACATTTGCTGTGACTGCTGCGTGTGTCGCTTACAAGTAAGTACTTTCACAAAACTTGGGAAATTGTTATCCATTTATTGTGATTTATGTGGCAATTCATATACCAAAATGTAAAAATATAAAACCTCGTTTTTTTTTGTTTTATCTATCACCTCTAAATCCATCTCTAATTTTTATATCTTGTGTATAAAATAAATCAAGATGTCTAGATTTATGCATGTGTTATATATAAGTATTCATATCTGTAACGTGCTATGCTTTCAAAGTAACGATATTGTAACTTATGGCTGCACGAAATCCTTTAAGTTTAAAGGCTGATCGTACGTGACGATATAAAATTTCAAAGCTATAAATTATGATCCTTAAAGTTCAATCAAAAATAATATTCCACCTAACCCAAATCCAACATCAAACGATAGCATGCAAAATAAGAAAACACATTTATTAGGAGTGAAACGTGACTCTTTTAAAATTCAATGATTTCGAGAATACTTGTTGATATTCCCTTCTAAGTTCGCGTTGTTTTGGTTAAAAATGTAACTAAAGGTACTTTGGGAATTCTATTCTATCACCATACTATAAGTTTCGATGATCAGTTGCTCCATTGTGGCATGAAAATGGATAAAAAAGACCAACTAACACACTTGCTCTTGTATAATTAAATAGTTTCTGAGAAAGTTATTGTAAACAGTTAGCTAAAGGCTTCAAAAACACGAATGTTTAAATAATGTGGACCTAATTATAACTCTCTTACTTGTTATAATAAATTGAGTGCTATAGTAAAATATTAGACACTTCAGCACATGCAGATTTGTAAGCGTTTACCTATATCCATGCATCGTAGCAACCACTATATAAAACGAGTAGCAATCAACTGGTTTTGATCGAGTTTTTTACTTCAAAGTCTGCTCCATAACTAATGTGCTATTTGTTATGTTTGCCATGATTTAGTATAACATTTTTTGCTTTTGCGTGCTATTTTATAGGTTTTGTCTGCAGCCCGCCGGGTGTTAAAAAAATTTGGCAAACTAGGATTTTTGTTGCATGTTTTTTTTTGTTTTTATTTACAGATAAACAATTTATTTGTAAACAAAAGATTACACTTCAATGTTGTGTTGCTTACGCAATAAGAAACGATTCACTCTCGCTTTGAGTGTAATACTAAGTGCATATTTCCCATCCAGGCAAGCCCGCATAGATGCAGAGCTGAACAACATGGCGTGGCGAGTGAGGCCTGAGGAGGTGCTGGTGGAAGTAGGCACAGGGCTCGGAGCCAGCCCAGCTCTGCACAGCATTAATGAAGTTCTCAAGGTGGGTAGATGTAGACTGATTTATATATGTAGGTTAATTGTAGGTTGACATAAATATTGCTCTTTTGAACGACTTCCGAATAGTTTTTAATTTGTTTCTTTTTTTAACAAGTAATGTACTTTTTACTTACAATTCATATGATAAATAATAATATAATTAATGTACGCACGTTGTATACGTTGAAAACGATATTATTCCATTCATCGTCCGAGAATCACTCATCTTGTTACTGATGCACTGAATTATGCGATCACGGGCAAATATTTGGAAAAAAATATATATTCATATACATACGTATTTTCATCGTTTGCCAAATTCATTAGCTATATATGTAGATAACATATTCAACAGTTTTTTAAGGAAAATTTCATTGCAACAATTTGCAACTGTTCAAACAAAATAAAACAAACACAAAAAAAAATATAAACCCCAACAAAATAAGAATATCCAACCAAGCCGACCTTTATTTTCCTCGCTAACTGTTTACACATAAATCAAATTAAAAAGAATTACGAGGCCTGCTTGTGTCAGATCATAACTTGCCGTTACCGACCACTAGACTTTAAATTGGTTTCAACAACCTTGCTGATAGTTTCTTAGATAAACTTTGCTAACGTTTTATTTTCTTGTTAAAAGTTTTTAGAAGGCTTGGTTTTGAGGCTTATAATTTCTTTGTGAGTTTGGTTTTCTAAGTATATTTCGAAGTGTCGTTTGCTATATTTATATGCACGTATATTAAACTTTTAATATACATTGACATGTATCCTGAATACTTATAATTTACCTAATCGATGTTTATCACTTCACTATCATCCAAATGATGAAGAAAAACAATTTCGAATGTACTAGATTTTCAGCAAAATTATGTAAACGCTTTTTTATTACTTTTTTATTTTTATTATTGTCGGGATATTTTAAAATGGTAGTAAAAGTTATTAAGATAAGATAAAGATAAGATAAAAATAATTTATTTGAACTAAAACATGTTGTCATTTTTACACCTAGAAAAGTACATATCTAGATTATAATTAGGATTAACAAATAGGAACTAGTTTTTTTTAATAACAATTACAAACAATTTTCCTTTTGGGGATGTCTACTGCTGAGTTGCAGCAGACAGGGCTCTTCCAGTGTTTTACAAATTTATATAATTCAAACTCGTTATGTTTTCACTCTTTTCATTAAACTATGAAAAGAGTGAAAACATAACTTTTACTTCACTACTACTGCAATGCAACTAACGGAACTTCACAATCAGATAAAAAATGTCAACAAATGGACTCATTCTCTTAATTGAAAAACTTTTTCCTCGTCGCTAGTAAAGGGGTGTATTATCCATTTATCTAATCAAGTACACCTTTGTATTTCTTTACTCGTGTTTCAATGTTGTTGGTACAGTAAGCGAGGTCTGACTACGGTAAATAAATATATCGTAGGTACTGGTATAACGGTCGAATGAAATGGTTCTCCAAGGCGAAAACGCTACGTTTTCTTTTAGAGATGCTTTATATCGTACTTAGTAGACAGTTTCTTATTAATTAAGAGTTTTATTGTAAGCAAATCGTGGAACCCAATACGAACAAAAACCAAGTTATTGGAAGTTTTCTCTTTATGTCGAACTTTTTAGTTTCCTATAAATTAAGAGTTTCATGGTATAACGGTTAGGTAAGTGAATCCGAATAGGTACGGAAAAAAAACAAGTCATTAGAATGTTCGATATTCTGTTCGTAAGTAACTAAGAATGTGTGTCGGATAGTCTCATTTGAGAGCGATTATAATCCATCTAGGCATTTTTTACCTTCTACCACAGAATCCTTTGTGTGGGAGTCGCTTCCAGCCGTGTTAATTACCGACCCATAACATTGACCAATCAAAACACTTAGTTATTTATAGCTTTGAATAAATACTCTCTTAATAAGCTTCCCTCTCGACGCAAAGCAAAAACAATGAATTCTCTAACAGCTTTATTAAACAAAGAATGCTTTATAAAATATTCTTTTGTGAAAATTTCATTGAAGTAGAGTTTTGAATCGTTTAATTTCTTCAGATTGTTTTGCTAATTTTATTATTCGCTGGTGTTCAGAATAAACAAATAAGTGTTGCTTTAAATTGAATGTGTTTCATATAAGTCTAGAATTTTCATTTTAATTCAAACACTGAATAACGAAGTTCTTGCGAGCTAATTGTACTGATTAGCTTGAAGTCTGTTACAAAGTTATTTGATAACTTCTTTAACAGTACTTACACAATATAATATGCTTATGTTTACTTAGGTACACACATATGTACGTACCTATGCAGTTGCAAAACACTAAAAACACTAGGCGTTCAAATCTATCTATATCTGGCATAGTTTTTTTTTTTTTTTTTTTGTTGTCCTAGTCCAGGCATTCATTTATATTTGTAAGTAATGAATCGCTTTTTGAAACTTCGGTTGCCTGGAAGAAATTGCCTAAGGCGATAAGGCCGCCCAATGTGCATCACTTCAATATATTTAAGCTTATTTCCTATTTTGTTATTTCTATGTTTTATGGTGTACCTACATTAAAGATATATTCTATTCTATTCGTCTATCTCCTAGTTGTCATCAATGGGCTGGGGCCACCGAGGCAGTGTGAGTGCAGCGTCAACCGCCGCCGGGGCGTCTCTCACACTCTCATCTTGTACTGTCGGCCTCTACAAAGGGAACAGAGTCGCCGTGAAGAAGATACATCGGAAGAAACTGGACTTGAACAAGAAGTTGCTTTGGGAAATCAAACAGGTAAGGAATTAAAAAAATGCTGTGTATTGTATGACTATATTTTATAGTAATACATACTGATCAAATTGGTCATTCTGATACTGATCAAATTTGGTAAAATAAACGGATCAAACTGATACTGATCAAATTTGGTAAAATAAACATTTTTTTTTACGTGGTATAGGTTTACGTTGACGGTTGAATACAGCCTACCTGATGTTAAGCATTGCTGCAGCCTAGGATGTGACACGCTTACCTCATTGGCATTTTTTTACTGAAAATATATGAAACACTTCTAATTATGAAAGAAAAGGTGTAATGAATCATGAGTCTGTCCGGATATTCATCATGCAAATGCCATAAAAAGGTACGATTTTTTACTGATTTATGAATGTAGGTAACAACTGTGGAGTACTCTGTATACCAAACAACGCGAAAGAATTATCTTATATATAAAAATGATTCGCAAAATGTGTTGGTAAGCGCATAACTCAACAACGCCTGGACCAATTTGGCCAATTCTTTTTTTTTAATATTCGTTGAAGTTCAAGGATGGTTTTTACGGCGTGAAAAATTCAAAAAAATACCGGAAAATCTCTAAACCGCCATTTTATTTTTCCCATACAAACGTTTTCTAACTAACTAAAGAGTAAAAGAGTCAACAGACAGGACGAAGTCTGTCGGGTGCGCTAGTGAGTAAATAAAGAAATTGGAAAAAGCTGTGAAATCCGTATACACACAATTTATTTGCATTCACAATATCACCGTCAAAGCCTTCAAGTAAACATGTGATCACGATTTACTTTGAAAACATTATTTACAATTTGAAATTGAATCAAGATCCTATGAATGTTTGTCTTCAATCGACAGTGGAGGTATGAAATCTCAACAACTCATTTAAATATGTATGAGATAACTGTAACATTCTCAGATTAAATTGAAAAAGTCTTATTCAAACAGTGAGCCAATATTAAGTGATCTTACTTAAACGACTGGTGTTCACGAGACACATTTTAACGAATCTATGAAAAAGGTTCTAGTATATATAGTATATAGCATACTTGTTTCCCTCGCTTTGTTTATTGTCCTGTTTGTTACTCTTTCACGACGCAACAGAGCATGGAAATAGTATAAGAACCTGAAAGTGACATTTAGTTATTTTAGCCCTAAACAATGATGATGAAGTTACGGACATCCGTTAGAACGCGTATTATACAAGTTACTATATGTTTGGTGTCACCTACATACTATATATAATACTAGATATAATAGGTATCATTTTATCACTCATAGATTCTCATACTTTAATGCATAGTAGCACCTCAAGCCGTTACGTTACGTTGACGTTATTTATTAGTGGTTAAGCTTTATTATATTTGAATTTATTGTTACCTACTACAGAAAATGTAAATGTGTCTTGCATTCTAACAGCTATAACCACGTATTATATTAACTTAACTAAGCGAGTGTGGCGTAGCGGTTCCAGTGTGTGCTTTTCATTCAGACGCACCCGGGTTTGAATCCGGCCCTACACCAATGACTTGTATTTTCAAGTTATGTGTGGATTTGCACTCGCTTAACGGTGAAGGAAAACATCGTGAGGAAACCGACATGTTTGAGGACCACAATATCCGAGGACATGTGTCTTCCGTGGAAGGACCTGGGCGCCCACCACGATGTATCTGCCCAAGAAAACTCCCCTAGCGGATTAATTCTGCGGGGGAGTCACGACCCTCAGTCATGAGGAATACGACTCAAGAGAGAGAGAGATATTAACTTCGGACAGTTCAAGTAGTGACTAGGATTTTATTTTCCGGCCAGTATCTGTGAATCCCGGTATTGGCACCGGACTAAAGGCGATTCCAGTTTTCTTTAGTATATCCGCTAATCATTACAATCTAATCCAATTACAATTTATGTAATAAGCAAAGTTCACGTAATTCGCGTCAAACACAAACGCTTAAGCCCGCCAAATACTCACACTAATTCTCTCCAAATTGGCTGGAATTGCAAATAAATTGTAAGCAAAGTAGCATTCTGAGTTCTAAATGGGTGGCACAAGAGCACCGCTCAATTTATGGCTTGCTTGGGCTCTCCATTAATCTCCTTGACTGAGAGGATAGGAGAGTGCTACGGAATAAACTGTCCGGAACTTAAAAACGAAGACTAAGTTTTAAAGGACTTGTGATTTAGTAGGGTTAGAGTAAACTAGAGCTGTGAACAATTGAGGCGGTTTCCGTTTACAGCAAAAGAGATGGGATTGAATAACTATGGATGTATTGTGCGATATCCTTAAAATATTTTTTGTTCTAGTTTATTTATCTATTTAGCACCCCAGTATCTAGTGTTTGCATATACACTCTTGCATATACAAACAATATTTACTGACTATGATTATGTTCTTAGACATTACAAATTTTGTGTAAGTTCATTGGTAGTAATATTTTTATGAAAGTTTAATGACAAATATGATACATACTGAATAAAAAAAAAAATGTTTACAAAATAAAACAAGTTTATGATTCGTGTCGAAAGCTTTTTAACCGCTCTATATGGCTTTAGCCGTTACGTTATGGCTTAAATATAAAGCTTTACTACAACATACCGAAACCTTCACTTTATATGTAAATCGTCGATACTCTTGTATTCTTATTGTATTATTATAATGTCTGTTTCCCTACAGGCTCGTAACGTATCCCACGAGAACACAGCGCGCTTCATCGGCGCGTGCGTCGACTGCCCTCTAGTGTTCGTACTCACTGAATACTGCCCCAAAGGCTCGCTCAAAGACGTGCTGGCCAATGAGGAGATACAACTCGACTGGAACTTTAGGACGTCACTAGTGCATGATATTGTACAGGTATGTAAAATTTGGCTGACGATTATTTAAGACTTGCTAGTGCAGATGTAATTGTAAACGATACAAGACCACAAAACTAGAAAACTATTTAATGGTCATTCTCAAAATCACCTGCCAAAATCTTTGCTTATTGAATCTATTGTCCGAAAACTAGGTACAGATGATAAATAATGCCTATAGAATAGACATTTTACATTTAGCACGCTAGTTTTTTACCTTAGGTTAACAGACATAAAATATTATGATGCATATTTCGAATTGTGACTGTCCTGCAAACCATTGCGACACAAACTCGGTTTTTTCTATATTATAAAATGTTTTTTTCAACTCAGTATACTCTGAAATCTGAAAGTATACAAAGTTTATTGTTACTGCAGATTTAAACTTGAGCCTAATAAACTCTGGTAGATTTTCGTAAATGTGACGTAGATCACTAGAGTTGATCATTAGTATACTTATTTGAGATGTAAAATGCTAAAGGTTAATTTGTAACATTTAAGGGTGAATCTAATTTATAATAAGCTTATCTTAAGCCTCACGACCTTAAGCGTCTTAAAATTTGAATTCAATATTCATAAAATGGCTTTTCGAAAATATTGTTCGGTATTTACAGCTTTATTTATTTCATTCTAGTTTTATCATAAACCGAGCTCATAAAACTACGAGTTATTGCCATCGGCGGCACTAAAATGCCAAAAAGCCTGTTCATAAAATGTGTTTAGGTACCGATAGTGCTTCAATGTGGTCTAGATTAGATGTCGTCCTCGTGAACAGAATAGGATGGCTGTTTTTGTCAACAATGCTATTCATTTAATGATTTTAAGAGATCAGTAAGTTGAAGCTATTATTATTGCAAAAACAAAATTAAGATGTTTGATGAGCTTTTACAAACTTTCTTATTATTTAGTCCAGTGACTAAAGAAGAAGAAAGTTTGTTTGTAAGTTTGTCTGTTCCTTCTTCATCTTTAAGCAGATCATCATCATCATCATCTGTCGGTTTCGTCCACTGCTGGATGTAAGCCTCTCTCTTAATATGCCATTAAATTTTGCGCCAGCCTTTGCGGCTCAGCAATTGAGAAAAATGCAGAAATATTTTCCTTCAAACCTCCACATAAAGTTTAAGAGTGCTTCCAAAAATACAAACTGCCCAGAGGTCTGCTTTAATAGGCATTTGTCACTCTCATGCGGCTATAAAGTGGAAGGAAAGATATCATAAAGTGACCGATCACCGACCTAACGGCAGATGTCGAGGTGCTTCGAGCTATGTGACCACATAGTAGCCTTGAGACACCTATCATATTTTAAAAATAAAATACATATACCTATATGTATACATCATAGAAAGTAACAGCATCTATAAAGAACCGTTCTGTCAACTTTATCAATCAAAATCGGCCCTATCCATGTCGATTAATCGATGGTTTAGGACCCGCATGGACCATATTTAAATCCTTATTCACTTATCTATATTATATAAAAGAAAGTGGTGTTAGTACTGTTAGTCTTGAGTTTAAATGGTGGATATTTATAACTCAAGAACGGCTAAAAATTGGTGGAAATTGGTGATTTTGCTGAAAGTTTGTGGGAAGGTAGCTTAGAACCAGGTCACAGACATAGGATACTATTTACCGCGTTTTTTTAATTGAATTTAATAAAATCCAAAATTTGCAAAAGGCGGAACAGAGTTCGCCGGTTCAGCTAGTATTTTATATAGAAAAAATATGTTCAAACGGTTGAACAGATTTAAGAAGTTACAATTTTGTATTAAAGTTGATATGACTTTTTATTATTTAATGAGATTATTATTATTTGACTTGATATTGACATATAAGCTACTTGTTGTCCCGGATACCAACCGACTAATTTGATATGTGTTTATTGTTGTACACTTTGCTTCGCCATAATGAGGTCTCTATTAGTCATAATATCATTGATTTTATGGGGCTAACAGAAAAACGACCATATCTCTATCTGCTGACACTGTATGAGAACGTTTATGGTATTGTTGAGAGATAATAAACCTATGTACAATAAAACGTAATAGAGAGTGCTTACTTGATGCATTCTTTTGTTAATTTCTACGAACAAACAATTCGTAATTTCCGTTCTTCTATGAAATATGTACTTTTTCCTTACTCATACTCTGAAAGTAGGTCTGAAGTTGCCTGAGGAGCGGGTTTAAAGTAATACTTTTCATCCCTAGGGAGAATCGCTTTCAACTGACAGCTGTCAAATTAACATGTAAAAACTCTGCGCGCGACTGGCGGCAGCACTTATGCCAAGAATTGGCCTCTGATGCAAATTGCAATCAGAACATTTTAGTTCCAATTTTATCCGCGCGCAGAGTTATCTTGAACTCTACTAACTTCTTTACAAAAACAAAAGAGTTCCTATACCTACATTCAACAAAAGAGTTCTTATACCTACATTTAACCAAATAGTTCTTACACCTACATTCAAAGAGGTTCTACGTCACAATACGTATAGCAGAGATTTTGTACCTATAAAATGAGTTCATCTGATTTTAACTTCGATCAAATATAATTGATCGAAGGATTTTAATATAAATTTAACGCCTGATTTTATAAAAGAAGAGGCTAAAGCGGTAGTGGAAAATCATCATACGATTTGAGGTATCTTTGTTTTGACTTGGGTGGTAAAATAAAATTTACTCATATTTTCTTTAGCTAATTCATGTTTTTATTTTTACTTTCCTCGTATTTGTAATGAAAAGCACAGTGTTTACCTCGGGTTAAAGACTTATTTAGTCCCTCGAACTATTGGCGCCCTCACTGCGTTCGGGCGCCAAACCCCGTCTCGTCACTAAGTAAGTTACTTTTACCCCTAGGGTAACAATGTACTATTTTTGCCTCAACTTACGGCTTATCTAATACTAAGCAAACGCTCCTGTCATGGCTAAAATAAGGGATACATATATACTTTTTCTAGTAGCTTGGTACAAGACGAAACTTTTCGTAGGGAATAGGAAAAAATATTATAATATTATACCCTTTGTACCCTTGCCGTTTTACGGTTCAGTACTAAAGCAGTGAACCTTAACATATTGCTACGATATTGACCAAAATTACATTTTGCAATAATATTTTGTGAAAAGAGAAATTCATTCAATCTTTCGTGTATTGAACACACGCATATTTATCTCGTCCCATTATATAGGTAAAGGGGTAGATGTCAATTTTTAAAATTGTAAATGTGATGCAAGATTTAATAAATTAAACGTGAGGTTATGTATTTTGGTATTATAGCTTTTTACAAAGCTTGCAATCGTCAATTTTGGTTTTGATAATGATATACATACACTCAAAGAATAAACAATATAAATACTTAAAACTTGTAAAATTACGCGAAAAATTGCAATAATAATGAGCAAGAGAAATTGCTAGATATTCCCTGAAAATTATAAGTAACCTAATGGGCACTATTATATCCCTTCCTCCTCAAGTTTTAACATTTTCAACCTATACAGGGCATGTGTTACCTCCACGCCGGGTTGGGAGCCCACGGCAAGCTGAGGTCTTCCAACTGTCTCATCGACGGTCGCTTCGTGCTGAAGATATCCGACTATGGACTGCATACGCTCTGCACGCCTACCGACTTGATCAAGGATGATACTTATTATTATAGTGAGTTTTATTCAATAATTTAAAGTAACAAAAAATTTAAATAAAAATAACAAAGAGTAAACCGGTTTCTTCTAGGCAAGCGCGCTAGATCGTACATTGTAACGTTGCTTAACATCAGGCAAGTTGTAGTCAAGCGTGAGCCTATATCATGTAAAAAAAAACAAAGAGTACTCGTAAGAGGATGGCAATCTCTCGTATTGAGTCTTTGAATTGTCTCAAGAACCTCTTCCACGACTGTAGAATACTTATTATTATAATGCTAAAATTTATTTCAGTAAGCAGTATACTTTATTTTCTTAGCCTGAACTTTAAATTAGTACATAGTCTAACACCTACACAAAGTTCTCTCGCTCGCATTAATAAGAATTAAATAACCTACCAACACAAGATGCGTTTAAAAGCCAGTTCCATTTTAGTACAGGCAAGCTACACCTAGATCCACAGTTTCATTTGTATCAGATGTTGTTTCATATGTCCGAAAGATCGAATGTCTGAATTTTCAGTGCAAATACAATTCCGGTATTTTTTTTATCTTCATAGAACTGCTATGGACATCACCAGAGCTGATCACCAGCAGTATTTACCCCGGCTCCGTGGCATCATTAAAGGGTGACGTCTACAGCTTTGGCATCATATTGGAGGAGATAGTGTTGCGAGCTGGTCCTTTTCATCATTACACTACCGCTATGTCTAATAAAGGTACACAAATTATATTGACACATACAAGAACGCGCATTATATTTGGAAGGCAGTAAACCTGCAGCATAACTAAAATTTATTCTACGACTTTATGACTATGATAACCGCTACAAAATCCATGCATTTTGTTAAACGTTATCAAAAAAAAAATGGTTCACTTTGATGTGCTTATATATAGCAGCCAGTTACCTAACTGTAACTAACTCTATAATAAGGTATATCAGGATCAGTAACTACGCGAAATTACAGAAATGATTGTGTAAATAAGTGCTTATTTTATTGCGTAGGTATGTTAGTAGATAGCGTAGAATGCGGTAACCAAGATCACATAATATCTACGGCGTAACTGCTACAGGTGCTACGTCGTAGATGCTAAAAGATGATGTTATCTGAAATAAATATTATATATATATGTATAAAACTAGTGGGTGCTCGCGGCTTTGCTCTCATTAAGAAGTAAAACTAGCATCCCTTATTTCACCTCTTTAAAAGAGGCATTTACAAAAAATATTTCTTAGCGGATGCCTACGTCATAACATCTACCTTCATACCAAACCAAGTAAAGTCGATGGTCTAATATAAGTTCTGTTTCCTCAGAGATAGTATCCCGCGTTTGTGCCCACGAGTCCCCCCCATTCCGTCCCGTGGTGAGCGCTGCGGAGGTGGGGGCTGCGGGGGGTGGGGCCGCCGTGGAACTGCTGGAGCTGGCTGCCAAGTGCTGGTGCGAGTCACCGGACGATAGACCCTCGTTTGATGCCATCAATGCTAATTATATCAAGTTAGTAATTAACTGTACGAAATGTAATAAGAAAATGTATTAATTTGTATTGTTAGCGAAATTAAGATATTTTTCTTTGCTTTGTTTTTAAGTAATATTTCGTTTTCGTTTTGTTAAAAATATAGCAACAAAGTAATGAAATGAAAATTTGAGTGAATTAATGTAATTTGAAGCCACTAATCGCATGGGACCTTTACATACACAACACAAACGCACCCTCACCTTAGACAAGACAGGTGTTCAAACTCACTGCACAAATGTCTGTCTTGTAGAAAAACTAAGTGCATTTGAAGTCTGAAACCGGTGTAGAACAGTCAGAGCGGTACTACACTAAACATCTTTCCAAAGTCCATCATGAATGAATCACGATGAATTTCCGCAAAGTTACCCCTGATTTTATATAAAATAGCTTTGTTATCTTCACAGAGGCTACTGCGACAATCTGATGGATGACCTGCTCAGCCGCATGGAGCAGTACGCCAACAACTTGGAGTCGCTGGTGGAAGAGAAGACGGAACAGCTCTCGCTGGAGAAGAGACGCTCTGAGGAACTGCTGTACCAAGTTCTGCCTAGGTAAGACATTTTCAATAACTCTTTTCTGCAAAGTTGGTAGTGTCACTTACCACATTTTCTAAGAGTTTTTATTTTCAAGAGCTATGTGTTATTGTTTATGGTTACATTTTTCTAGGCTTGTACTGATTAAATAAATAATATTTTTTGCCTATAATAATATGCCGAAAATAACAACTAATGTTTTATTATACTAAGTAACTGTTATTTTATGGACATGAAAATTACTTAATAATAATTTTATTTTATATCAACAAGATCACATTTTAAAATGGGTTAAAAATGAAAATTGCGTTTTTATTAACCAACTTTAAAAAAGGAGGTTATCAAGTCTTCTGCAAGTTTTTTTCTTTGTCTACAGACCTGTCGCCCAGCAGCTTATGGCAGGAGAAGTAGTCCAGCCGGAGGGATTCGAATGTGTGACCGTGTACTTCAGCGACATCGTCGGGTTCACTGAGCTATGCGCGGCCTCCACTCCCATACAAGTGGTGGACCTGCTGAACGACTTGTATAGCACGTTTGACAGGATTATTGGCTTCTATGATGTTTACAAAGTAAGTTATTGTTTAATTATACGACGCTGTTGTAATAATTCATTTTGATACTCATACTTATTTAATTATATTTCTCGCTCGATGAACGCTTTTTGTGATAGGGTTGCTGATTTAGACGATAATTTTATGTTTCTATAACGTGTGTACAGTTGAATTTGTATTATTTTTTAAGAGTCTTTTACTTTATGTAGGTATTTTTTTCGTATATATTTTTATACAGATAACTAAGCACTTTACCATTATATTGAAATAGGTCTCGTACTAGTAATTAATCAAAGGAATAGAATTAAATCAAAGAGCATTAAAAAAATGAGTGCTGAAAATGTTAGGTTTGCTATCTAATTTAAAAACATTAAAAATATACCGAGCAAAAAACCAAACGCAATCTAACATAAAATAAACGTAATAATTTGATATGCCTAAGAACAGAAACCAAATTTTACTCTGACTGATATAATACGATATACATCGTATTATATATTGATGAAACATATTAAACCTTACAACCAGATCAAAAGACAAGTTCTATGTAACTTTAACCTTTCAATAGGATCAATTCGAACTACAAAGTCTTACATCTTCAGCAAATAAAGCTATGTCGCAATTTCTTACAAAATACCTACAATAAGACTAGTCTATACAACAGTGGTGACCAAATGTATTGTAAAGTGGGCCAAATATTGTAATTCCTTTTTGGTGAGGGCCAACGTGTGGTCTACACGGAATGACCTCGATCCGCATTAAAGCATTTTTTTTTAATTTAGGTTTTATGCAAATCAGATTATCAAAAGCCTAAATATAATGAACATCAATGAAATCTATACCCAGTAAATATATATTTGACTGGCCTGTTAGCTTATGTAGTTGGTAGTGGCTCTGCCTTCTAATCTAGGGGTTGCGGGTTCGATTCCAGCGTGACATAAGTATTTATGATTTTTAAAATTTTAATTACTTGTGTTGAGTCTGGTCGTTTGTATGTATAATAAGTATGTATTTACAAAAGAAAAGTATATAAGTATTATATCCGTTATCTAGTACCCACGACACAAGCGTTTGCTTAGTGTGGGGCTAAATGGCGATGTGTGTAATGTCCTGGAATATTTATTATTATTTATGTTATTTATATAGATCGTGGGCCGTACTTGGCCTCCACTGCTCTAACCAAGTAAAGGCTTGTAATGAGAAAGCTGGCAGAGACCCAAGTTAGTTTCTAATCCCTACCACACTGAACCCATTCCCTTTGACGAATTGCTTCGTCGCGTGGTTTAAACTGATTAGACGAGTTTCATCTCTGATTGAATCTTGCCCAGATTATCGGGTTCACTTATTTTTAGATGGAATGGACAGTGGGTATTGTAAAAAAGTATAGACGCTACTGTTGTTTGTGTTTTGTCTTAAAATTGACGACGTAAGTAAGTAGTTGCGTTTATGAAAACTGTATAATAGATATGGTGTAAGGAATTAAAATGATGCTAATTTATGTTGCACCCCTTTGAAAATATGATAATATGAGAAAAATATGAAACCTAATAAGTTCGTTTGAGGGTCACTAAACTCTTGTGTCAAGAGTTTTCACCTGATTTTTTTAAAATGACTTTGAATAAAGATTACACTAGAGGCTTAAATTAAGTGCAGCAAGCGAACTTATTTTAAATATACCATGTAAAATGTTTGAACAAGTTTACAACGCATATTTATGTGAAATCAGCTAAAATCGTGGAATTTAATATTTGCTGCTTACTACGCAGAACTCCGACGTTCGCTGGAATTTTGATGATTATGCTGCAGTTAAATGCTTGTTTTACGAACAAAAAACTGTTTGGAGCTCTAATTAGGAGGTAATTTTTGTAACCAAAGAAAAAATATTTTTTCCTTAGATTAAAAAATATTTTTAATCTAAGGAAAAAATATTTTTAAACAAAGAAGTATTGTTTTTCTTTAATACGGTTTTAAGAAACATAATCACAATAGATAACACTAGTATGCGTTACTTAGTTTTTTCGTTATTGTATTAAAACCTAAGTTTTAAGCTAAAGAGCCTGGAAGAGACCACTCAAGGTGATAAGGCCGTCCTCTTGTACATACACCTATAAAATAAATAAAAGTCATTTATTTCAGACTTGTACCCTTGTACAAACTTAAACTACTTTTATTATGTTCATTTATATATTTTTTGGCGTGCTATAAAATTGTATTGTATTATAAGTTTTTGCTAAATGATGTCATCTTTATCTTTAGGTGGAAACAATAGGTGATGCCTACATGGTGGTATCTGGTCTGCCGGAACGTAACGGCGACCTGCACGCCAAGGAGATCTGTCTGATGGCGCTCGCCATCGTGGAGGCGGTGCGCAGCTTCGTGGTCAGACATAAACCCACGCACCGGTTGGAGGTTGGTCCTATCAATACCGTCAACAGAGATATGTTATCTTCAAATCTCCAAAATCAATGACATCCTTTCAAAATCACTTACCCGCATTTTATCAATCATTTATATTATGAAATAAACAGTGAATTATCATTTTTTAAGGAATAACATTGGAGTATGATGATCTATAAGATGATTTCAGTGTGCCAAAGCTAATTTTGATAAGCTTCTAACTCGTGTGACATATTTTGCGATGGATCCGTGTTACTCGGAAACTACCTTTGAGTGAAATCGTTTTTTTTTTGTACAAGTTCAGCTAGGAGTAGTCCGTAGTGACTTGAATACTTCAATTTATGACAGATGGCTTTATATGTACTTTTATCGAAAGATCGTATAAAAATGCAACTAAAATTAATACCATCCAGGTGCGAGTAGGCGTCCACTCAGGTCCCGTCTGCGCAGGAGTGGTTGGAGTGAAGATGCCACACTACTGCCTGTTCGGAGACACCGTCAACACGGCCAGCAGGATGGAATCTACTGGACAACGTGAGTATATTCATTTATTACTTAGTATAATAGGGTGTTTCGCAACTTCTAAAAGTTTTTAAGATCCATGTCATTGTTTCACAATATGTCAGTATAGATGTCTTTGATTGGTATCACGTTTTCGAGAGAAAAACTTATCGAATTTGTGAAACATCCTATGACCTAGAAAACAACTATGACCTAGAAATGAAAACCGATTGCGTTACTTTATGACATATGTAGGTATCATAAGTCCGTTTGAGAGCGACGACTTTAGGTCTTGAGAGATTTTGAGCACTGCACTGAGACGAACAATCATGCCATTGTAAATAACCATTTGATCTTACCCATGCCGATCAACCGTGACTTATAGGTACTCTTACCCAATTTATTACCCTACTGTTATTTTACAGCTCTCCGTATCCACCTGAGTGAAAGCACCAGAGCCCTAATCGAGCAATGGGGCACGTTTGTGGTGGAGAGTCGAGGCGAGGTGGAGCTCAAGGGTCGAGGGAGGATGCTCACTCACTGGCTGCTGCACTGCTCCGAGCCTGAGGCCAGGCTACTCACTCAGGGTAAGGAAGTCTAGAAATAATTGTTATTATTAGAAATCATTATTAACTGTTCAAGGGTTTCTTACATGTGTGTCTGAACATTTCCAATGAAAAATGTGGTTGTAACGTCGGCTTTAACATTTCTCAAAATGTTTGGCACTCGCTCAATATTAGCCGCGACACATGCCAGTTCAGCCAGCATGTTGTTGGATCAAAAGAAACTAGCATTATTCAGGACCTGTGATCATACTTACAAATTTTTATAATTAGGAAAAAGTACACTAGTAGTATGACTTTACAGTAGAGTTACAACTATCATTTTCCATTACAATTTTAATTTAGATAGATAGATAGATAGAATATTCTTTATTGTAACACACGAAATCAAAATAAAATACAAAGAAATAGATCAAACATAAACTTATACTAGTGCCACAAGTGGCGGCCTTATCGCTAAAAGCGATCTCTTCCAGGCAACCATTGGATGGAGAGAAATGAATAAAGGATAACGGAGGACGTGGTTTACAATAGAAATAGAAGAGATAAAATAAATAACACAAACAATCATAGTTATAATGTACATTTACATAAAAACAAACATCCTACATAAAAACAAACATCCTACATAAAAACAAACATCCTACATAAAAACAAACATCCTTATAATTTAAGTAGTATAATGTGGGTGTTCGTATATAAATCGTCAGTATAAAGATGATTTCTCTTGCAGGTCCAGTGCCACCGCCCCAGTACCCCATCTTGTTCCCCGCGCTACCCCAGGTCCCGCAGCCGACCATGTCTCTGCAAGTCCCCTACCTGGTGGTGGACCCGCCCACGCTGCAGGCCTGATGCGAGGAAACTATCATTTGAAGCAGGATATTAATCATCATCATCATATCAGCATGTATGCTGAGTATAGGCCTCCTCTAGAAGATACAAAGATGTATCAGGAAAAAGTAGCTGAAACACGTGTATTCGTCAGTAAGAATGTTATCTCCCCAAGACAATATTTACTTTTCATAAAACCATACCCAGTTTTGTAAGAATATAAGTAAAAAATATCGTAATAAATATAAAAGAAACCAAAAAAAATTGTGATTGTAATACACTGCTTTTGACATAGATTTAGCGTTAATCGATTGAATACTAACGTACCAATAAACTAAACTATCTGTTAGTCCATGAATGTGATTGTAAAACAATGTTTCTGCGATAGAGCTAGTGCTAAGTATCAGTCTAGTCAACTTTCTATTTATATTAATGAAATTAATTACAGTGCTAGGTAATAATTAATAGCTAAGTACAAGACCAGACTTCGTGAAACTGTGTAATTGGGTCATGTAGACAGATAATATAATAATTCTGCCTAAATAATATGTTTAAACACGTTAATAAGAAAGAAATAGGTATAATATTCTCTTAACTTTCGATATTTGTATTTATGAACTAATGAATCAATATTTACTTCGTAAAATCATACACAAACAATCATTTAAGTATTTAAGTCAAATTTCAGAAAAAGCTTAAAATCTATTGTTGTTTGTATGTATAATAAGTATGTATTTACAAAAAGAAAAGTACTTATATAATTATTATATCCGTTATCTAGTACCCACGACACAAGCGTTTGCTTAGTGTGGGGCTAGATAGCGCTGTGTGCAATGTCCCGAAATATTATTTTATTTTATTTTATTTTATTTTATTTTATTTTATTTTATTTTATTTTATTTTATTTTATTTTATTTTATTTTATTTTATTTTATTTTATTTTATTTTATTTTATTTTATTTTATTTTATTTTATTTTATTTTATTTTATTTTATTTTATTTTATTTTATTTTATTTTATTTTATTTTATTTTATTTTATTTTATTTTATTTTATTTTATTTTATTTTATTTTATTTTGTTTTATTTTATTTTATTTTATTTTATTTTATTTTATTTTATTTTATTTTATTTTATTTTATTTTATTTTATTTTATTTTATTTTATTTTATTTTATTTTATTTTATTTTATTTTATTTTATTTTATTTTATTTTATTTTATTTTATTTTATTTTATTTTATTTTATTTTATTTTATTTTATTTTATTTTATTTTATTTTATTTTATTTTATTTTATTTTATTTTATTTTATTTTATTTTATTTTATTTTATTTTATTTTATTTTATTTTATTTTATTTTATTTTATTTTATTTTATTTTATTTTATTTTATTTTATTTTATTTTATTTTATTTTATTTTATTTTATTTTATTTTATTTTATTTTATTTTATTTTATTTTATTTATTTTATTTATTTTATTTATTTTATTTATTTTATTTATTTTATTTATTTTATTTATTTTATTTATTTTATTTATTTTATTTATTTTATTTATTTTATTTATTTTATTTATTTTATTTATTTTATTTATTTTATTTTATTTATTATATTTATCTTATTTTTTTTTTATTTTTTTTTTTATTATTATTTTTTTATTACCTCTGGAAAGTAGGATATTTATCAAACATTTTGGAAACAAAAGATCAAGTTTGGTATAGATATTTAATTTTTTAAATCACTATGAAAGCCATTTTAATCATTACATTTCTACTTTGTGATGTTAATTGGTTTGTGGTTTGTGTGTTCTGCTTTCTTTTATTTTTGTGTGATTTCCTTCAATGTATATATTTCCTTTAAATATCAGTAATATGTAGTTGTGTGTGTAAACTGTATGTTTGTATGTTGTTACTTTGAATGTTATATTTGTTATTGTGTTTTATTTTTAAATTATTTAATATTGTGTTAAGTACGCCAGCTTTACGGATTTCCTCTAGTGTTGTCCAAACTAGGTTACCTGGAAGAGATCACTTTAGTGATAAGGTCGCCCAATGTCCCTGGTTACCTTCCACCTTTATGTTAAATATGTTCTTTTTATTTGGTATACAATAAAGTATATTTGATTGATTGATTGATTGAAAGCCTCGAGATTGATTTTTAAGCCAATAAACAGTTAATCTAGCTTATGTAAGTCAGGGCCATCCCTACTTTCCTAAAACAACAGAGTAAGTACATGAAATCCCAACACATAATATTCTCACATAATAACAGTTTGATATCGTTCAGTCATAAAGCCTGTGTTATTGCCACTAAACTCATGTTAATTTTATTACAACTCCTTTCTTGGACGTCCGTTTTATGGCTTGAACTATAACATTTGCATTTCATAAGCTTCTTGTCCCTAGCTTGATTAAACTGTGACAATACGTTAACGTTTCCGTTGAGTGATTTGCATAAGTTTTTCTTAAGTTACTTCAGTTAGTTCGCTTGTGTGAAGTTTTCTTTATTTACCTAACAAAAGTGTATGTATTTAAGTGATAAGGCACGCTTTCTTTTTGTAAATATTGTACGTGTATTATTCTTTATCTATTTACCCGGGTTTTGAGATGTAAGCATTTGTTCGATTATCTCCACTAAAACTGTACTATGTATACATATTTATGTGAATTCTATCTTGTTTTTGTATCTAAAATCTTCAGAAACGCGCGAACAAATACCTAAATCTAAAAAATAATTCTGTTTTGGGCCACCGAGATACAGGCCTGGCCTAGTTCGGGGCCCGTTGGAAGCGCACATAATCTTGTTCTGTATTTATAATAAGGTATTGATCTCATTATTTATAAATGTGCAAATGTACTGTAAATAAATTTATATTTGATTTGATTTGATTTGATTTGATTTGATTTGATTTGATTTGATTTGATTTGATTTGATTTGATTTGATTTGATTTGATTTGATTTGATTTGATTTGATTTGATTTGATTTGATTTGACCTATATCAGAGAAATCTATATCTATGAAATTTAGGATACAATTATCAATTAAATAGTAACACGGTTTAAAATATTTTATTACTCAATTAGGCACAGAATTAATTTATTGTAGATTAAAAATCATCGACGTAGATATGTATATGAGATATATAATGAGATATATAGTCCCATCATCTGGAGTTAGTATTTATGGTAGTAACAATGTCTATTTTTCTACAAAATAGTATTATTTTATATAATGACTCAAGTATATATAGGTAGAGGCTTCTATTTTAGTGTCAATTAATAAGATGAAAATGATATTTTGTATGACTCTGAATGAAAATATATAAATGAAACTTATTTTTCTTGTTTTATTTCTAATGTACCGTAGAATTAATGACGGAAAGGCCTCTTAGTTTCAATAGTATACACTTCAGCTTTGAATCTAACTAGTTCTACAACAAAAACTGCTGTAGAAACTAGATAGCCTACAAGCAAGCAAAGCATGCAGCTGAGAATTTGATGGTGGGTCAGAGGACTAGGGTCCGAGAATGTTTGATAACTGGAAGGATTACTCAAACTGCCACTGAATTGGAGAAAACCGCTCTCAAACATCCTCGGAAGCCACACCCTTAAAGGCTTTTTAAAAGGAGAGTGAACTTTCATCCAAATAACTAAAGGAACAGACATGATGGAGTCGGGAAGCATATGACCACATTCTTTCTCAGTTTTACCAACAGCAAGGCAATAAGCGGAAGCGTATTCCAAAGACGTTGCTAATACAAAATGTCTTCTACTTTCTATAACATCGAAGAATATCTTTTCGAAATTCTCTTCCGTGATTTGTTTGAAACGCTCACGTATGATGGCGTCGTATTCAAAATAGACGTAAATTCCCATTCTACCGCCAATTTCATATCCCGCGTCTACTGCTTCTCGAATATTAGCGAAGTTTCCAATAATCGTGTCAGTTTTAAGAGCACCAATCAGTACGCTCTGATAAGCACTTCTCACGACAAATGTAAACCACATCCAAAGACCAACGATGTAAAAGTCTCGGAACTTTCTCGGCAAAATCCTGACTGGCTGGCCGACTAAAATACCCCAAATTTTGAACACGATACTTCTCAACTTGCTGGAGTTTTTAAAGAAGCGTTTACTGAAATGCTTAGCTGGCTTAATTTTCATGATGATTGGAATAGATTTAACGAAGAATATTACAAGTAACAGTACAAGCCACAGATATCCATTTAAAGGAGAAAGTAGTCTCCACCAGCCCGGACCCGACGTTACAGTAGGAGCGAGCCACACCAACCGCTCTCTGAAGTAAGGCATAGAATAATCTAGGAGTCCTAATCTATCGATATTCAGAGGAATCGAACAGGTCGATAAATTAGCCACTCCATTGATGATGTCACTCAAAGAATCCGACCAATTTCTGGCGCGACTAGAATCTATACTGATGTATTCTTTCACTGATATAATCGGTGTGAAATTCATAATGTCTCTCAAGAGCTTCACAATTGTTTTTTTGATTATTTCCAAAGGGATCTTCTTTTCTGTAAGCGGGTATTTAATCTTGTTTGTAGATATATACAGTGGACATTGGTTCATGTTTTTCAGTTTATCTGGATACACGTTTTTCGTTGGAGTCTCATTACAAAATCCAATAATTTCGGGATTAGTATTTTGGCAGTTTAGATGATTCTTGTAGGGGAAGTAAGTATAGAGAAGAACGTCGTTCTTTTTATTTCTGGTAATTATAACAACATCAGTGACCCAATAGCTCCACATAATGCTGGTTATTCGTTTCATTTTCTCCGCACTTCCAACAAAAATTATCAAGAACTTAGCTCCATTTCTCAGAAGTGACTTTTCTTTAATATCAGGTTCCGATTTGTAGAATATTCTCATGAATGATAGATAGTTGTACACTAAGACGATAACTTGCTTCGTTGGTACTCCGTCTTTCTTACTCTCTATAATCACAGTTCCTGCATACGACTTTAAGAATTTGTTTACCAAAACCTCATCGACATCTTTGTGTAAAACAACAGTAAATTTTCTGAAGTCAAAGGTTTGGTTTACTATTTTGATCGCGCAGTCAATAATTTGTTCTTCGGTTCGATCTTGGATATAAAAAGTCGTCAGTTTAGCGAATGCGAAGTGAAAACAAAAGACGGTCGCTATTGCTGTCTGGGTATACATGTTCAAAGTTTAAAAAAGATAAAAGATAAATCCAGACGGGAAAGTTACAAAGAGCTGTGAGGTGTGAAATCTGAATATTGTGCACAGCTGAACGCGCTGGTTTAATGGTCCATGTTGGCCCCTTGCATTTATAAGTTACGAGAACAAAGCTAAATGGTAATAAATCATCCTTTGTTTTAAGATCTGGCGTCGGCTGCATGCTTTCAGGCGGTGATTTGATCGATGACAAAGGCTTCTGGGCAGCCGCAAGGGAGTTACAGTTGAAATTTATAAGTAAAGATTAAGTTAAAAAAATGCTGTGATTGTAACTTACAGTGTTAGTAACGTTTTATCTCAATGAAAAGATAGATTAAAAGTTTATTTTACAAACCCACTATTGTCTACATATTCCAAATGTTGCACCTAATTAGTTTGTTACTTTTAACTTATAATTTTTAAATTATTGCTGGTCTATTAAATTGAGCGTATGCAAGGAATGTTTTAAATTTCTATGAATTCACATATATATAAATCTTTATCTAACTATAAAAATATACGAAAAGGAAAATAATATCTACACAAAAATAACGTTCATATTTCTTATATATTATTATCACATGTGGTGACATTACAGCTATTTACATACGTAGGTATGTATGTGATCTTTTAGTTTGTACCTTTGTAAGTACGTAATGTCACGACACATCGCTTTTTACATAAATATTATTTCGGTATGTTTTCAGCTCTGCCAACCCATCCCTCAATGCACCAAAGATAGATTGGATGATGCATACCTGTCACATTCAGGAAATAAATGGAACGGACAAATGTATGAGAGACTTTTAGACCATCTACCTCGGTACCTAGGTGAATTGATATGATATTTGTATGATAATTTACATTGTATTATTATTATATGTATAAAAATTTACATTTATAATTAATTATCATATTAATTAATAATAGATTTATTTTGTTCATGAATGTATGGAAGTTGACGTATAAATTATTTTTATGCATAAATTAACATTGAACATTGATGCGTTTTCAAGATCAAATCAATCAAACTACCGTTAGGTAGTGATTTTACATGTTTATAACTTGCAGGGTTCTTGAAAAATATTATATAAAATTATTAGTAACACACTGATCTATAGTGGCGCCACGTATGGTAAACTAACAAACTAATTTATATAGTGAAATCTACTGCAACGATAGAATAACGTTACCATAGCAACAGTAACCTAACAACTTAACTTAAGCAAAACAGCGTGTACCTTTATGAGCATAGTTAAGTTAATTCAAGGAGTGCTTAATTTGGCAAAGTGGATATAATGTGCTATTACGTCATTAGTGACGTCACGGGATCAATTAGTGCTATGTGATAATGTTTGATGGATATAATGTAGGTACTTAGCTTTTATTATTCTTGTATGGCTGTGTATGTAAGAATTGTTCGTACAAGTAACGACTCATGATACTATGTATGAGTTTTTAATGTTTTTTTCATAAAAAAGTAAAGTAGTAAAAAAGTAAAGTTTTTTTTTCGTTTTATGTTATTTTCCAAGGTCTAGTCTCTCTCCATACTAAAAATCTTGGGAATAAGAAGTAACAAACCCACACAGATGTATAACCAATTCGTAACATTTTGCGAAATGGCAAGTGAATTGGCTGGTTTTTTTTTATATGTATGAAATTAGAGAAGACCAGTTTTGTATACACCAGTTTACATAATATTACTCTGACATTTTTACACGCTTAAATAAATAAATAAATAAATATAAATAAATATTCCGGGACATGGCACACAGCGCCATCTAGCCCCACACTAAGCAAACGCTTGTGTCGTGGGTACTAGATAACGGATATAATACTTATATACTTTTCTTTTGTAAATACATACTTATTATACATACAAACGACCAGACTCAACACAAGTAATTATAATTTTTTTAAAGCTTATTTATATAATTTGTATTTTTTTTTCAGGACATGTTCTTACCATAAGATGCTGTGGATTCTACTATTGTCTTTATTTTGTTGGATATATGGTCTAGAATTGCCTGCCAACTGTACTCCGGATCAGTACTACGACCCCGCTTCACTCACATGTCAAACTTGCTTCGCAAACTCTTCCCTAATCAGGTCTCGTGATGGTAAGATGTCATGTATGTTTTAATACAAGTTGACGAGATATTGTAATATATAAGTAGCCTTCAAAGTTGTCAGCAATCTTGCAGAACTTATCCACAATAAAATAAAATGCTTTTAAAAACTTTATGAACAGTTCAACTTCTTTTGAGCGAGTTCCCAAATGTCATATGCCCCTGGTCTTTCCAAGTGTCTGGTGTTTTTCAGGTAACAAACATTTCCGAATCATTTTAATTTATTACAAGTACATAATATATGTTCAAATTTATAATTAGGTAGGTACCATAATCTAATTTGCTTGTAAAGGTCTAAAATTTGGTTTGAAATGTTGTTACTAGTTTGTAATTAAAAAATAAATTACATAGTGTTAATTTTCAACCGACTTCAAAAACGGAAGAGGTTTTCAAACTAACTGGATAATTTACCCTCTGTTCCCACATTACAGGCTTCAGCTGCGCATGTGACGAGCACAGCATACCTACCAGTGCTGGGTCATGCAAGCCTTGCAGCGCCACCGAGGTGCTCTCGTCAGACGGAGCAGCCTGCGTGGCCAGGAAGTGTCAGAATGTGGGCGGCAGGGTCGCCTGTAGGAAGTGTCCGGGAGATTATATTACCGGTAACTATTTTTGAAGTACAGAAGTAAATTGTAGAGGATAATTTTAGTAAGATGTTGAGTATCACAACAGAACAACTTAAAATATATTGCTAAAGTTCAGATTAGTAATTATTATTGAGCCAAGGTATTTCTTTAAAAAAAACGAATACTTAACTTTTTGAAAGAATAGAATGTGGTATTGGTTTTTGGCATTTGATTGGAATTCATATTTTTAACAGACTTCCAAAGCAGAGGTTCTGAATTATACTTGATTAGCTTGGGTTTTGGATGGCTACGTGATTATCACTTCAATTTCATGCTAGTCCTAATGTATATAGATAACCAGATTTCAGCAATTAATTTTATTCCCCTATTCACCAGTGACTCAGAATTTCGATGGGTCTCCAATGAAAGAGATGCAGTGCATGAAATGCGCTCGAGGCTACAAACCGGCCGGCAATATTTGCGTGCGCTGCGAATCATGCACTTGCACCAGATCACAGGTACTTAATTACAAAATACTGGTATTGGGTAAATTTAATCTATTGCGCAATTGCATATTTAATACATCAAATAGCAGGAATATTTCAACGTAGGGTTAAATTAATCAATTAGTGGGGGCACAGGAAGGCAGTGCCTTTACTTTTATGTAACGGTAAGTATGATTTTTAAATTGCATGTGTTAGTTACATATTTGCTTAGAATCACATTACCGTAAAGATTTAAATGTTTTTTAAATGTAAAAATTATAAGGGATATACAAGTTTTGCATACCTATGAGTCTAAAAACAAACATGTCAATCAAAATGTTTACCTACATCGTAAAGCTTTTATACTTTTATAAAACCTTTTTGTCTTAATTTAATCAATTTTATTTTTAAAAACGTTTTTCGTAAATATTTTGATCCGTAATAGTCGTGATGTATGTATCTAGTATTTAACAAATATTTATAAATCATATTGTTAAAATCAAATACATAGTTTTATTAATTAAACCTCTGATTGTATTAAATTGTGTCCACATGTTTTATACTTACCAGGCCTAAATTTCCTCAGGTTGTGGTTCGAGGAATATGCGTGCCGAAGTCATATGTGAATGAAAGACCTACTTACACAGAAAAATCACTACATCCACTGGAGTTGTTAGACATTGTAAAACACGAGTATTTGTGCGTGGTAAGATATCTTTCTTTTATTTTTAATTTCAAAATTATCTGTATTTACGATAATATATTTTAAATAGCAGCCAACTCCCGCGTCCATCATTATACTTTTTTTTTAATTAATTTAATTTCGAAATATCTTTATTACAGGGTAACTTATAGTAGATAACATGGCCAGTGTATATAATTGTCCTAGCAGTTGTACAGTAACAAATTAAAATCGTTTTTCAACAATAATGTTATATAAAACTTTTAGCATAATAATTGGATCATTATACTAGATTTAGTTTAAATCGGTTCAGCCGCGGTGCTACGCTCAAATACAATGAATGTAAAATAATACGTATTTGGTTTTTTTTAGTAATAAAATATTACTTAGTATTATTATTTAATTAGCAGCAACCATTCACAACTATCGCTAAACTATATTTTGTATACCTACCATATGTACTATACTGATCACGGTCATAAAAAAAATATAAAGGAGAAATAATTTAATCACACCAATATTTATTGGTGTGGAATTATTTTAGTTAAATACTATTTATTACATTTCAGCAAAATTACTCAAGAATGTGCCGTACTTTAGCCAATGAATGTGTCAAAAACTTCTACAGCAGTGACCTCGGAGGTCCTTGCAGGTTGTGGCTTAAACCACATCTTACTCCAAAAAGTAAGTTAGATCCGATAATAAGTAAGAACATATCTTAGGCGCAATGGTCTGGGTTTTATGCTATGTACTTGGCACTGACTCACTGATTTAATTGATAATATGACGATAAATATAATTCTTATCCTTAAAGCTATTACTTACAGTTATAGTTGAGAAATGGTACATATTAAAAATAATAAAGTATATTGTCACGACTAAAGTAGTTCGCCGTAATGTAATAAATGACAAAAGTTCCCGATATCTATGATACACGTAGATATAAGTTAGTCTCATGATAGTTAATCCGACGTTAACAAAATAAGGTCCTTTCCGCTTCTTTCTTATTTCCCATGGGAATCAAATCTATATCTTCTTCTATTATTAGCCTTGAACCATTTTAGGTAGCAATTTTATTAATACTCGTATAATAAATAGTATCATGAGTATTGTCTGATAACCATGCTTATTTTGTTGTTCTTCTTTTCTTATCATATTGGTCAACTTGGGCTAGGTTCAGGTTAGGATAGTTATCGTCTTGAAATTTGTTGATTTTCAAGACGTCATAAGGCCAAATGAAAAGAAATGCATAAGTAATTATAGAAAAAGTATAATACTGTTTTAATGAATATACTAGCCAACTTTAAGATTACGGCTTACAAAAAAAAAACCTTTTACAATGGCGTAATTTGGACACAAAAAAGTTATGACAGCTTTTTACACCTAAGACAAATGAACTCGTAAATATACATAATATCTCGTATGAAGCAGATATCTACATAGTACTACGGGTTTTCACACCACATTTGCCCCAAGAGTTACGAGTAGGCTTGGCTAATAAAGTTTTATTTTACAGGTCTGCCTTCCCTTCTTGTGAATGATAA
This sequence comes from Macaria liturata, assembly GCA_964023185.1. NCBI lineage: Eukaryota > Metazoa > Arthropoda > Insecta > Lepidoptera > Geometridae > Macaria > Macaria liturata. Next base: position 7,123,819 of record OZ026824.1, on the reverse strand, counting down.
AACCTCTGAAACAATGAGCTTGCCAAGAGGAAAGGTAACTTGTAAAACCTACTGTTGTGTGTAGGGTAAATAGGTTAATGGTGGGACAATTAAGGGATGTACAAATTATATAGTGATGAAGTAGGAAAACGTGTTTTGTTTGTACATAATAGCCGGTAAAAAGCAAAGTTGTGGATTGGCTGGTAATAATAATAGCGTGTTTTCATAAATATTATCTTGATATATTTTAACCCTTTCAGTACAACAAGATTCAACAACTGATTAAATATTATCAGGTTTCGTCACATTGAAAGTTTTTACCAATTTATTAGTTTATTTGTTTTTTAAACAGGGCATTATTACACTTGCTGTTGCGGCTTTTACAAGTAGTGGTGGAATGATATTTTATAACGATCTCAACAAACAAAACGATCCTTGCTTTTTACCGTTGAGTATAACTATCGGAAATGATTTTACGTAAGTTATATTAATTTTACTTATTTAAATGACTATCTACTTATGTTGGTGAGTGTGTAGGCACTAGGCAGGTGTGTTGGGAGTGTCTAAGTGTGTTTGTCTGTTACGCAAAAAAACAGTAGGAACCTCACTAGTTTAAAAATAAATTCACATACCGAAGTAAGGTCTGTTTACGTGTTAACCAAGAGAACTTTATTTACCACAAATTGTATTCATAAACATCCTTGTGTTTTAATATTTGTTTTGTTAACAGGCATGTGTGTACTTTGAATTTAACATCAATGAGTTCTTCAGTATTCAATGAAACCCTATCACCATACATTTTATCAGAAGGTGATTATAAGGCTCTCTCTGTATCTCTTATCAAGCCTAGTGGATATATTTTACAGGTTAGTTAACTACTACGTGTCTAATTTAACACCGAAAAATACAGGCGCCTCAGGCTTTGCCATAAATAGTTAAATGCTAAATTATTAAAATGGTCTGAAGACACGCAAGTTAAATTAAACTTTGTACAAGTGGGTAATGAGAAACTAATCTTTGATGAGACAAGCATAGGTAGGTTACTCTGACCTTGACGCTGCATGATCTATCTATCTGTACATATAATATAGCTCAAGAGTTTCAAAAATCTATGCATAGAAATTTTTTGAAAAAAATTGTTTTGTTGTACTTAAAATCAGTAACAGAGCAAATTTCAGCAGTTTTTACATACTTTGTCAGCTTATCTGTTTATTTAAACGCTCATCACGCAAAAATGACTGATCGGATGTTCATTTTTTTTGTATGTAGGTAGTATGAGGCCCCGAAAGTGTCATAGGGTACTTTTTATCCGGCAATAATGCGGGCAAAGCCGCGGGCTAGTGAAATAATATGATTCATTGTACCAGCAAATACTAAACAATGCACCCTACAACTACAATGCCTACATGTCCTAAGCATGGATCAAATACTAAATAATGCACCCTACAACTACAATGCCTACATGTCCTAAGCATGGATCAAATACTAAACAATGCACCCTACAACTACAATGCCTACATGTCCTAAGCATGGATCAAATACTAAACAATGCACCCTACAACTACAATGCCTACATGTCCTAAGCATGGATCAAATACTAAACAATGCACCCTACAACTACAATGCCTACATGTCCTAAGCATGGATCAAATACTAAACAATGCACCCTACAACTACAATGCCTACATGTCCTAAGCATGGATCAAATACTAAACAATGCACCCTACAACTACAATGCCTACATGTTCTAAGCATGGATCAAATACTAAACAATGCACCCTACAACTACAATGCCTACATGTCCTAAGCATGGATCAAATACTAAACAATGCACCCTACAACTACAATGCCTACATGTTCTAAGCATGGATCAAATACTAAACAATGCACCCTACAACTACAATGCCTACATGTCCTAAGCATGGATCAAATACTAAACAATGCACCCTACAACTACAATGCCTACAAATGACACAACAACTCTTGCACACAATACTACTCAATTGCGGATGAATAACTGGCGGAGAAAATAAATCAGGAAATGTAGTGTACGCATGTATCTGCTATTCAAATGTATTTTTGTATGCGTGTGGCGAGCTCTGCTGTGAGTTTCTTTGTAAGCCACCCGTGACTGCAGTAGGTACTATAAAGGAAAGCCGGTAACTAACCACAGAAATGCTCAGTATTAGTAGATTTTTTCATGCCTTTAGAGATAGTCATACATTTGTTTCAGAAAGGATCGTGGCCCAACAGCACTTTCAGTAGATACTTCATAGTACATCGCACCTTGTCTACAGTCACTAACGCTACCAACACGGTGTATCTGAAAATGATGACGATTAGACTAAGGTAATAAATAAAAGGGTGTAAATTCTATGAACAGGTTACGGTAACCGTAACTTTAGTAAAACATTATAAAAAAAAGTTCATCCATTCCAAATTTTGATTTTTATTATACAGCACTCGTCAGCACTTGTCGTGCCCCTTGGAGACATGCTTTACTAACTTTGATGAATTGTTGAAAAATCCTAGAGATCGTCTATTCTATCTCATATAAAAGAACTTAGGTATTAATTTGTTATATTTTCCATGCAGCATACAAAGAGACAGTCAAGCCAACGGTTCCCTCCGCCTCCAAATATCTTTAGAAGCTCAGTACGCGACCACAGATCACCTGAACGCCGTCACTACCACACTCAAAGTAGAACATTCTATGCCCAGCGCTGGAGTTCTTCGTGGACTTGAGGTTGTCTTTGTTTTCATCATTATTTTTTAATTTAAACTCTGTGTGACATTTCATCATTTTATTTTATTTTCTAATGTGACATATGGGTGTGAACCTGAACTTAAGGACATTTAATTTTGTTTATAGTTTTATTTTTAATATTTTATTTTAAGCAATTACATAAATAAATCAATGGTAGGTATACAGGATTGCTGTAACCAACCAACACCTAACCTTTTAATCTGACTTAAGTATATCAAGATTAACAACATCTTTTCTACGATTTCTCGAAATTGGGAAAAAAATAACTGTTTCATATTAGTCATATTGGTTAATCCAACGCTCGCTTACGAACGTAAGGAGAAACATTTTTTTTTACTAAATTTCCAAAAGCCGTGCAACAGATTATTGGTACTAAAATATTACTTATTTATTTATTTAATAATAATTAAAACGGTCAAAACCAATTACATTAATTATTTCATACTCAAATACCTTACAATCACAATATTTACAATCACTTAACAATGTCATATAATAATTAATATATATATATATATAATTTAAAAGTTGTCAAAAGGAAGTAAAATAATAATCAGTCCGGTTTTATATTAATTACAGGTTACCCATTGGTTTAGTTACCAGTAACTACTATTAACACTATCTACGATTACCGAGACAAATTTTAATGTGTATTTCTTATATTTTTGTAGATTTGGGGCGGAGCCCTAGGAGCGTTCCTGACTCTGTACGCACTAGTGCAGTGGCGCGGAGTGCTTCGCAGAGGAGGCCCACATTATTCATTAATACCATTACTAGCCGGCGCTGCGGCTGACGTCTTGTACTTTGTAAGTGATAAATATACATATACTCAGCAGGAAATCCTCCTCCTCCTCCTTATCAAGTCCTATTCCTTATTACTGAGGGTCTTGGTTCTGTTTTCTTTGGGGAAGGACAGTCTTGGGCAAATACAATAGCAATACTCAATAATAATGCTCAATTAGCAATATTGCTTCAACATTGTTTGTAGTATCTGATAACTGATTGATAATAATACCTACATATTAATCTCGTTTAGTCAAGACATACACGTTATGTATATTAATTGTAAATATATACTACTCAATTGGGTATAATATAAACATAGCCTAGATGGTCATAATAAACGACACCAAACTGTGACATACCTTTATAACACTGAATATTCACTAAACCACGTGACACCGTCTCCATGACGTCACCGCGCAGCTGCGACGCGCTGCGCATGCGCACACTAGTTCAATCGCGAAAACCTAGATGTCGCTGTACCTTGATAAGCTAAGCCCTGAATCACGCAAACGCGGCGTTAACACACTCTGTCTGAAATTTTTAAGCGCGTAGTTTCGACAAGACCTTACTTCATAGGATCATTTCTATAGTAAGCTCTTCCCAAAGACAGACTCAATACGAGAGCCTAGCCTAACCACGTTGATGAGACGTGGCGCGGTGTCCTGAGCGTGAGGCGGGCGGCGGTAGTTTACCACCAGCCCTCGATGATCGTTCGCTCCCGCAAGGGAGAGTGGGGCGCTGTCGCTTTCTGAGTGGTTAGATTTTTAAACCCCTTTTAAACTAATTTGCACTCCACTCAGGATAAAGTACAAGCCACAAGGTAAATTATATCATAATCCAATTAATTCACATATGAAACATTACGCCATGAAACAACCAGAATAGAGTTCAAGCAAGATAACTCTGCGCGCGGTTAAAATTGGAACTAAAATGTTCTGATTGCAATTTGATCTGAGGCCAACTCTAGGCATAAGTGCTGCCGCCAGTCGCGCGCAGAGTTATGTTGTACGGACTCTACTCGTAGCATGGATGTACTTATGTACTTCGCTACTATGATGGATTGCTTACAGTTTACAACAGTAATAAATTTATTGGTATTGTTAATTGTAAAGATTTTAACGGCAAGCCCAAGAGCCCAACATATAGTTTTTAAACCGACTTCCAAAAAAGGAGGTTATCAAGTCTTTTGAAAGTTTGTTATTTCATTGTTAATTAATTCCAGGCTGCATTGCTAACAACTCTCCATGCATTGGCTGCCGAAGCAGGCACACTGAGCATTACGCTACCTCTATCTAAAATTGAAGAGAAAATCGTTAGAGACTTCTTGTTCTCTGCAATTTCATTGAAGGTAAGTTCCTGACCGATTTAAAAAATAGGATGAGGTTTTTAATTTGACTCAATGTTTAGTTACATTTTTATTTCTTACAGAACTATTTTCAAAAGCATATAATAGCGTGGGTTATGAAATCAAAGCCAATCAAACATATTTAGTTAAGTGTTAAGATTTAAATTTATTTACTGTTTAGTAACCGTGTATTTCAACGTACATATTTTAATATCCTAATTCACTTATTATTGCAAGAATGTTTTAAAAGATACGGTAATCTTACAATCAATTTGACAAAATAATACTAAAATTGTTTTCAATATTTTAGGTGATGACAATAGCATGGTTAAATTGGAAACAATGTTCGTGCGACATTTTCTTTATAAATTGGGCTGAATACAACCCTCCGGTAGTAAAAGGTAAGCAACTCATTTTCTTATAATAAATTGTAATAACAAGTTGAACATAAAATATGACTCTTGAATATAAAATTGTTAGTGCCGATGTATATAGCTAAATTGATTTATATGAAAATTGATCTAGATATGGTTTAGTTCCTAGGTTAACTATTAAGTCACCGTTTTTACAGCTAATTTCTCTACATTCATTAGAGCGATCTAATGAATTGAAATACATAACATAGCCTTAAAACTGTCAACTGATACCCCTTAATACTAGTTAGCAAAACTTTGTCACAAACTATGATATATTGCAAGAGTTGTAAACAACGACAGTACACCTACTAAACGCTTCATTAAGGCTAAGAGACTATATTTTTATGTGCTAAATAAATACGTGATATAATCATTAAATGTGTGAAATGATAATGATGTATTAGAAAGATTAAAAATATATATAGTCTATGTCACTCTAATCATCTTATATTATGCTCTCACTAAAACAGAAATCACGATAATCAGTTGGTTGTGGCATGAAAGAGCATAAAACAGACTAAAAATCCATCAAATACTCTTCCGCTTATATAATTAATTTAATATGATTATTTCAATTTTTTCTACACTTTTCACTTAAGTATATATATTTTACAACTTTTCGGGTTCCTTAGCTAAATATGTGCTAAACAAATACATATGTGACTCATAAATACATATGTAATATTTTCAAATTTTGATTATATATATAGGTATATACCTATACAAATAATTACAGATGCATCAAGCACTGTAACTGAAACTTGGAAGGCTTCGACGCTGGCGAGAGAGTGGAGCAGGCTGCAGACCATGAGGCGAGCCTGCCCAGGGTTCACTGTCACAGGGACATTGCTGCTTTTACATGTACGTTATCATACTAGCCTGGTAGAAATTACTTTATGTCATAAGGCTCTCCAATTCACCTAATTTAAGTATATTTTCTCAATTAATTGGTTACCTTAGGCATTTTTAAATCAATGATTGTGAATTTTAAAATGCTGGGATCTAGTGAAGCTGTGTGCAAGTTCATTTTAGTACTTTTAATAATTAGGAAATTACTCGAGAATTTAACGAAAGTAATTCAAAAACAAACCCTTCCAACCTTTGTAACAGTAAAAACATATTTTAACAGGTTGCCAAAGGAGGTGGTCAGTGCAACATCTGTAAACAACTTTAAGAACCGGCTTGATGGCTGGTTACAGAAAACCAAAAATATCTTGTTAACATGTGATCATTGCACCAGTGGACTGTATAATTTGTGAACTTTGTGTGGACTATATAAAACAATTTTGACACAGTATGATATGGGCACATTAGCAATTTGCTGCTCGCCCATTAATCAAATAAATAAATAATAATTAGGAAATTACCCGAGAATAAATGGTACAAAATTAAAAACAAACACTTACGATCACTACATACAATAGAAAAAAAAATATTTTCATATACAGAAAAAGCAAATTTTACAAATCTAAACAATATTAAGATATACTTACACAATTTTCAGATCACAACACCCTGGCAACTCCCCTACCTCCAAAGCCGTGCCTACTCCTGGGTCATATGCTCCATAGCTTGGTGGTGTTCCTATGGAGCTGTTCTCACCACCAGCTGGCTTCTTGACAAGTTCCTCGAATCTCCCACCAGGGGCCTGCCCAGGGTCTGTACGAGGATGGACCTCTCTTTGATGGTGTTTCAGGAGGAGTATTATGCTCATTACGTTCATGGAAGGTAATATTCATAGATATTAAGTCTGTGGTTCATTTGTTAGAAATTTAAAACATCTACTTACATAATCAAAGTGGAAAAGTGAGTGTATTAATGCTTGTTTACTTTAATTTCTGTTTTTTTTAATGAATCCCAGATGTAAATAAAACTCAAAAATATTTAGAACACATTAGCGTGATATATTTTGTACTTACTACGAGATAAATTAAAACGAATTTATATTTGCAGGAACGATGACTTTCAAGAAGTTAGGTCCATGGCTGGACCACTCGCCACCTGCAGAGTTGCATGTGTGCCACAATTAAGGTAATTTGTATTCAATTGATTCATCAATAGTTTATCTCTTTTTCGACACTAGAAAGAGTCTCTAATCTCGAGTCCAGAGTACTGGTACTGTCTAAGTACTCACATTTTACTATGTTATATAAAATATGTAAACTATTTGTAACCCTATATTATATCAGAATAAGTATAAATGACTATTGTTATCCCACAGAGCCGTCTGCAGGCAGCTGTCCACGCCAGCTTCAGGTACTTTTATTACATATAATAAACAATATAAATATTGTGGTTTGTGTTCATACGAGTACAAAATGGTAGTGTGGAGTCCGAAATTAACTTAAACTACCTATTATCTAACTCTGTTCATTAATCATATTATTTAAATACTCGGCGATGCTTGAAAATGCAAAAGTAGATGTGGTACTTTTCTATTTTAAATTATAAAATTACGTTTTGTATCTAATTTTTCAGGAATATTGGGAGATACAGAATCAAAACAGAGTCTGCTATCGAAATTCTTGGCTGCATTCTTCGAACGGGTACGCATAATAATGATCATCTGATAAAAGGTGACGAAATTAATAGGTAACGAAACCTTAAAAAGGCTTACCTTACCTTATAATAAATTATTTCGTATCGTTGGTTCGGGAGATCGACTAAATCCACTAAGTTTCTAGAATTCAGTTGGTGTGTCTACTAAAGTCGCTCAAATAAAATGTACTTATTTAAAATATGTTTCAGCGTAACTTATTATCAGTATCCTAACGATAATTATATTTATTTGTCCCAGGCATTAGACGGCCTGAACTGGGTAGCAAGTGAGAGAACAATGCCAGAACGCCTTCTCGATATTGAAGTGACGAGCAGGGAGGCTGGAGGTACCAGCGCGCTGTTATACGATGACGACAATACCCCGTCTTGCTTTAATATGACTTGGTAAGTTGGCCCTTGATAATAGGCCCTTGATAGACAAGACTTAGTCTTTTCTTTATTTTACACTATTTTGAGCCTATATATTATGACACTTTTAAGACCCCATACCTAAAATCATGACGATCCGTGAAGCCGTTTCTGCGTTATGAGCGTCTAAAAACTGCCGAGACGTGTTCTGTTATGGATTTAAAGTAAGCCCAAACTTTTATTTTTCTTATATCTTCTATCTTCAGATTTTGACCCTTTTCAGCTTTATTATATTATATGTATAGATAAATTAAAAAACTAAAAATATAAAAGCTACATATATTTTTAAGCTTAGCTTTTTAGTAGTGGAAATGACGTCTGCTGAACTTAAATCCTAAATAATTTTTAATCGACTTCTGAAAAAGTAAGGTAACTATTCAATGTTGTATGTATGTGATATTGTCTGAATTGGTGTTGAAATTAAGTATGTTTCAACTTAGAGACCGGTGTAAGTATCACCAGAACCTGTTCAATAGTGATATGGTTAAATATAATAATAATAATAATAATAAATATTTCAGGACATATCACACAGCGCCATCTAGCCCCATACTAAGCTTACGCTTGTATCATGGGTACTAGATAACGGATATAATACATATATACTTTTCTTTTGTAAATACATACTTATTATACATAGAAACGACCAGACTCAACAATATTTGCGCAATCTATATAGTTTTTCCAATTTACCACTCGTTCCTATACGTACTTGTTATCCAATTTACCACTTGTATAATACCTACCTACGATCAAGACGAGAACAGGAATCATCTCAAAACTAAACCGCCTTCGAACATTACCTATAACTATGTAAATGGCATCCTCACATGTAGCAACTGTTCTAGAACATTCACCACTAAAATAGGGTATATTAGTCATGTGAGGATGCATCAGTAACTTACCCGTAGGAAATGCGTTCGCCGTAGCCGAAATCGGCTTGGAATGCATCATCATCAATACCTACCTGAACATATAAATTCAAGGGTTTACTTTTTTCACAAAGGTGGGGTGAAGAATGGAGCCTAACAACGTTTGACGCGATGCAGTTCAGTTGTGTCTTCATCGCGAGTGGAGATGCGCTTTTGGCTGCTCTAGTCAACATTACTACGTGGCAGGTAATCAAGATATTTATAATGTAGGCTTCAAAACTACTCAAATGCTAAAATCTACCAATTTTCAATCTATCTGTCCATTTTTGTGACTTGAACAATAGAAGTAGGTACCTTAACTAATTCATAATGTACTTAGGTTTAGAAACTACTAAAAATGTAAAACCTAAGATTTTGTCACTTCAACGACAAGGTTGTAATGACGTCAAGTCAAGCCCAGTTTGGATTTCATTAGGAAGAGGACAGAAAATTATACTGATTGAATGATATGAAAATAAATTATATCATGATATTTTATATATATTATATGAATGCAAAAGTGTGATTCTTTTGCGCCTCAGCGAAGTGGATAGTCATAATTTTTGTTATTTAGATTGCTACTCTTTTTCCTCTTTCTTAAATTTAAATTTCTTACTCTTTTAAATAGTGTTTGTGTTCGAAAACATCTGACTCATAAAACAGATTCTATTAAAATAAGTATGTAGTGGTAAAATAACTTTTGATTTCTGAGACGAAATAATTCTAAAACTTTATTACTTTGCTTATTCCAATGCCTCACCTGAAAGCCTACCTAGTAAATTACTTGTAGGATTAAGTTACCAACTTTGAAGTTATTTTCATGTTCATTTCAGGTCCTAAAACAAGTGCGGCTTTGGTTTGGAAACAGGAATCAAGTTCTAAAAACTGGAGTAGAAATACAATTTCTATAGAAGTCAAAATAATATGAGTTTCAAGAAATCTCTACATAGTATAAAACAAGGCAATTCCCGCTATCTGTCCGCGTGTATGCTTAAAACTACGCTGCGTATTGATTGGATGAACAGCTTTTTTATGCATTTTTATGCTTAAGTCACCGTATGTAACCTTTTTTTAATTTATTTATTTATTTATTTATAATGGTACACAAAACAGAATGTGTTCCCAAATAAGCTAAGTATACATTCAAAACTGATTAAAATTTGTAATTAAGTGTGAATTATAAAATATTCAATAAAGACTGAAGGAAAAAAATTATACAGCATTTGTTTTATTCAACAACTGGTTGCTGATAAAGTTATTAAGTTAGCTATATAACGTAGTCACTTGATATGCCTAGATGCATATCCACAACATACATACCCATTTATAGTAAAATCAGCCTCAGAGCTATGAAATATTCACAAAGTGCCATTATATATATTCTGATCGAAATAATAAACGGTGATAGTGAATCAAGTTCAACTGAAGAAAGTGTAATAAGTATCGACTTCCTTGAAACTAACGGTGGCGCTGAAGTAAAAAATAATCTAGCTTTTGTCAATATTCCAAACAATATTGAGGTTCTTAATGGTACAGCAGACATGGAAACAGAACTAGTCACACCAAACAATCATTTGAGCTCAACAATTTCTGAAGAAGATGAAGGCTCAGATACTTCAGAAGATGAAGAATCAGCCAAAGAAGAACAAGATAATGGCTTTTCAATTTTGCTTTCAAATAATTATGATGAAGATAATTCCAAAAGAATAAAGCAGCAAAAAAGATGTGGATCAAATCCTCCGGAAGACTCTAACAGCTGTGCTTCGGAAGAAATTACTATTAAACCAAAAGTATACAAGAGGAGAAACAATGACACCACACCGACTCCAATCGTAGTTTTACCCAAAGGACCATTCTTTGACTTCATTTCAAACATTTGTCAAGTTCTGTTGACCCGGTTTTCCAAAAAGAGGATCCCAAACTATTTAAAAATTCTAAGCAAATGCCTCGGCGGTCTACAAGCCGACTATTCCACGAAAAGAATTATAAGAAAAATAATCAAGAAATTGAAATACTATTCTGAGTACAATGGCAAGATATTATTCCCAAAAGTGATTAATTTTCTGAGTTTCATTTCAAGCGGTAAGCCGTTAATAAACGACTTTTTTAATGCCATGAACGGATTCTATACGGCTTCGGATGATATGAAAATGGACGATTATATTTATATGTTAAAAAGGTTTGGTGGCCGTGAAACCAAACATATCGGCGAAATCACCAGAGAAATATTTCGGGGGGTAATTTACCACCGATTGCATCACATAGAGGAGCAAGAACTGTATAATCTGCAACATAAGTTCATACAAGTGTTTTTAGAATACAAGGAACACAAAAAACCATTTTAATTACAAACAAAAAGTTTAAAACTCACACAGTGCATGAAATTGGTTGCAAACCGTGAAATTGACTCTTCTATAACCTTATATTCAATACAAAAAGCGTCTAACATGCACCCAACTACAAAATTAACATGTTTTGCAATAATTCTAAAAATAATAGTTTGTAATTGTGGAAGAGTAAACATATATGACGTCCGTGACAGCAACGGCCAGCCCCATCTGGCGATTCAGATAGGCGAAAAGGCAGACTTCCAGCGTTCTGCCTTGCGAGGACAAAATTACTTCGAAACTTTTGTCATGGCCATGCTCAATTTACTGTCAGGGCCATACAGCGGGCGGATGCTGCAGAGGTACATGAGGATTGTTTATAGGGAAGTCGACAAACTGGAGTTTACGTACACGAGAAGTCTCGCGAAAGAGTTCCGAGAGATGTCTAAAATGAGTAGAGATGAAATAAAATCGCAGCTGCGAGGATATAAGGAAGAGTTGCAGAAGAAACCTCCACGTCTCGCTGAATTTATGAGAATTATGGACAGTGCATTCACGATGGAACAAGCTATTAGATTCAGAGACTACGTGCTTGACGTCAAAGATTACGGAGAACTACTCAAAAGGGATGTATCGGAAGAAACGCGAAATATATTGCGCATTATCGTTAATCGTGTATTGACATTTAATGTGAAAGAACAAGCATCTCTGGTAAAAGTAATGAGGAAGGCCATAAAAGAGCATAACTTGTCTGAGCCTAACATATATGCCCTACTCTTCGAAGAGCACAAGAAGCAGAAGAATAATATACAAGTGATAAGGTCTCAGCTATAAGGCCGTTTTTTATGACACTGGAAAATGTTTGATGCTATTGTGAATTTTATTTTTGTTATCTATCAAGGTTAATTCAACTGCGCATACATTATGTGCACCCCCAAAAATAATTATTATTTAATTAAAAGCTAGTTTTGATTAAACTAAAACTGTTCTGCAATTTGAAACAAATAAAAACCTTTTCGACATAAATCATCAATCGTCTTCATATCACTTTGTTACTTAGAAATTGTGAATGAACATTGATGTGGTTTTACGAGCTCAAATTGAATATAATTGTTTCTATATAAACGATTAAACCTCATTCAGTGTTTATCATTTTATTTTAAAAATCCTTCGCACTTTCGCTGAGCATAATATATTTATGTTACATAAATATACCTTTAAAGTTTTACGATTTGCATTTATAATACATGCATAAAACGCCAAACAGAACATATTTTATAATGTTTTTTTATATAATGGCGCCAAATAGTTTTAAAACTAGATCGTCAATGCTACCAACCTTTACATCATAGGGTCTTTAATAATAAAAATCAAAACCGGCATTTTACGATTGTAAATGAAAACAAGCTTATTATCCATAGACAAATTTAGTGTAATGGCAACACTGACGTTTTCGAAGAACAAATGAAATACGGCAACGTCACGCAGGGGACAGAGAAGTGGTGAAGTGATTGTTCATTCGGCATTTCGTGAAAATAGTTATTTCTGTAAATTATTGTATTAGTTTTTGATAATAATGGCAGACAACAAAAGGTGAGCTCAATATTTATAATCTCAGCTTATAACTTGATATACAACACAGCTAATATGCGATAAATCGGCGTATCCTATTGTAAACGATTGTTCGAAATTGGCTTGTCATCATTGTCAGAGTTCCAAACCAAGCTCAAGTTATCAAATTTGCATGATCATTATAAAAAAATATCCTGGAACACCATGTTTTATGCATTTAGCTTCGAGTCTTATTAGATTCGAAGTGTGGAACATCCGAGAAAATAATGACGCTAATGGGTGTTCGTTTGTGTGATATTCCAGCCCTGATGATTTATCGACCGCGATCCTGCGTCGCAAGGACAGGCCCAACCGCCTCATCGTGGAGGAGGCCGTCAGCGACGACAACTCTGTCGTGGCGCTATCACAGGTCAGTCCTCCATTGTGCTCATTTCCATGAGAACCGAGCGATCGTTATCTATGATACAGGTACATACAGCAACACTAACCCGACTCTTCTTGTCTGAAGATTGCAGCATTTGTAAATAAACAAACTAATGTGCCTTCTGGATCTACCTGGCAAATTATTGATCTAAAAAACTATTTGCATAATGGTCTTTAGAAACTTCAATTCTAACTGTACCTCCTTCTTTTGATGTATAAAAATATACTAGAGCTTACCAATAGTACTTTATTGAGCTATTGCAATAAACTGTTAGATGTGACAAAGTAGATGACTAGTTCTTTATTACCTTTGTTTCTGCATTATCACTCTAACCTAAAAATATTGTAAACAAAACTGTACAGTTCATTTTTTAACCTATAATTCTATATTGTATTCTATAGCTATTCAAACTTTGTTGAAAAAACATACCTAACACTTTTTTAATATAAATAAAAATGTATCCTAAATTAGATTTCACTTCATGAAAACTTTCATATACCAAATATCAAGAATTCTTCTATCAATTAATTCTTTTCTTGTATATAAATGACAAAACTTATTTGTTATATGTGAATAACCTAAGTGAGTTAGATTATTCAAATTTCAAATGTCCATGATCTCTAAACAACCTTGGTGTCATTGACCTGCCCAAAGTATAAACCTAGACTATCTTAGTTATCATTTTCTTTGTTCTTCCTATTAAATAGTGGAAAAATGCAACATCTGTCTCTATAAATGTAATATAAAATAAAATACTATTTCCCGACTACTACTTATAATGCTGTAAATAGTGGTTAGGTGTAATAGTGTATTGTTAATTCAGTCTTTATTCAAGTAAAAAGTAATATTTATTAAGGAGCTATCTCCTACCTACTTCTAAATTCAGCTAATTCATATTTTACCTACTAACAAAAAAGACTTAACATTCTTAAATTGAATGTGATTCTCAAGTTTGCTCAATATTTTAAACAACTTATAGTTTGTCAGCATGAAATCTTATAACAATATAAGTGCCTGAACTCTGAAGCCAAACAAAGCTTCATTGATGTTATAGGCAGATTAGGAAATAGTCTACCAACATCCTTATGTATAACAAGAAATTGCCATAGTAGGGAATTCCCCATTTATTGCTAGGATGAATTCTGTCTATATGCCTTTGTTTAAAAATAACTTCCCCTGTATTCAACAATTTACTGAGTGTGCTTATTATAAAATAATGTTGAGTAATATTTCCACATCATTATCAGCATCCTGTGATGAGTCTACTTTAAGAGTTAAAGGAATATTTTTATGCTTAGTTTATTCATTTTATATGATGTTAAGTAACTCTTTCACTTTCAACTTCTGATTTGACTATTGTTAAATAAGGGACATAATGTATAAGCTCCCTGTTTACGGAAAAATATAATAGACAACAGTATTCACATAAAAGCAATCTGAAGAAATAAGCTATTTTCCAAATCCATTTCCATCTTTATGAGGTATTTGATCACCAGGTGTCATGAAGCAACACCCACACAAAATTGAAGCATATTTCAATAGATCTAGCTCTAATAAGAAGTATCCAAAACACCTTTAGGCTCTGGACAGCAAATCTTACATTTGGCAGTTCAGTTTTTTTTAACTAGAAGGGGTTTTGCCGTTGTTTGACTGATAGCAAGCAAAAGCTATGGCCTAAGATGGAGCATGCTTACCCAATAAGAACCAAGTCACTCTTGCTTTGAAGATCACTGGATTATAGTGTGTGGGGAACAGGGAGTCAGGCAGGGACAAAACCGTCAAGTATTGACACTACTCTTCTCCATCTAGGCCAAAATGGAGCAGCTGCAGCTATTCCGCGGTGACACGGTACTGCTCAAGGGCAAGCGGCGCAAGGAGACTGTCTGCATCGTCCTCTCGGACGACAACTGTCCCGACGAGAAGATCCGTATGAACAGAGTAGTGAGGAACAACCTGCGAGTGCGCCTGTCAGATGTGGTGTCCATTGCACCCTGCCCGTCTGTCAAATATGGCAAGCGCGTCCATATTCTGCCTATTGATGACTCAGTGGAGGGACTTACTGGGTAAGTTTTACAATATTTTTAATATTTACTAGTTTATACTTGTGGCTTGGCTTAAGTTGTATCAGGAAAACACAGTAACCTTTGTCGCTCTCAGGATTCAGGACCCCCTACAATCACCAAATAACACACTGCCATACAATTTTTTTGTATGTACTAGTTTATGTCCATGGCTTCACTTGCATTGTGTTGGGACAAAAAGTAGCTTATGTCACCCTCAGGACTCACTACTATACCAAAATCATGATGATCTGTCACATTGTTGCTGCTTGATAGCAGCTAATAATACAGCAAACTATTGTTTTTATGTAGTTCATTATCTACACTCAGTAATTATGTGTGTGAGGCTAGTTGCATAATAGAATTTATGTGTTAATATTAATTGGATATATAATATGATTGAATGGGTACAATAAAATATCAAAATTATGATGCAACATACATTAAAAAGTGGAAGTTATACCTAATATTTTCAGCAGAAATGACTTGAATTCTGCTTGTCAGCTTTTAACTGATTTTCATAGTTGATTATTGTTTTTTTTATTTTATCATGTGCTGTTGAAACCCATTGTGAGAATTGTTTACTAAATGATGGTTAACCATTCAGTTGAAAAAACTTGTTTTCTTCAGTAATGGAAAATTTTTAGTTTAATATTTTTTTATCAACTTGGCTTAACTAGCTGTCTTACTCCTGGGTTAAGGTCTTCCCTAACTCCCTCCATGAATCTCGGTCGATAGCCAACTCACGTCAGTCACTCTGAAACTTGTCGAGATCGAGTTTAATACTTAGAAAATAATAATAATTGCTGTCTCATCACCCTAACTTCATCATTATCATCTTCAGCCCTTGTTGACCCACTGCTGGGTATAGGGCTCCTCCCTTTTAGGTGCCATTGGTGTCAGTCTTGTGTTTTTTTGTCCAGAGAGTCACCTCCATGGATCGGATGTCATTGATCCATCTGGCTGGTGGTCTGTCTGCGGGGCGAGTGTTCTCCCAAATTCATTTATTTTTCATCACAAGAAATGTAACAAAGTGCAGTAACTTACTACCTCTTATTCCCCAGAAACCTATTCGAAGTATACCTGAAGCCGTACTTCATGGAGGCGTACCGGCCCATCCACCGCGACGACACGTTCATGGTGCGCGGCGGGATGCGTGCTGTCGAGTTCAAGGTGGTGGAGACTGACCCCTCGCCCTACTGCATCGTGGCGCCCGACACCGTCATACACTGCGAGGGAGAGCCTATCAAACGTGAGGTAAGAGATATCAACCAGGCACACTTTGAAACCTATAGTAAGTCAAACATAGGTTAAAAAGTATAGACAAGTTCATAATCAGCCTTTTTTGTATTCATCAAATCAAATCAAATAAAAAAAAAATATTGAACTTAAATCAAGTAAATAAAAATCAAATCAAATCATTTTATTGAACTTAAATCTACCTGATTTAAGTTCAATAAAATGATTTGATTTACAAAATTTGTAGCTTAAGACTAAGATAATCAAACATACAACTAAAATAATTTAAGTGCTACAATTTAATTATGAACTGGTGCCTCTGAACTAAGCTAGGCTTGTATCTCAGGGGCACCACTTCCCCATGTGTGTTGACATTAATTAACCTACTACAAGTGCTTAGTAACTGATTTAAATATGGTTTTATAGTATAATAATTAAAATATAGTTCGTGTGTATGTGAGTGTGTGTGTGTGAAATGCTGAACTTGATATCCCAACGATCACCACATGCTATTGTCTGCTGATTTATTAATCTAGTGCAATCTAGGCAACTTCCACAGTGGACAAGTTTTCAAAGTGTGAATACCACATTTTTGTCAAACAATAATGTGTAAGCACTGCTGTAGTATGATTTGAAAGAGCAATGTCTCAGTTCAAACTGTCATTTTATTTATATTTCACTTAAAAAAAACACTGCTGGTACACGTTGGCTTATAAGATTGAACAATTGGGATATTACAGCATCTGAAATGACTGAGAAGTATGATGCTTTCCATCAGGCACAAGGCTTGTTCGTCCCGTATTTTAAGTGATGAATTGTGATCACAAGTCAGGTTTTTTTACACATTTTTCGTCTATAGGAGGAAGAAGAAGCCCTGAACGCGGTGGGCTACGACGACATCGGTGGTTGCCGCAAGCAGCTCGCGCAGATCAAGGAGATGGTGGAGCTGCCGCTGCGCCACCCCTCCCTCTTCAAGGCCATCGGAGTGAAGCCCCCGCGCGGTATACTCATGTACGGCCCGCCCGGTACTGGCAAGACCTTGATCGCTCGCGCTGTGGCCAACGAGACTGGTGAGTGTTTTATATCGACACAAAGTGTTCGTAGTTTATGATGTAGCGCCCGTAGCTCAGCTAGCGGAGGCAATCAATGTTAAGCAAAGGTAGTCGGATGTCGTAGGTCGGATGACATGTTAAATAGGTCCCGGCTGTTTATCTAGTACATCAGTCGCTAAGCCATGTCAGAGGCCCTTAGGGCGGCTTGATAAACTCTCGCCACCAGAGTTAGCCACTCTCATTCGATAATAAGAAGAAGTAGTTTATGATTATTGTAGCTGGCTAAATACGAGTACATGAAGGAAATGATGAGAAGTTGGACACTGGACGATCACACTGTGACTAATGATTTTAACCAGTCTTTTATACTGGCTTCTGAAACTTATTCTGAAACAGGTTGTTTTGTAAAAATAAAGCTAACTTCAAGACATTGAAATGCACATAAATCATACATAATATCTAAAACCAGTTAATGATGCTGTAACAAACTTTCCCACCTTTGTTATTGAAAGTGGTTTTATCTTCGCGTTTTTATGAGCTATGATATGAATTACAAATTGCTTAAGTTCTTTAAAGTAAACATTTTGCATTTTTCCAAGTAATGATTTGGATTAACTAAACATTTATCTAGGTGGAAATAATTATCCATTTTAAATAATATCCAGATCAATATATCAACTTTATCTCTTTACTTCTCAACTAAATAAATAAATAAAATAATTTACATACATTCTTATAATCACCTAACCACACGTATTCTCTCCATCCAGGCGCTTTCTTCTTCCTGATCAACGGTCCGGAGATCATGTCGAAGCTGGCGGGCGAGTCGGAGTCGAACCTGCGCAAGGCGTTCGAGGAGGCGGACAAGAACTCGCCCGCCATCATCTTCATCGACGAGCTGGACGCCATCGCGCCCAAGCGGGAGAAGACGCACGGGGAGGTCGAGCGCAGGATCGTGTCGCAGCTGCTTACACTTATGGACGGTCAGTACCTTCTTCAGACCGTAACAGATGATAACTGATGACAGGTTACAGAAAACCAAAAATTATCTTGTTAACTTGTGATCATTGCACCAGTGGACTGTATAGTTTTTAACTTTGTGTGGACTTTATAAAATAATTTTGATACAGCGTGTGTGATATGGGCACATCAGCAATTTGCTGCTCGCCCATTAATAAAAATAAATAAATAATAGATGAACTTAATTGTGCTAAACATGTAGAAATATTATGTCTGTTCTAAATCAAAAGAAAAAATTGCTCCTAATACCTAATTGTCTATATATGTACCTCATAAATAGAATACATTTTTCATACCATATTTATAGTATATTCATAAGTCACGTTATAAATAGAAGCTAATGCAAGTATTTACGCGCGTTTGTGTTGTGGATTTCCACATCTTGAAATAAAAAAAAGTTAAAAATAAGTTAAACTTCAGTAATTTAACAAACAAAATAACTGAATAACTATTCTCAGCACTTGTGCTTTCCTCACGTGGCTTGTATTTGTTCATGTTTTGGGCGATTTATGCCCTGTATTTGATTACTGCAATATTCTTGTATTTTTTCTTGTTTTGGGAGATTTATGCCCTAGGTTGGATTGCTGTAATGTTCCTCACAAAATTCACCATCTTCTAACTATTTCCCCTACGTGCAGGCATGAAGAAGTCGTCCCACGTGATAGTGATGGCGGCCACCAACCGGCCCAACTCGATCGACGCGGCGCTGCGGCGCTTCGGCCGCTTCGACCGCGAGATAGACATCGGCATCCCGGATGCCACCGGCCGCCTCGAGATCCTGCGCATACACACCAAGAACATGAAGCTGGGGGACGATGTCGATCTGGAACAGGTGGGATACATTATCTAAATAGAAAATAGAAATAGAAAAACATTCATTGAGACAGATTTACCAAATATACACACACAAACATACAATAAATAAATAACTCTCTTCTCTCGAGTCGTATTTCCTCATGACTGAGGAGGAGACTTAACTTGAAAATATAAGTCATTAGTGTAGGGCTGGATTTGAATCAGGGTGCGTCTTGATGAAAAGCAGAAACTGGAACCGCTGAGCAACACTCGTTTGCATTACCTACTACATGACAAATTACAAGACAGCAAGTTTTATAATTTCTGACCACCTTTGCTATT
The DNA here is from genome assembly GCA_964023185.1 of Macaria liturata. Classification (NCBI taxonomy): domain Eukaryota; kingdom Metazoa; phylum Arthropoda; class Insecta; order Lepidoptera; family Geometridae; genus Macaria; species Macaria liturata. The sequence goes on along the minus strand of OZ026824.1, from coordinate 7,103,817 downwards.
CTGGGACCATCGCATCGTTTACAGCTTTCTTTTATATATAATGTTGCGAGATTGTACAGCTTCTTCAACAATCTTAGATAAATTTACAATTTGAAGGTAAACAAATAAATATATTTTGAGGTTTGAGTTTTCAAAATGATAGTTAATATTTTGATGCTAAATTTAAAAACAAAACCAGCCTTCTTCATTAGTAGCTCCAGTTTCAGCCACAAACATACTCACACAGACTCAGTATTTTCTTAATCATTGATTTTTAGCACCCAATAAGTAAAAATTGGTCACAAAAAATAACACCCTGACATTTTAATATTCTTCTCTATATCGCAAACCCACTTTGTTATAATAATATGTATTTGTATTATGTGACTGAAGAAAACAAATTATATTAATGTTCTCCCCCAGATCGCAGCGGAGTCGCACGGGCACGTGGGCGCCGACCTGGCCTCGCTGTGCTCGGAGGCGGCGCTGCAGCAGATCCGAGAGAAGATGGACCTCATCGACTTGGAGGACGACCAGATCGACGCGGAGGTGCTCAACTCCCTCGCTGTCTCCATGGACAACTTCCGGGTGAGTTTTAGTAAATACTTTGGATTGCCAGCAGATGGACAGGTTTACAGGAGGAATAAACTTCATACTTTTCATGATCAGATGTATCTGGAAATGGTTACTAATGAATAATAAGAAGTCCAAATTGCTGAATATGTTTTTGTAAAAATATTGGTGGTCATACTTGAAACAGCTTTAGTGGTTAGTGCTTCAAGAAAACGTAAATAAGGGACTTGGCTATTTACATAATTAAAATTGCTGTAAGGCAAAGACACTTTCGCTTGAATAGTGCTGAATTAATATGGTTGTCGCAAATTTGTTGGACCATTATTTTTATACTGAAGTTTGGTCAATCTATCCTATAAAATATTCATTCAAGCTTTGACTCACATTTTTTTTCAGATTCTCATTTTTAAACTAAGTTCGCACTAAATTACTAATATTTAATGTCTTCCCCAGTACGCGATGACCAAGTCGTCTCCGTCGGCGCTCCGCGAGACGGTGGTGGAGGTGCCCAACGTGACGTGGGGCGACATCGGAGGCTTGCAGAGCGTGAAGCGCGAGCTGCAGGAGCTGGTGCAGTACCCCGTGGAGCACCCCGACAAGTTCCTCAAGTTCGGCATGCAGCCCTCCCGGGGCGTGCTGTTCTACGGCCCGCCGGGATGCGGTCAGTACCTCCTCACTAAATGGCAACATTATTCGTGCTCTATCTATACCCCTTTTTTTCGCGTGGAGGAGTGGTGTTGATGAGATTCACAAGTATACTCGTTGGTACTTGTTGGTTGGAAATGTCTGAATATTTTGTTACAAAGTTTAGGGCCGCTCAATAAAGTACACCTCGATATTATATAATGGTCAAACTTAAAGGTATCCACAAACTGAAAGATGGCTGCAGCTAACCAAGCATTATTTCGGAATAATAATTAGCTTATGTAATTTTCCAAAACTATCATTATATTAAAAATACTATGTTTCGTAATTGGAGTGAAGGTGAAACAAACTGACCAATAAACACACATTTGGCATGTATACGTATGTATGATTATGTAATGTGTGCAGGTAAGACGCTGCTGGCCAAGGCCATCGCCAACGAGTGCCAAGCCAACTTCATCTCCGTGAAGGGGCCGGAGCTGCTCACCATGTGGTTCGGGGAGTCTGAGGCCAACGTGCGAGACATCTTCGACAAGGTATGTGTACATGTGGACTGTCTTTTCATATTTATTAACTTTTTAACGGACTTCAAAAAAAGGAGGTTATCAAGTCTTCTGAAAGTTTTTTTCCTATGTGTAACAACTAAAGGGTCAATCATTTTATGTTTTGGATGTTATTTTTTTTAATAAAGTGCTTGTAAATTTATTTTTAAGCTGATAGATATTTTGCTTTGTATAAAAATTGCTTCGTTGATCAGTTAAAAACAACAAAGCCAAAAAATATTGTTACAATAAAGCAGCATATGTTAGTTGTTTGAATCATGAAAGTCCTAATTATATGCACTTCTTGGAATTGTCTACATTTTTTTTCAGTAGCTTATCACCTGACCATGAATACCTTACTCCAAAACATAACTGTTAAGTATTTAGCTAACAATTAATACAGGCAAATAGAGCAAAACAACACAGGTTACTAAGAAACATTAATGATGAAATAAATATTTACATACAACATTTGTATGAAACTGTTTTATCCATACAAATGATGACTAACACACACGTTTTCTTCAGGCTCGGTCAGCGTCTCCTTGCGTGCTGTTCTTTGACGAGCTGGACTCGATCGCCAAGTCCCGCGGCGGCTCCGTGTCGGACGCGGGCGGCGCCGCCGACCGGGTCATCAACCAGATACTGACCGAGATGGACGGCATGGGCGCCAAGAAGAACGTCTTCATCATTGGTAAGGATACTGCTGCCATTATTTATAACTAAAACAACCAAACCAACCACATTTACCTAGACGAGCTAGGTTCGATCGCCCAGTCCTTAACAGGTTAGCTGTCCCGAAGCAAGTTTCGATCTTCTTTGTACACGTCCTCGTAGTAAATAATGACAGCTAACGCTCATGAAGTTTCGTATTAAGTTACGTCATTCTCTTCAAGTATTTTATGATACTTTATGTGTCCTAGTGATTGAAATAATTATATCGATAATTGCTAATGTTAGATGAGTATGATAAGAAATTAATTATTTACGTTTAATGATAAAATGTACGTTTATGTTCGTAACACTTATGCCACGACAGCGTAATAATAAAATAAAAAGAAAACGTTGCAGTGGATGTTACGCAAAGAAACGCAATGAAAATTTATCATCCAAAGATGCTGGAAAAAAGGCTAAAATGGTATCAACTGAGTGTACAATATGTAACATTTCATATTGTATGCTATGTTTTAAAGAAAAACATACATGAGGGAATATAATCGCAGGTCTACAATCGCCATTTCGGTTTTGATGATAATAGGCTAGTTTCCTAATTTTTGTTGGCAACCCTTGTTCAAAGGGTCTCACAATAATAGTAACATCGGTGAAAGAATAATTTTGTGTTTGAATAAGGTTAATGTTAATTTTTAAGTGAAATTTATTTTTTGTTTAAGTTCAATAATAAATTGATTGGTAGAATTTGGTTGTAGTCTAATTTACTAATGCTACAAATAATATAATTATTAAAAAAAATTATCGATAGATCGATTGCATTATCTACATCATTGGCCATGAGGCACATATGCCTCATGGACGTACCAGTGCAATCACCCATGAGGCACATGTGCCTCATCGGACAGCTAACCTGTTAAACTAAAACAGGAGGAACAGACACTACCAAACCAAATAGATTTACCTAGGCGAACTAGGTTCGATCGCCAAGTCCTTAAAATATATTGCAAATAGTTTACTTAGATACTACATACACTGCACACCTAGGAGGGATATATGTCCAGCATTGGGTCGACATTTTACTTACTTGATGTAGGTACAAAACACAGTTTTTGTTACTTTATCAAATCCTCACTTTTTAACACTCACAGCTTACGTTAGACAAATACTAATCGGAATTATCAGGTAACAGGATCCCTGGTTGAGTTTCAGCTGTAGTTAGTATAAGTAAAGGAAGAAGTGTAGCGCTTACTCAGTGTATGCGTGTTATGTTCCAGGCGCGACCAACCGGCCCGACATCATCGACCCGGCCATCCTGCGGCCCGGCCGTCTCGACCAGCTCATCTACATCCCGCTGCCGGACGAGAAGTCGCGCGAGGCCATCCTGCGCGCCAACCTGCGCAAGTCGCCCATCGCCAAGGACGTCGACCTCACTTACATCGCCAAGGTAACGCATTATTTATTATTATACATATATAAAAAATATATGTGCCCCGAGGTATTATGGCACATGTAAATTTTCATCACATGTAAATTTTTGGGTCATTTTGTAATCTATATTATGTTGGACAATTTGAGAGTAGATGAACAACTTGAAAGATGTGTAAAATATGAATGCGGCAGCGGAACAGGATTGGCAGAAAACTAATTTAAATTTGAGCAATACAGTTAAGAGACTATTTTATTGTATAGAATGTATTTGCTGTTTGGATTTTGAATTTTTATTACAGATATCAATGTTTTGTGATTTACTTGTCTTTACTAATTTTTTGATCTGGTTCTTAACAGTGTAATTTTTATCTGACAGTGAAGTTTAAATTATGTTAGTGTCTGTATTCATTCGCCCATTGATAAAGAATTTCCTGTTTCTCTCTACTCTGCTGATGTATCAGCAGAGTAAGATAAAATGGTAGGAAAAAGTAGCAACCAAATCAGGCCTTGGGAAAAGAGAACCTACCTATCCATCCAGGTTGAAAAGCTGTAAATAATGTAACAATCATTATTATTCTGAGTTATAAACATGGCTCACTGTGTGCGTGCAGGTGACCCAAGGGTTCAGCGGCGCCGACCTGACGGAGATCTGCCAGCGCGCCTGCAAGCTCGCCATCCGGCAAGCCATCGAGGCGGAGATCACGCGCGAGCGCACGCGCCAGACGCAGGCCGCCGCCGCCGTCATGGACGTGAGTATACAATACATACAAGAAATAACACATTTTAGGTGGTCTATACGCTTAGAAAAGTATATAAGCTTGTGTCTTGGGTGTTAGATAACGGATACAATTTCAATAAATTATGAAGTAGCGTTGTCATATTTTCTACACTTTTTGGTCGAGATATTAAAATGTAGGTTAAATTGTACGTCCTAGCTGTTTGTTATAGTACGGCAGTTGATAAGCATTGTCAGATGCCCTTAAGGCGGCTTGATTAACTCTCGACATCAGAGTTAACAAATCTCATTCGATAAGAGAGAAGGTCAAGATACCCTCGTACCTAAAAGTTAGTAACTTATGTGTGCGTATGATACCAGATGGACGAGGAGGACCCGGTGCCGGAGATCAGCCGCGCGCACTTCGAGGAGGCGATGAAATTCGCGCGCCGCTCCGTGTCCGACAACGACATCCGCAAGTACGAGATGTTCGCGCAGACGCTGCAGCAGTCGCGCGGCTTCGGCACCAACTTCAGGTCGGTACACATTATACTTTATAGAACTACTATATTATTATTAAACTTACATATAAAACTTCCTCTTGAATCACTATCTATTAACTTTTTTATCTACTTTCTAGAGTTGCTAAATACGTAGTATATAAACCTTCCTCTTCCTCTGTAGTTACAAGTTTCAGCTTGACTTCAATTCGACTGATTTTCAAAAGATTCCATGACGCGTGTGTGCTATTTGCACATGTGAGTTTTTTATACGCTTTGTAATTTCAAATTAAATAAGGCATGCGGAAATTATGCTCCGAAAAGGGGGAATCCAATGCGCTAGTTTTGAATATTTCGGGAGATTTATTATTGGCACCACTTTTTTTTGTGTTGAACACATTTCCAAATCAAACGTGCTTCACGACGATGCACGTGGTACCTTGTAATTTGCTTTAGTTTTAGATTGAATAGTTTAATAAATTGAATATATACCTATTTTGAATCCGTAGGTTCCCCACGTCGGGCGGGTCGGGCGGCGGCACGGGCACGTCGGGCGGCGACCAGCCCACCTTCCAGGAGGAGGGCGGGGACGACGATCTGTACAGCTAGGCTACACCTACCACGTAAGGCTACCACGAGCCTCCAGCAGGCTTCGATATCTATAAAATATCGGCGCGCTTTCACCGCGCGTCGCGGTCTCGTAAAATTTCCATCTAATAAATATGTAAATGTATTTATTTTGTGATTCAATCGTTCGAGCATTTGTTTCTGTTCCGATTTGCTTGTGTTTAGTTGTAATGGAATAATGTTTGTGTACGACCCGCGGCGGTCTTTAAGTAATCGTATGGTATAATGTATGTTACCCGACTGTACTCGGCGACACCTACGGCGGTCTGCACTGCCCTCTTACACAATATTACAGTGGTTTTAGTAATAAAAAGATTTTTATAGACCAATACTGTGTTTTACTCGTAAACCTCCAAGATATCCTACTAGATTTCCTGATAGGTTAAAATTAGGCTATATAATACATGTATAAACCTGAAATAACGAATTAATAGTCTTCCCTTTCTTTAGTTTTTTCTTCAAAAAGAATGGTTATTGATTTAGATGCATAGTATACGTTGTTAGATTAACAAATATATATAAACTTAGTTTTGTAAGGCGATTTAGTACCAAATAGTGAGTACAGAAAAATATACACTAGCCGAGGTACATAGTTAGTCAACAAGGCCTTTGACATCAAAATCACAATTTTCCTTCATGAACAGCTCTTCCAGCTGTGGCGCCTCCTCCATGATCTTCCTCAGATCACGCGCACACTCCGTGGCGAAGGAGTCAGTATGTCTGTCCAGGTGAGTGCTGGCCACGTCGTCTCCGACCACTTTGAATGACTCCGGCGGTGCTATACTCGCGCTCTTCGCTATCTCACGGAACAACTTCTTCACCTCTTCCTCGGAGAAACAAGTGCAGATAAACTCGAAAGCCTGGTCCGAATACTGAGTAGCAACCTCGTGCGTCTTGGATGGAACCTTCTCAACCGGCGGTGGAGTGGTGTAGCCCCGCGCTTTCTTCACCAACCTCTTCAAATTAGGTAAAGGACACATTTCATAGTGAGGCAAACTCGGTTCCGCGTACTTGGACATAGTTTTCATGTAAGCCGGAAGGTGCTCATTCAGGTGTTTCTTAGCGCGCTTGCCGCATCTACAGTTCGTCGGCATGACGTAGTCCATGTAGCTCTGCCACTTCGGCTCCCGGTCGTGGGCCAGTTCCACGCTACGAGAGTCGATCGGTTTCACTGGCACCATACTCTTTGTTGAAGGAGAGTTTAGAGTTCGTTTTGGCAAGCCATTCGAGGTTACAACGCTTCCGGGACTGCAGAAACAATATGGTATATTGCAAACGCAACAAGCGGTAGGCACACCTCTGACGTTGGGCAGCTCCTTTTGTATGATTTGCATCAATGAGCTCTCGAGTTTGAGGTCCAGTAATTGCATGGAGTGGGTCACTTTCACTGGAATATCGTGTTCGTAAGCATGATGGTCCTCAAAATCGGCGTCTTTCTTTTCGCGGCGGTGGATATAGTCTTCTATTTTATCGGTGAACTTTTCGAAGTTGTCGCAGGATGCGTAGATGAACCGTTTGTTCACGACTACGACAGGCAGCTGTGAAGAGCTTGAGGTGCAATGTTTTGGGCAAAGGTTTTGATCTATAATCTGCGGGTATCCTGTGTCACAGCATAGGTAGAAAGGATGGGGCCTCGCGACCGGGGTGGTGAACAACGGTTCCTCAGTCTCAATGATGCTCTCAGCTTTAGGATTTTCTATAATCTGGCTGAGCTGCAGCATCATCAACTTCTCCATGTCTATAAAGAAGTCCGCGTGATTGGGCAATTCCTTTAAACAAAACGAAGAGAAGATTTGTAATTTTTTTACGACTTCGCACACTTTCTTTTTCCATATCTTATGAAGTTCTTCGCACTTTTTCTCCTTTTCAAGCGCCAGTCTAATTTCGAAGTCTTTCATTTGAATTTCTTCTTTCAGGGCTTTGACTTTTTTTTCCTGCTTGTGCTTAGAAAGCTCCATCTCTTTGTTACACTCCTCGCGTTCCTTCACCATGACGTACATCTGACAAGCTAAGTTCAGGCTTTCTTGTAGTTGCCGCAGTTTCTCCACCACAATGTGTTTTTCGAGTTTTATATCATGTATCTGTCTGCTCATAAATAAGCGCACGTCTTCAACTGCTCTAATGAAGTTGGATTTCCTGTTTGCTTTGTTGTGCTTTAGTTTTTTATCATATCGATCGTAAAGCATCATGGCTTGGTCTTGCAGCAGTTTCTCGTACTGAGCTTGCATCTTCTGGTAAATTTCCTCTCTTGCTGCCTCCAAGTCTCTAACAGTCGAATCGAATAGAACGGTCTCGATTTGCGTAATCGACGTAGAATAGAGCAGGGAGAACTCTTGGAAGGCTTTTTGTATTGTTTTGGTGTTAGAGGTCACCGCCTCCCTAGAGCAGTCCTCCCAGTGCTGGCGGCAGCTGACTTCGATGGTTTTCTTCCAATTGATGTCATTTTCGAGAAGGACCTTGTTCTTTTCTGCCTCCATTCGATTATGATGGCGTTGTATGAGCCAGTCTCCTATGAAGGCGATGCCGTTGAAGCCCAGTTTCTTGAGGGTTTCGTTGGCGACTGGTTTCATGACGAGCCTGCCGTCCAGTACTTCTTCTGGTGGGATGAACCAGTCGGCGCCTCCGCCCTTCATGGGAGGTTCGAGGCCGGCGAGCACCTTCAGCTTCCTGTTCATAGACTTGAAGTATACTTTGGCGAGAGATGTACACATTCTGTCCTTCATCACGCTCTGGGTGGGCACGGTCTCGGTGTCGAAGTAGCATTTACGCAGGTAGTAGTTGTCGCTGAAACGGGCCATTTTAATGTGTAAAATACTTAGTAAATATATAACAAAAAAATATTTTTAGCTTTCTGTAAATCTTGTAAATTAGTTTTTTTGCGCCAATGGCGCCGAAACGCCAAGTTCAAGCTCTATTGTCAATATCAATTACAAAATGTTAAGTATAAGTATCACCTTCATATAAGTAGGTACTTTTTAAACAAAAAGTATAAATATGTGTCTTGCATGGAAATAATATATAAAGAGAGGGATAAAATAAAAAATCCTTGGTGTCTTGTAACCATTATGACTGTGCAGGCTAGTAATAATAGCTTTAATAATAGTAGTTTATGCAACTGTCATATAATGAAGGGTATTAAAACACGAGTGTGAGCTCGTTTCATAATAGTAACGAGTGTTTTAATACCCGTGTTATTGCATACACTACTTTATCTTCACTAATGCAATTAATCAAACAACAAGAGTAAAAGCTGACAATAGTTTATTTATAATCACGCGTACGTGTATTGTCACAGTGATTTTGCCGCCATTAAAATCTAACCAATGAGAGCGCAGCTGCGCGCATCAATAAAACGCGACCAACCTGATTGGCCCTGCAATCACGTTGGTCGCGTTTTATTGATGTTATAATGAGATATTACGATATCGATGTGGATATTATACCATCATGTGAAATTGCTTAAATTGAGTGTTGGAAACATAAGTAGAATGTTACTACATTAGTGTAGATAAAGTATTATAATACTCTTCACTCAATAAATTCAATCTTGGTCAGAAACTACAATTCTACATTTTTTATTTATTGTGCGACTTTTGGAAATTTGGATTAACAACTTTCGCATAGGTACATTTCGGTGATGAACTTCTTGTATGACACAGCTTGCTTTATTCACTAATTTCCGAAAGTCCTCAAACAAAGTAGCAAGCAGCAAATATCCTGCCGCTGATTTTAGATAATAATTACTTATATGAAAAAAAAATTAACGGCAATAAAATTAGACGCAAAGATTCAGTCAAAAAATACTTTAATTGTTAAAAAATTATAAATATTTGCACCTAATCCTAGATTCAGTTCTGTACACTATGTAACCTCACTGACAGCCATTTGTTGTAGAAGCGTCATGACATGGCAGAACCTCTCCTTGATCTCTGTGGCTGACCTATGTGGCAGCAACTCTCTGATTCTAAGAAACACCTTTTCAGATCCTGCTTCCCCTTTCAGCACTTGTAACATCGTCTTATCTTCGTCCCGAGTCCAACTGTTGCTTTTCACAATTTTCTTTGCTTCTACACTGACGGAAGCCTCAATTTTTGCCTGTACATTACCTTCTACTCTTGGTTCCACTTTCGGCGTTTTTTCTGCTTTATAATTTACTTGATCTACGAATTTAACTTTAGCTTTGGTTGGTGGATCAATGTTACTCTCCATATTGTATGGTTCTATTTTGATATCAATTTCAGTCTCTGTCTTTATGTCGACCTTTTCTTGTTTCATTTCAACATTAGCGGTTGCAATCTTGGCTTGTTTAGCTTTCGTTGCGTCGTCTTTTTTGGCGACTGCATTGGTCTTACTATCTTTCCTTTCCCTTTTTTGGCCACATTCCAATTCTTTCTTTCCGTTTTTAGTTTTTTGTGCCTTTTTCGGTTTGGGGCTGTTTATGGTGTTGCTTTTTGTGTTGTCGTTGACGTCTTTTTTTGTTGGGGACTTGTTTTGTTTGCGGGTGCGTTTGGGGGTGTTCTTGGGTTGTTTCTGGGGGTTTTCTTCGTCGGACTCGGGGGGCGAGGGGTGTGAGTGCGCGGGGGCGAGGCGCCGCGCGTGCACTCGGTAGGGCTCCTTGCTGTACGGGTAGGTAACTCGCGCCGACCGCAGGAGCCGTCCATGTTGCAAGAATACGCGGCCGTTCATGTACTGTAATAAAGAAAAAGGGGTATTGAATAGCTAGTAGTGGCTCATGTTATATAAACCGACCTTCTGGTAATAACCAGAACAGCAAAGGACGATGCTAGGATTAGAAATATAAAACATAACATCGTAATGCTGCATGTCTGTTTAGTACAAAATATCGTAGATTACAAAATTGCTTAGCAACAATGCTTAGCATCAGGCGAGGTGTAGTCAAACGTAATTCTATCAATTATAATTGATAATTTTATATAATTATAGAAAGGTGTTTATTAACTCTTGGACCACAAAATGCAGGGACATGTATCCCGTCCGTCGAAGGACGTGGGCGTCCACCACGATGTATCTGCTCAAGAGAACTCCCCTAACGAATTGATTCTGAGGGGCAGTCATGACCCTCACCAATGAGAAATACAACTAAGGAGGAGGGCCTAGTAACTGTAGGTTTGTACTATAATACTCACCATGGTATCGAGGTCCTCCTTATGCCCCAGTTTCCGTTTGTTTTCAGTTTCATCGTCAAACTCCCACACATCGTACCCCCGGTCACCACTCAGCAAGCAGTCGTTAGCTGAGTCCACGCCACTCACGTATAAACTGTAAAAAACACGTTAGGAGGGCTGTCAGTTCACATTTACAGCATCATTTCAATAGGGGGCTACCGCGCGTGGGATTGCCGCTAGAGCATAGGGAGCATAGGGAGATCAAATCGTTTTCATAATTAGTTAACTATACCAATTTGCAGGAACACTAAAGGGTTATAAGGCATGAAATTACTAATGTTAAAAACGTAGATCTCATTAAATTAATTCACTCTTGCACTTAAGTAGGTAGAGATGACAAAACATGGAGAGAATGTATAAAAATAATGTCCAATATACATAAAGATTGATCATTGAATACACCAGCTGCCTAGAAGTTAATATAATAACACAAGAACTTAATAAACATGAACATATACATATATTAAAAATTGTATAACAATAAATTTTCATCCGATCTGCAAGTCATCATGATTTTTAGCATAGGGACCTAAAACTGACATGATATAAAAAAGACTGGAGCAACTATAACTCATATTTGTACACGATAAATGTTTTTCATATAAAAAGTATATATGTATTATATCCATTATCTAGCACCCATGATACAAGCGTAAGCTTAGTATGGGGCTAGATAGGCTGTGTGATATGTCCTGAAATATTTATTTATTTATTTTATTTATTTATATGTATATAGTTAGATTACTATTTGGGTAAGTATACCCCTTATAGACTACTATGTTTTGATTACCAGAAGTTGCAAACTGGTCAAATTAAAAAAATGTGTATTTACCTATCAGCAGGTCTCTCATCAGGGAACAGAGATTTATACAACTGTGTCAGACGAGGGTTCGACCGCAAGTGTGGCAACACTCTAGACTTCAGCTCAGAGCTGTTACCACTGTTGAATGCATTGGTGAGGGCTCGGAGGACTTTGCGGAGGACTGTGGGCTTCCGGGCAAATGTTGTCTGGAATTGACAAATTTATAGTTTTATTAGACATAGGTTACTTAATTAACTACTTGATAATAAACTCAGATGCCACTGAATTATGGGTAAGTACACTATCAATGCCTTGTATATAATATTTTCATATTTTCCACCACCAAACCAACCAATTAATAAAATTTTAAAAGAAAAGGGTAAGTTATCACTTTCTTTCTTAAATTCTATACATAGAGATAATGATAACAAAGACCAACATATCTACTGCAATTTGGTAAGGAGTTGGGTACACTATAGATTTCTGATGATGCTGCTGAAAATTAAATTTTGAGTGTTACAGAAACATGTAGGTATGTTATATTTTAATGGAGGAGCAAGAAAAAAAAATCTTCGCATTCCAACTTAGTTCTAAGGCCAAGATGTACCATTATTTGAATAATAATATTATGCAGTAAAATCAACTAAACAAAGAACATTTTAATATGTTTTTTTGGAAGCATAGTTAATTAATTACAAGGCTCATTGTAAGTTGAGCTGCCTATTTATATACAAACCAAACACCAAATCTACTAGAGCATAGGTAATATATTTAGATATACCTACAACACATTAAAGAAAACTATAGTCTCTATACAAATATAAAATTTCTATCAAGAAAAGGGTAACATAAAAAATGGTGTGACAGTATACCTATTAGGATACTTCTACAACATTAATATTTTATTACCCATGTAAACATTGTAACACATTGAAATGGCATTATAGGTAACTAAATATATCATTGAAATACAAATACATACTTAGTTCTGATCTCAGAATAAAATAAAAACACAAAAAAATGCCACAAGACATTTTAAACTTATTATTGGATAGCTTAATCATTGCAAACTCACCCAAGAATGGATTGTACAAAAAACACAACTAGAACACATTAGAAAAAGAAAGCATTTATTTTAACACAGAGGAAACAACAATATAAACATAAAAAAGTTGAAAAATAGGTAGCATACAAAGGTACATGTGTAAAGGTATATGTGTTACATTGATGTATTCTATGTGTCGAAAAAGGTCATACATCATCAATGCTGCAAACTACACTACAGCTATTTTCAAGCATACTCACGTGTAACATATTAATGAATCCAGTCATCTGCACCAGCTGGAATCTCTCCATGAACTTGCCAACTTCCACCGCCTGTCCCTGCTTCAGAAATAGCAGGAAATCTTCAACAATATCTCTGTGCTCACTCCCAAACAACTCTTCAATCTTTCCATATAACTTTACAGGGCTCTCAACATTTGGATTGAAGTTCTTCAATAAATTTTGAAACTGTACAAACTTGTTTGTAGGCACTGAAGTGTTTGAGGAAAATCTAGATTGTACTCTCTGGTAATATGATCTGATGAATGCTGGAACAGAAATGTTATACAAGTTATTAATAGTGGTAAGCTATTGTGGATAAAAATAATACTTTATCTTATTTGTAAGGGTTTTGGATTAACCTTTTTATTTTCCTTTTATGACACATGATTTTCTTTTGAGTGATTGATACAAAAATAAGCTTAGAAACATCACAGACATTTAGATTTAACACATTTAGTTATAAGTGACAACTAAACAGTAAGTTCTTTCAAATGGATAAAAAAATACACAGTCAAAAATATGAGCACATTTAACAATGAGTAAGTTTTTAAAAAAGATAATTTTCAAAGTCAAACTGCATTATTCTTATTTCTGCGACATTGACCCATTTAACAGTATCAGATGACATAGAATAACATAACATAGAAATTGTTACTCAGATACATTTTTATACACTGATGGCTTTATTTACAAACTGAAATAACTCTTTCTAAGAATGCATACCATGCATTAATTTTACAATAACTGTACATTGCAACAATATATAATATACTTCATCCTGACACAAAGTTATCTGAATTATGTGGCTACTGATTTGTGTGGCATACTGTCAATAATATACTAATAAATTTGCCAACATAGTCACATAAACACAGGTTCATAAAATAGATAATATCACTATTGATATACCAATAGCCTACTCCAAACATGTTCTGTCATGATAGTCATAATATAATGAATATTCTGACTTACCATTTTCTAAAGCATTCTCTTCTTTCTCAGGAGGATCATCCTTCTTTTTTACAGGCTCTGGTTTGTTCTTTGCCTCTGCCTGTTTCGGGGTCACTTGAGGAGGCTCTGGCCTGGTCTGCAACAGAGAAACCCAGTAGGTCAAGGAAACATCGTGCACCAAAATACCATCACTCATAATATCAAAAATGGCGACAACTAATTACGTAGCTTATTATTCAATAAGGTTTTAACCGTTTATAGGGCAGATTTCTGAATGATGATAATGTATATATGAAATATGATCATCGGGAAACCTGATATGAACAGTTTTAAGGAGAAATTAATTAGCAAACAGCTGAAAATTGCAACATAAAAGCGCCTTGTTATTCATCTGACTCACCTCGGGTATCACGCGTTTTGGACTTAAATTTGGCGTGAAGAAGCTGGTGCTAGGTGGTAGGGTACTGGCGAATCCTTCTTGGCTTTCCCTCGAGAACAGAACGGGCATTGAAGGCAGCATCTGGATGATCCGCGGCTTCTCCACTCCAACAAAACGAACCGACCAACTTCACAACATCGTCGACACCACCCGATTTTACATGATTTAAAATACAATAACAAAAAAAACAATATTAAAAACACATCAAAAGAAAAGAATCAAAGATTTAAATTACACGGAAACCATTGTTTGTGTTTTTATTTCGCACAAACAAGAAGCCATCGAAAATATATTTTGACAGATGAAATGGAAAGAAAAGGAAAGAAGATAGAAGATGCTAGGTAACGAAAACGCGGGCGGACTATGTAAAAAAAGTTTCCAAGGTTTAGAAACTTTTAAAATAATTAATATATTGTTAGTGCTTCCACTATTTCTATTAATTATTGATTATTTTATTAAAAAATATATAGTAAAACTTAGAAACAATCCATATCATTACCGTACTAAAGATATCTTATTATTGATCTCAGAAGTTATACCTACTACTCTTGTAGTGACAAGTATGACGTGTATGTATTTTATTTAAAATAAAATGATAATTATCGGTACCCACGGTATTATAAGTACCCACGTTGAAGGGGTGGTTATAGGGTATGTAATATATGTATTATTGTAGGTAGGATTAATTGTATAACTAATCAAAAGTTTAGAACAAATTTGAAATCCTGTGACCGGTGTTGCAAGGATCTATAGGCAAGGCAGAGACCACTTACTATTACGCAGTTCAATCGTCATTTTAACCGATTTAAAAGATAGGAGATTCTTAAGTCGATTAAATGTTTTTTTTATTAAATGTTGAAATACTGCTTTGTGTTTTCCTAACATTAAATGAAGCTCACTAGAGTATCAGTGGGATCGTGGAGCTATACATCATTTTTTTTTATAAGTGATAAGTTTTTTACTTTATATATTATACTTGAAGTGATAGTATTCTTGGCTAATACTTTATTTAATTGTACATACAGAATTACGTATATGAATAATATTAATTAGGTACAATTTTCCAGATTTTTTGTACAGGTACAGTAGATTGATAGGGACCTACCTAAGTACCTCCACTAAATCAGGTAAACTAATGAAAATTTGAGTCACACCTCTATACCTACTTTGCTAACTGAAATGTAAAGCAACCTTCAATGGAAGGTTTAAAGCAGGAACAGCTTTGTAAATACAAGAATGCCTATTATACAAAAATACTTACCGACATCCTACCGATACAATTTTCATTGTTGTTTATTACGTTGTCTGGTAACGCCATCGATTGGTTGTTGATACCTGTAGCATTAGAGATGGCTGTGGACAGAATTAAAAGTCAGTTAAAAACCACTTGCGTTTTAATTCATCCCGCCAAGACGGACGCGAAAAAGTTCTTATTTAGATTGTTGTGGCATTACATTTTAATTTACAGGGTAAAACTAAGGGAGCTCAGTGATTTTATAGTCTTCATTAAAAGAAATCGTCATGGAAAAAGTTGCCCAACTTTAATTCGCTCACAATAATGACAACTTCATATGGTGCACAGGCAAAGCAGAGTACTGCGTAAATGAAAGTGTTATCGTATGAAAGGAAATTGTGTGCGAGAGGACCACTTCAGAGTCCTAGGACGTCGTCATTTGTTGATGGCTTTATTGACCATTTTGTTTCAGTATGCTGGTTCGTTCGATTCAAATAAAAAAGGTGTTGTGGAAAGGTACGATGAAGGCATATATTTATTTGTGGAAATATTATTTGCATTTGTAAGGGGCTGATACAAAATCAAATAAAGTAATATAAATAAGTATTTGTAAGTATGTGTAATATGTGTACACATCTCTGAACTCTATCTAGATCTTACTTGCTGTGGGCTGGTAGATATTACATTGCTTAATTCATTGTAAAATTGGCTTATGTGGTTTACTTCTAAGTTACTAGATACTTATTGTAATTGCATTCAAAAAAGTAGGTACTAAGTATATTGTACAACTTAACGGCTTTCAATACAATATTTTTAAATTTACTTTTACCTACCCACCTACACATTTCTGCCGGAAACAAACCAACCGACCAAATAAATTCTCTTCTCAGCTCTAATACCTAATACCGCCCACCATTCAGCTTTTACCTTGTATAATTCACAGTCACTTTACCGAGCGTAGAGCCGCCAAAATCATGTCCAAAGATGTTGCTTTCAAACATAAGGAAATAACTGTTAGCTGAAGGATAGTAAAACACTCGAATACAACAAAATGGCTGCGATTTTGCCAGCAGGATTGAGGAACGGGGTGAGTTGTCTTTGTTCTTTATGAAAACAGTGTCATTCGAATTATTACTTTATTTATTATATTTAGGCATTTGTAATGTACCTACCTACATACTTACTTAGTTACAAATACTCAAATTAAAATTCTTGGATCAATATAATATTATAATTAGTCATAGCCGTTTCTTTAATTAAAACTTAATTACAGAGATTTATGAGCCCAATAAGTTTATTAGTAAAACATTTTATGTTATTAAACTTACAAACAAAGAATGAGTCTGGATTTTATATTGTGTAGATTTATTGGACACACCTTTTCAACGCAGTACATATTCGTAATTCACTCTACCTTCCGTTCATTGTATTGAGGATGACCATCGCATCCGGTAGATCCTAGTTACTTTATATTTTACGATAGCCCTATACTAATATTATAAAGATGAAGAGTTTGTTACTTTGTTTGTTTGTTTGAACGCGCTAATCTCAGGAACTACTGGTGCGAATTGAAAAATTATTTTTGTGTTGAATAGACCATTTATCGAGGAAGGCTTTAGGCTATATAACATCACGCTGCAACTAATAGGAGCGAAGAAACAATGGAAAATGTGGAAAAAACGGGGAAAATTATTCATCTTGCGCTGCGAAAACGGTTCAAGTCGTGGGTAACAGCTATAATTTATAAAACTGAAGAGATTGTTTGCAAAAATAAATATAATGACCAAAATAACTATTCCACGCGGACGAAGTCGCGAGCACAGCTAGTTATTATATAATTTCAACAAATCAAACACGAACCAATTATGTAAAATAAATCAATCAATTAGTTTGATTTTATTAAATTTATTCGTTTGAACTTAAAACCGCTCATAAATAAGAGCTTGGTTGCCTCTAGAAACAGATGAAATCGATAAAGCAAAGTGAGTTGGTAACCAGAAATCTTCTAACATGCTATTTACATAATTAAAACTTTGTTGGCACGATCAAGTCGGCCTTGTTCAGAGGAAGTGAGATTTTCTGAGGAATCATCATCCTGTACCTCAGCAGTCGCTACCACATCGCCGCAGTAATCGCTTGGAAAACTGTGATCTTTGTTCAAGAGTTCTTAAAAAAATCTTTGCCTTTAACTATAAACCTGAATCATTGATTGATTAGTTGATCTGTTTTGTTTTATATACAGTTTTAAAGGCAAGCGAATAATAATCAGATATTGATTCAGGTTTATAAGTAAGTGTCGAAATAGTGAAGTGACAAAATTGAGCGTTGCGTGTTGAGTCGAATAGTGACGATGACTGAAGAAAAAGATGGAGACAGTGAGAAGACCAGAGACCTGCAGGACAGCGTCGATGGAAGCGCCAAGACAGATGCTGCCACGGCTATCGTGTGTGAAGTTGTAAATATTATCACTAACTATCATTCACGGGGTTCTTTTAATCAACCTTTTTTAAAATTTTAGCCTTATGATAAAGCACAGTACTGACTAATAATGAATGACGAAAGCGAGTAACTAGCATTAAAAACATTGTGTCGTTACTCTAAAAAAATATGAAACGAATACACGTCTCACTGTGAACTTTGTTCATGTCTACTCGTATACTATCTAGATGAAAAACCTAAATAAAATCGTTTTTTTTTACAAATATTAAATTAAATTAATTTAACTTATTTTTTTAACTTTGTTAACAAATCAAATATCTAGCTGAACCTACAGTACAAAATAAATGTACTTATTTAGATATGTAGTGCATTGAAGCGTAGCTTTTGGCCGTGGCCTATTTTTCATAGGCACAAAGGTTCATTAGGTCACCAATGTCACCATGGTATGGGATAATAGAATTACTGATTAAATGAATGAACATGGGTCTTACTGAGGCACTGGCCCTAATCTTCAGAGAATAAAGTTTTTTATTGGCTGTCGTGTTTCTTAGTACCTAATGCTTTGCCTATTTAGTACTATTTACATTTCTTTTGCGATAGCCGACTCCAGGCCAACTTGCTATTTGTTGTTGTAAATACTTTATCTTACTTTATTCTGTGGCATAGTACAAGATTAATAGCATCATGAAAAGTATAGAACAGGCTCCAACCACCAAAGTATGTACTTACTAAGTATAAGTTATATTTCAGCAGAATAGAACAGCAAAATTAAGTTTTAATTAGCCTTTCCATAATAAATGTTGCATATTAATAAAATTATTTTATTTATTTTGCAGGTGAAGGGTCTGGACGCCAACCGCTATGCTACGAAGAAGACGGTGGCGCAGGGCATGCTGGACATAGCCCTGCTCACATCCAACGCATCGCAGTTGAAGTATGTCCTCCAAGTCGGCCCCAAGCACGAGTTCTATACGCTACTGGTTGTACTCATCTCTATTTCCATTGTTCTGCAGGTAAGCATATCTCGTCTACTACTACTTTAATATAGTTTCTTCTTCTTCAAAGGACAGTGAAAAACTGAACCAAAAGTTGTAGATTTTGATAGCCGATGGGTTTTCATTTGCTGTTCTTCTTAATACTTAAATATTTATGAAGTCCATCAACCCTTAAAAGACCTACAAATAATATAAGAGTTTTCCCAAGTCAGATCGATATCCCATGAGTTTAAATTCACTGTAATCAGTTCTAGTGGGATTCCCAACAGCTGTTACTCAAATGTGACGTCAAATGTAGGCAAGTATTGATTTACTATCCAAGGAAATATCATTTGTGCTACAAAAATGAATTTCAAATGAGAGTGCCGATCCCTGTTGTCGAGTTTTTGAGCCACCATGGAGGCTTGTGCCATGGTTGGTATAACTGCCTTGGAAATTATGCTTGATAACAGTTGGGATTTACAATCTACTTAGCTTGTTTCTATCCAACTCATAATATTTTTGCTTTCTGATTGGTCCATCATTAACGAACGATACTGACATTGCTGACTGATGTTGCTTCTTTGAGAAGGCCTGACTTACAATCTAGTTAGCTTGTTTCTGTTGTTTTAACTCATGATATTTTTGCTTTCTGATTGTTCAATCATTAACGATGCTGACTGATGTTGCTTGTTTGGAGCAGGCCTTGTGATGTGAATGCTATTTTTCGGTCACCTATCAAACAAGCTGAAGACACTGGCTGGTTAGTATAAGATTTCACCCCACTCTAGGTACTGATGGGTCTGGTGCTCCTGTCCTTGAACTTGCTCCGCGACTGCAGATTCCACGACCCTCGCCACAAGACCTCGGCCCTTAACATCAACTATGCGACCACAGCTTCAGCGTTTGTTATCACAGTGTTGAACATACTGGTGTCAGCGTTTGATTCCTCTTTGGCTAGATATCTGGAAGTTCCCCTGGATTTATAGAGTACAAGTAGATAGATTGATACTTTTAACTATGTAGAGGATAAGCGTAACTTAATAGTTTCTAGTTTCCCATAAAACACGATGCTGATTTGATATCTAGGGCGCTAGGTCATGTTAAAAATTCACATCGATATAAAAATTATTAGGTAGGTACCAAGTACCAGATGGCACGAAGTTATGATTTATTCATAACTGCAGCGTTTTAGTCAATTATATAAATTGTAGGAGTAGGTAACCAGCTTTACGAATGACGAGGTAGTAATAGCTTATATAGGTAACAAATTGTTAACATAAATTAATATCCAAACTTGTGTCAATGTTTCTACTACATAGGAGTATTAAATGATCAAATTGTGAAGTTCCAAGAGCCAGTACTCGTAACTCTTCGAGAGCTACTATAAAATTTATCGTCCTCTGTTTGAAATAGCATAGTTTTTTTTACAAAGAATGGGTTTGCGCTTGACTGTAAATCACCTGATGGTAAGCAATCATTACGGTCTAGGATGGAACGTGCTTACCCAGTAGAACCGATTCACTCTCGCTTTGAAGATCGCAAGGTTATATTCCAATATATTTGCAAGGTTATCCTGAATTCCTGACGTGATCGTTTGTTCTAGCTCCTAGTTGGCCTGCTGTTCGTGGTGATCGGTGGCATGGACCTCAACGACCACCAGGATCAGCCGTCCGCCGTCATCCTCAATGACGTCATCGTCATTTTCATATTCGTCATATCTGTCATTAATATCGTCATCTCCGCATTCGGGATAGAATATTCTAACAGTCCTCTGGTTCTTGATAGGTTAAATTATATCAATAATAATTACATAAGAAAGTTTAATGGAACGGCTGCTCCTGCTGCCTAAATTATGAATTAGTAATCTTCAAGAATTAGGTATTCTGTGCAGGAATTAAAAAATTGTGTCAAACATAGATAGTTAGTTGAAGAGTGTGTCGATCTCATTTAATGATTAATAACTATTTATCAATATACAGCTATATGCTCTACTTTACATTGTAGGTACATTGTGGGGGTGTTGCCTTTGGCTACAGATTCATACGTAGTAAAGTACAAACGTTGGTCGTATGACTGACTTCTTCTTCTTATCGAATGAGACTGGCCAACTCTGGTATCAAGAGTTTATCAAGCCGCCCTAAGGGCCTCTGACATGGCTTAACGATTGCCGTACTGGACAAACAGCCGGGATCTACAATTTAACGTGTTTATTTTACTATCCTGAGTAAAAATAATGGACTATGTATAAAATATATGGAGTTTTAGTAAAACTAAAGTAGTTACTTAACCTAGAAGCCATTTAAGTACAAATTAATGCAACTAATTACTCAATTAGTGGAAGCGTTAGGCTGTGGTTTTAATAACCCGCATTCTGCTATGACCTCTGTATGATTTCGAAAGCGAAATCCTTGTGAAACCTTCAACGACTATTAACTGTTAGCATGGTTAATATCATGTCAATGGTAATGATAAGGTTGAAAATTCTTATATAGAAAATACTAATACAAATAAGTCAAATCAAAATATAATCATGAAAATAAGTTTTTTTTTAAGTTTTAAAACTTTACTAAATAGACGTGCGTTAGAAATAGATTATACTCTAATAGTGATACTCACTTAATTTTACTAATATGAAATATTCCAAGACAAACAATACAATTCTTCTTAAAAAATAAATATACAGAAGCCTATTCTCAACATAGCTCTATTTGCAGGCGAGCGCGGGAGTCTTGGCCATAGCCATCTCTATGTTCAACAGCGAAGAGAACCATAGACACAAGAAGATAGCTGATTGGCTCTACCACACGTCAGTGGGCCTGATGACAGGTGCGGTCTTCTGTGACGTCATCAAAATGACGTTTGGCCTAGACCCCGCGCTCTCTGAACAAGACTCCGTTGGGAATAGGACTTCGAATTTGCATGATTTATTTACGAAAGGGTCTTGAAGTGAATAAACAAAACGTAGTGTAGGAAATAGATTAATATGAATATCTTATAAAATTGAATGATAATAACATTACCTATTTAGAAGAGGTAAATATACGAGTATGAAGTTGCCAGGTTGAGTTTCTAGTCAGGAGATGTAATTAATTAAGATCATTATTGTCATAAGGTATAAAATACTTAACTTATTCGTACTAGTTTATAATCGTTAATATGCAATATTCGAATAGTATTAGAATAGTTAGTGAACAATTTTGTAATATGAAACGGTATAATATTGTACTTACTCAAAAACTACATATGATAATGTAGTAGGTAAGGACATTTTTTATCACAATACTAATGTTACATTCAAAATATTTGCGAAGGTATTATATACGTAGTGAATTTTTTTTTTCGCATCTGTTACATTTTTGTCCGCATGCTTTGTTATTTACTTACTTTTTTTATAATGCTTTACTTGTTTTATGTTTTTTTATTGTTTTATATTTATTTATTTCGTTTCGTTTTGTTTTCACTAGGTTGTTTCTGCTATAGTGGCCGTGGTTCTCAGCTGCATATTTAATATCAACAAAGAAGACCACCAGAAGAACGCTGAAATTCTCAATAACACGAGCCTCGCATTCAAAGTGCTTAGTATTGCTGTGAATATAATTATTAGTATTTTTTACTCCATGGAAATCGATAGCAATTTTTAAGATTGACGGAAAATAATGCAAAAATCACAAGGATACAATTGATATTATGACTTCCTGTTCATAGTCAACTGGGATAGTTATAAAATAAATTATTGATGCTAATAAAAAAATATTGATTTGATATTGCAGGAACCGGAAACAGGATTGCTATATCTCACGAACTTCCGTTCCGTTTATAATCACTCCTTTTATTTTTACTTTATTCCTATTTGATAGTTTTATTCGTTACTATTATTTTGAATTCTTATCTTTTAATTTATGGTTAATAATTGTGATATTATATTGGTTTGGTAGATACACATTGGCTTAAATTTCTAGTATTTTGTATAACGTGCGTGTAAAATACAAAGGAATCCTTGGTTGTTTGTATAGATGAATATATACTACTTACGTATGTATAAGCAATATTTCTTACAAGTTAATATCCAATATAACTTTAATGTATTAAATGTAAGTAAAGAATTGATTAAAACTTGTATTTTATTTATTCTTATTATTATACCTATTATCTCTCCTGCTGGGACTCTAGTCCCAGAGGAGATTTTAAAAAAACTTGCTTACTCTAGTAAGCGAGTTTTTTTATGGACTTTAGACTGGAGTCAGCTCTTCTGACGCTTAAGAATATAGTTTCAAGATCGTTTCACCTTTTTATCGATTCACCCAAGGAATTTCATTTATAATCATAATAATTATTTATTTCAGATCATTACAATCCATAAAAATAAAAACATTTGTGTAAAACAAAAAACTAGGGTACTTAACTAATATACAACACCAATTCTTAATTTAATCCAGTGTCCTTGAATTGGATGCTGAGGATTATCCACAATCGCTTGAAGAATGATATTTGTTCCATGTTTTCACAAGATCAATTTATCTGACACCCGCGCAGCTGTTTGTAGGTAATCATTTCGTTTCGAAAACTACAGTTTATCTGGCGAAATTTTATTAGTTTCATGCCCAATTAAATAAAAAAACAAAAAGCTATCTTAACAAAACAATCATGATTTTATAAAAAGTCAATGTCACCTGTCATGTGTCATAATTTGACATTAGTGTTGTGGTTATGGTAGAGATGTGGATAACTTAACGTAATAATGAATATCGATAATGTTGATACTACTTAAAACAGGTTAAACAGGATTTACTTATAAAATACCTAGATTTTGACAGGCCGTTATGAAAGGATGTTATTTTAATGTCGCCAATGTTATTTTTATTAACTCTTCCCGTCGAAATGCTTACAAATCTTGGGGCCAGATGATTGAATGAACATGATATGATATATTATAAAGGATGAAGAGTGGATTTTGGACGAACCTGTATATGACTACTCTTTGGGTACAGGTAATGGACGATATGAAGGTTATGCCATGGTTAGTGATAAAATTATATGTTAAGCAAGCACATCGATTTATCGATAGTGTCGATAAAAATGTTTAAAGAAAGCTGCACATCTCTAGGTAATTATTATGATTTTGTTTTGAATGAATAAGTTAATTTGCATTCTGGAAATAACTTTTAAATTGTGTAGATAGCACTTAATTACCAGCGCGAATCGCAGTTTTAGCAAACAATAGATTGTCCTTCGTGGTTCGTTGGTATTTCGATCGAATTCGGTCACACGGCGACTGCGCGCTGCACGGGACAAAAAGTGAGAGTCGAACGAGGTTACCGCACAAGGCAGGCAGCGGCGGCGATAGCGAGCGAGTAGCTAAGCGACCGCACATTCAGTCGGTAGAGAGCAGTGACCGCATACACTCGTGACAATGTCCAGAATTATCGTATACGGAGGCAGGGGTGCCCTCGGCGCGGCGTGCGTCAACCACTTCAAGGCGGCCAACTGTTGGGTGGCGAACATCGATCTTAACCCCAATGAATCCGCCGACTTCAACATCACCGTGCCGAAAGACGCATCGTGGGTGCAACAGGAAGAACACGTCGTAAACGAGTTGGCCACGGCTCTGAAAGGTGAGAAAGTGAGCGCTGTGATCTGCGTGGCGGGTGGCTGGGCCGGCGGGAACGCGGGCAAGGACCTCAGCAAGCAGGCCGACCTCATGTGGCGCCAGTCCGTGTGGAGCTCCACCATCGCAGCTACTGTTGCTTCCAAGTACCTTTCTCCTGGAGGTCTACTTGCTCTCACTGGTGCCAAAGCTGCCCTGGAAGGTACTCCGGGCATGATTGGCTATGGTCTGGCCAAGGCTGCTGTTCACCAGCTCACTAAATCTCTCGGAGCCAAGGACTCTGGATTGCCAGAAAACTCTTTAGCTGTTGCCATTATGCCTGTGACTTTGGACACTGAAATGAACAGGAAATGGATGCCAAAAGCAGACTTCAGCTCCTGGACCCCTCTGACCTTTGTTGCTCAGCTGTTTGATAAGTGGATGAAGGGAACCGAGAGGCCCCCTAGTGGCAGCTTGGTAGCCCTTGTCACCAAGGATAATGTCACTGATCTGATTGTCCAATAACTTGCCAATATTTTTATTAGTAGACTATAAGATGTAGAGATTCTTTTCCAATTTTTGTACTATTAATTGTTAAGTTGCCAATTGCTATTGCAACGATTCCACAATATTAGAGCTTTTAATGTATTATGTTAAGTAAAGACAATAAGGGATCAAAATCTCATATTTATTAAGCAAAATCATATTGTAAAAGTTGTTGTATTTTGTGATGTAAACATGAATACTTACATGAAAATATCTTTGAATGTGATAAAAGTATTAAAAAAATATACCTACTTATTAAATATTGTAGTAATATTTATCAACTTTGTTTTTATCTTAGTTGTAATGGTGGTATAACTGGGTGACCTCAGATATCTGAGGGCCAACTTCACTATGATTAACAATCAAACCTCTGAATTGGAAATAAACTGTTATTTTTTCGTAAGAGGTGAATTTTAGCTGTGTTTGTAAAAACACAACTTCATATTAATTATTTTTCCATACATAAACAACTATTGATTGGATACCTAAAGAATTCATTCCAGTTTTGCTTAAGATCTTAATTAACTAGTTAGTTTAGAAGGTAATTTGATTAGTAATTTAAACATGATCAATACAATTAAAATGCCTAATCTGTTCCAAATAATTATGATCACAGTAATTTTACTTAACCACATAAAAAATGGGACATACATATTTATTTATGTATCTATATGTAGGACTATATACACAATAACGAATCTATATATGCTTAGATGATTTAGGTAATTATTACTAATCATAGTAGTTAGCTTGTTATGCTAATTTTGTAGGCATTTAAATGACAATGACGTCAAATTCGGGGTAATTCCAACATACCTGCTGGTAAAAACGTTTGATCACAGGTCAGAGATTTTTCCTGTAAGCAATATTTGTTTTGAGGAAAATTAACATTGCACTGCTTTAGACACGTGTGAAGTTGTATTTGGTGTTGTACTATCTCTCTTTTTTTCTAATTCACTCCACATTATTTAATTAAGTCGACTCCCGGTGTCTGTCTCTTATATGCGTAGATCTTTTTAACCATGCAATAGATTTTGATGTGTTCCTTTTAACATTGTTTTAAGAACAAGGCTTTTATATGCGTGCCATGCATATATAACCGGGTGAAGCCAGGTTTCACAGTTTTTAATATATATTGGAGGTCTAGGTTCGCTAGCTATCTTACTCGTACTCACAAATAACTATCGTTTTGTTGTGCTTTAGTAGATCAAATAACTCGTTAAATTATGAGAAATAGCAGTTGTTGAACCTTGTTAGAAACCTATGATACGATTAGAAAATTTAACGCTAGAGTCTTAAAGGTTTTTTTTTATCAAAGTGAATAACGTAATGTGATTATGTAATTCAAAAAAATGTGCTCTATAACCTATTGAATAAGTTGACCACACTGCTTTCACAAATTAATCCATAACCAGTCTGCATTGCTTCGACATTTTTAGTAGGCGTTATATTAGTAAAAGTAAAAAAGGCGTTATATTGCCATGCCTTAAATCAGTGTACCCATTACTGTTTCTCTATTACACGAGAAGAAAAATGTCTTGTAATATAACCTGAATTGAATATCTTGAGTAAAGAACAATAGCTTGCTCGTTACAATTACACAGGGGTTTATTGTAATTTGGTAATATAGTATAGATTACTTTTGCTCTTGTCTTTTCGATAGGATTTTATAGTTTAAGTGAGATACATAGGTAAGAATGTACTTGTGACCATGCGTATTTATATTATCCGAAATCTAGATTCAAGAGGGACAAACAGGCTATCTAGGCTGGCTATATATAGGGTTGCGAAATTCGATACACCCTACTTCGATACTGCCTACGTAGTACCTACCTATGTATTTAACTTTATGCGCTGGAGTCACATAATTAGCCAATTGTCTCCAAATACTAGCTGTTCTTTTGTCAATGCTTCTAAGTGCGTTAGCATTGTGTAATATCTAAGTAGGTATAAATACTTAAAGAATAATTAATTAACTACAACGCCCAAAGAGAAGGTAGGAAATAGCCTTCGTATACAAAATCAAGGGAAGGTAAAACAAAACTCGTATTTTTAAATAAAAGCATTGTATTAAGTCTTTATGATTTAAAATTATGCACTTCTGATAAATTTTAGACACTTACTTATGTTTCTACTTAATAACTAAATTAAACTAGGTACATAATTTATTTTCAGAGTTCGAAACGAATAAAATTTAAAATAATTTAACTCTTATATTTATGTTTACTTATCAAATACAATTTTATCAACTAAGTTCTTACATCTAGTTAAACAGTGGTTAAATTCGTAGAAAAAAAGAGATTTGCCGGTTTTGTTTAGTCAAAAAATATTCCACTTGGCACTTCCGCGCACAGTGGGACAAAAAGTTATAATATTATTATTATGTTAAAATTACGTACAAGTGAAAGCGTGTCTGTCGATTTGTTTGTTCCTATTTCAAGCCTCATAACATGATAACATGGTTTTAGGTGTTAGTATATTCACTTCGGCAACCGTTATTATAAATATCTGATTACCGAATCGAATGGCGTAAGTACCGGAGTGATTTTACTTTTTTAGCCGTTTTTAAAAGAAGGAGGTTTTCACTACTTCAGTAAGTGTTTTTTCTTTTTTTTGTGGGTATGTTACGCGATTACTCCGTTATTTATCGAGTATTTATCTCAGTCACTCACTTTATGTAAACGTAATAGTGAAGTGGCATTACGCATTACTTTCAAAGAGAAAGTGTCTCAACCTGAAAACTATATAAGTTCGAACGAACTGCCAATTTTGACTAGATTTTTGAATATTTCATTGTGGTTTACTTGTCCAATTGGAAGAATGTTCTATCAACGTTAGCTTTGATCTCTCTCATACATTATGTGTAAAATAAAAAGAAAATACAGGCCAATTTCTTGTCGTACTCTATGCAATGCATATATTTAAAGGTAGGTCTGATCTGAGCAAACCTATGCTTTGACAACAATAGGATAATCTCCGTGCATTATAGCGAATTTGACGTAAAATGTATGGAGGTGTTCTTAAAATTATCATCCTATAATAATTGATAAATCATAAACATTTTTGATATGTAACGCATACTTAAACATACAAACAACAATGGTGGCTTAATTGTTTTCAAGAGGCCGTATATCTAGCATACTACGAATAAATTGGCCTTGAATTTAATTGAGCAAAAAGTCTTTCACAATGTTTTATTGTCTATGGTTCGTTTATCCCACGACGGCTCGTACTGTGTTTCTCAGTAGGTCTGTGACAAGTTCCGTGGTGCGAATGATCTTGTATCCGATCTGGTCGATGAGAGTGATGGCGGTGGAGTAGGGTTGGGGAAGGTCGGTGGGGCGTAGCGGGAACCTGGTCGGGATTGCGTTCGATGCGCCCACGGTGGGTGATGGAGCAGTAGGCCTGGAAGAAAAAAAAACATAAGTGTTATTATTTTTATATTTATTTTATCGCCTCTGGGTGACGAAGTCGACTGTGGCCAAATAGGAATCCTGTCGTTTCAAGAAAGTTGCAGGTTCAAATCGTATCAATCCTAATTATTTTCGCAAATTTTCAGATAAGTTTGTGATAATATTGATAAGGTTTCGATTTTTATTACCTAAATATTACATATACTAGAATAAAAATATACATACGATACAAAATCCTACTATTACCGTAATCGCGATTTTCGTAAGGTGATAGATACTACTGGGTCCTAAGAGTGACATAAGCTATTTTTCGTATCGATACCACGCAAGCGAAGACTCAAACATCCTCAGCCTTATAAAGCTCATAAAAATTGCACATATATAACGAGCACTTACCGATATTGCATAGTGGGTCTCATGGTAGATATCCTCATGGTGGGTGGTGCAGTGGGGCGCGTGGTGCCCGTCGCTGACGACGGACTGCCCACCATCAGCTCACCTTCCTCGCCGAACCTGGAAGTCAGAAGAATAAATAGAAGTTAGGATAATGTTCAAAAGTGTGTGATGTAAGTACATATTTCTTGGAATTTGAATTGGATATCACAGGGCGCCGTTAGGCAATTGCCAACATATTTTAAGGGTATGTAGTTGTTAGTTAGAGTGCAGGCGGATACCAGAAAAGTATTTATCTATTCTTCCACCACGCAAACTAGTCGTTTCCTCATCATCATTATCAAAATCTCATAGTGCCCATTGCAGGGCGTTAGCCTCCTTCTTGATATGACTAACCTACTTGTTGTTACTATGTTTTGAGCTTATCTTGCTTTAGAGTTTCTTTCAATCTTATATATATTAGCCTGAAAGAGATCGCTCTATGTAATAGGAGAGCTCAATACATAATAAAATATAGTTTTTCTAGCCACCGTCACACGACTCTTTCCACATTTCACCTACCGTTTTCTCAATAAAAAATAATTTGGAAACCATCGCAAAAATCTTAATTATCATGGGAAAATTGGAAACTGACGTTTATATACCGTCAGAGTTTTCCAGTTACAATGGATTAGGTAAAGGCAGTACTAGGTGTTTGCGTGGAATCGCGTTGATCAATCGCTGCCACACTGACCTACGAGCATAATTCCACCGCGCGTGCAATCAACCGTGAGAGAAATTAAGAGGCTACCATTGTATTTACTAAGTTACTAATTTGTTGTTAGGAATTTCAGTAGCTCTTGAAGGAATTCCATAATTTTATCTTCGTATGTAATCGCAATGGCCGAGCAACTGTCAACTCTTGGATGAGTGCCTAAAAATATCACTGTAGTATTGTAGTTGGTAATTTCGGAGGAAAGAGGGAGAGTTCAAAGTTTTTTTCATAAAAAATATATTATTTAAATAAAACGAACCCAAAAACCTATTATCTAAAAAATTGTATAACATAAACTAGTTGAATTGAATTGGTTAGTTAAACAAAGATATGCGAATAAGTATATCGGCGTCTTTTCTCAATTACTTACCTATAAAATAAATCATCTTGAAAAGAGAGACTGAAATGCCAAAGTAACATTAAAGCTATAATAGTTTTATAATTTCGTGGTAAGTGGCTTTGTCTTGCCACACGCGCGTCGCACGGGTCCCGTTGAAGCAATCTTTTCATTATCGCATTCTTGACTAAGATTTATACCTTTTTTTGCTGAGAGAGATTATTACTAATAAGATTAGGGTTGGTGAAAGTAGTGTCTTTTACACGTTGTCCTGCCGGCTTTACTTCAGAATCTACGATGTACTTAGGCAGATTAAAATTGTACTAAAGAAAGTCCTTATAAAAGTGGTGAATTCTGGTGTCAAGAGTTTTCAACCCGTCTTAAGGTATCTGCTGACATGTCTTAACGACTGTTCTACTAATACAAATACTCAAGATCGAACCTATATTTGGTATAGATTCCAGAAAAAGACATTTTTTTTAGTATAACACATAAATAAATTCATTCCTGTTTCATAATCATAGTACGTTTTAAATCAATTGAAAGTATTTATTTGATCAAGACTTTTATTTATGTATATTTCGATAAGATAAATCTTCATTTCCACTCCATTTTGTTAAGGTAGGCACAAGATTAAGAGAGGAAGTAGGAGCTTTCAAACTATCTTAAGGTCTCTGACATGTCTTAATTAACAAAATAGGTTTATACAGATTTCAGAAAAAGGCACATTAATTTTTTTATATTTTTAGTAAAACACATAAAATAAATAGATTCTAGTTTCGTAATCATAGTCCGGTTTCGACCAATTGAACGCAGTTATTTAGGACCGGGAACTTTTCTTTCTACTTCGAGAAGATTAATCTTCATTTCCTCTCCTTATTGTTAAGGTAGTGGGTATGCTTAGACAAGATTAAGAGAGGAAGTAGATTCGCATTCTCACTTACAATAGCTTGTAGCTTAGTGTAAGCCCTGGACTATTAATCTTCTTTGAGCTAATGTCAGCGTAACAAATTGCATTGCATTGATAAAATAATCGGCCATGCATTTTCTCACATCGTTTTATATTAATGGTCCGTAGTTCCGAGTAAGCAGGATTTGAATTATGTAGCCAAGGTTAGAATTAAGTATTCTTGCTTAGTATAATATAGGAAAGGCGGGATTGAGTCTAAACAAGTACCTCTATTGGAAGAAATCGCTATTAGCGATAAGGCCGCCAGTTGTGGCACTATTTTTTAAGTCTTTTGTGTTTCTGTTTGTCTTTATTTCTTTCAATGTGTGTTACAATAAAGAGTTTTATCTATCTATATATCTATCTATCTATCTCTATTAGACAGACCGACTAGACAATATAAGTGATGGAACCTAAGCGTAGGACCTAAACGCGAATGCTAATCGAATTCTGACTTATATAGATGGAGGATTGAAAAGTTCTGAAGCTTCTGTTGTGATTTGATTAATGTTGTACTATGAAGAACAGTTGGCACCGTTCATACAAGTACTTGGATCATGAATCATGAAAAAAGTCACGTACATATACTATACACCATATATATACATGTATGTGTAAGGAAGTAATTTAGTGACAATGGTGAATCGGTTCGAACGGCTTATTATTATTACGGTATTTGGTTTGAAATAGATTTGATTAAGAACTCATATTTTGCTAATGGATATACACCGTCAGGTTAAGGTGCTATCAGAATGAAAACATTTTTTTTTCGATTTCATTTTAGCCAAGTAGCCAAGAAATAAACGTAAAAAAAATACTATCGTAACATTCCAGTAATGTTGTGAGATGTTATTCTTCAAAGACAAAGTCAAAGCATTTATTTGCCGAGTACAGGTAAAAAAGATAGTATATCTTCATGACCTTATTCCAAGTTGAAGTTAATTTCGGTAGCAATAACTGTATTGCAATAAGCAGCATAATATCATAATAGTATTTACAACGGGTTAGCCGAGACCCGGCTACGAGTGAGCAACTATAGAATAATAATTTGTAGCACGCAAATCACATTAGTCTATAAATGTCTGTACTGTCGGTTACATTGTGAAAACTTTACGGAATTTTATTGGTTCTTTTTATTAATATAAATAATAAATATTTCAGGACATGTTACACAGCGCCATCTAGCCCCATACTAAGCTTACGCTTGTATAATGGGTAGGTACTAAATAACGGATATAATACATATATACTTTTCTTTCGTAAATACATACTTAATATATGTACATAGAAACGACCAGACTCAACACAAGTAATTTCATTTTTTTTTATAATACTTAATTGTTATGTTTAAGGGTTTATATATTCTTGGTTTGTTTTTTAATGAATATCCGGACCGAAGAACAGGCCGACGAGTAATGGGTCGAACGTCTGCAAGTTAGGTTATTGATATTATTAGTTAGAAACACTGGTCTGCTATGGATGAGGTCTGAATATGATCGAAGCAGTTGGCATAATATAAAGAGCAGCCTATACACAGCAGGGGATAAGGAAGGTTGAGAATGATGATGATGATTATAATTTTGACTACATCGTCCTTTGTGCGCAGTTTGCTTCGGGCAACATAGTACCTATATTTGTCCTTGTTGTTGCAGAAGTGTAAAAATAAATAATTTTCAATCTGAATTTTATATAACTTTGTTCTTCCTCCCAGTAAATGAATATGCATAGATGTAGGTAATTGATATATTTGTAATGTATTCATCTTTTTGCGCTCATGTACAGATATAGTCCAAGATAAGACTGAAGTCTAGAACATTTTTTGCGTAAATTACTTAAATAATACAAGTAAACTTATTTTTATACCTTAATGAGATGTTAATTACAACTCAATTGGTGAGGATAATGAAGGGTGTTGCTATCTTTTGAGTCGGTATTATGTGTTCGGTGGAGTCGGTGGAATAATTAGCTATTCTGATATTTAAACTGCTACCTAAGTTTTTAACTACGAGTACAAACAGTGTTAATAAACCGACAACCTTCCATAAGACGTCGAGAACAAAGATTTAATTATCTGTTTTGACTTCAAGTACTACAACTTTACAAAAAAATATACTTAATTATTAAGATAGGTATGTTATGTAATTAAAGTCATGCTGGTTACGCAAGCTTATTAGATAAGAACCTTTGTTTTGATGTGAACTTTTTTAACACTTTAAACATAACATAAATACAAATTATACCTAATACAGAGACAAACAAAATATAATACCAGCTAGAGCTAGAAGATCTAGGATAAAGCAGAAAATCTAGAATTGTGGTGGCAGTCCCACTGACGAGAGCAAAGCTTGAAGTCTAGAAATATGAATAAGAAGTTCAGCACTTACAGAAGCATGTTAGAGGCTTGTAGGGCAGTTTGGAAACTCGATACAGACTTCTCTCCGCGGCTTCACACGCGTTAACCCGGGATAAAAGGTTATATGTGTTATATAGTCCTGCTTGGCGTGTCCGCCAATAGCGAATCTCGACTACTTATTTCTGTTACGGTTATGAGCCCATATATGGCTCGCAAAACCAAATTAAGTCTTAAAATGTCTATTGCATGGCTTACAGTGCAATTGACCACAATCATCGTAAGTATAAATATATATCTATATGAAGGCATTCGGCGGATTTTACGAAAATTGAGATATGTGTATTATAATAATATGTGTTAATACAGTTACAGAGTCAAATTTACCACCACACGAAATTTAATCCAAATCGTTCGAGCTTGATAAAGTTACAAACATACGTCACACTCGCACAGACTTTAGCCTATATGTATAATATACAGTGGGACATACCTGTTCAATATGGCAGGTCTAGGTGACGTTGACTGCATGGTGACTGGAACTACTGGGGCGGCAGTCGAGCTGGCTGGGGCGGGCTCGGGCTGCGGCGCTGGGGCGGGGGCAGGGCGCGG
The DNA here is from genome assembly GCA_964023185.1 of Macaria liturata. Taxonomy (NCBI): domain Eukaryota; kingdom Metazoa; phylum Arthropoda; class Insecta; order Lepidoptera; family Geometridae; genus Macaria; species Macaria liturata. The sequence continues at coordinate 7,069,844 of OZ026824.1, read as the reverse complement.
CGCTGGGGGGGGCGGGGGCTGGGCGCGGGGGCTGCGAGTCCGTCGACAGGGGGAGCACTACACCTGGAACGTAACATATTACAAATATTATTAATAGCTAGTAAGTACTATTTATTGACAGTTTACGGTATTATCAGCTGATAGAGCCCACTGCAGGGCATAAGATCTAAAATTCTCCAAATTGATGGATAGGGTTATGTAGTGATCAAAGCGATTTGATAAGAAATTAAATATTTTCTTTTTTATAAAGGTCATTCTGTGGAAGTGGCACAAATTCCTAAAATCTTAAGAAAAGTTTTCAAATATGCGTGTAAATAATTCATCAATAAATAAGTAAACATTTTTCTGTCTCCTTTCCACGCTTCAGAGGCATTGAAAGTGGAGGGTAATGCGGCCAGCATACTGGGCACGCTAACTGTGCGCTGTCTTTGAGATTTTCCAACCGCTTAATGATTGGCTAATTATGATTATGATTTCCTTCTTATTTTTGTCATTAAAACACAAACCATAAAGAAGTAAAACTATTTAATTATTATGTAATATCGATGTTGCCGCATTGGTAGAGCGTAAGGTATTTGAGGAAGTGAAGGGCAAACAAATTGTCGTTCTGTTTTATTAAAATAATATAAAAATATATATAAGCGCAAATTTATTTCAAATAGCAGAGTTTTAGTTTTATTCAACAGTTTTATCATTATTTTAGGAAACAATCGTCATCGGACAAAAAACTGTGGAGAAAAATAATAATTCGTTGTTTTATTATTTGGTCCTAGTATTTCCTGGTTTATCCACTATTTATCGCAGATCAACGACCGACCATTAAATCAATTTTATGCATTTAAAACTGATTTCTTTTGTTGTAGCATTAATATATTCTAATACAAAACGACCTTCTCACGATACGCCAAACTAATGATTTCTTTAGTATTTTCAATAGATAAAAACTGTTTGTATTGAATGTCAAATCATTATCTGAGAATGGGATGATAACGACCTCCTATTCAACGTTCAAGTGTGTGAGCATGAATTTAAACATGAGCATTTTTTGCTCAAAACAAAAACCGTTTTGTGCTCATTACTCTAAAACGGACAGGTCGCCTATTTTGATCATGCAAATCTTGTTCTCGTTATGTGCATAAGTGCTTTTTTACTTGCAAAAAATTATTGAACATGACTATCAAATATCTTCTTCTTTATAAATAAAAATGAATTGTTGTTCGTTAGTCTGATTAAAACTCGAGAACGAGAATAGATTTAGACTACAATTTTTTCACAATCTGATCGAACATATACCTAAGTACAAATACTTTATAATGTTTTATTTATTTATATTTAATTTGAGTGTATTTATTATGCATTTTGTATGTAGTTGGATTCCATTTTGATCAAATTATAAAAAACCTTTTGTAAAAAAAAAAACACGCTTGAAGCAAAGTAAGCGTTGCCAAATATAAGTCCAAAATTCATTATAAAATCAGACCAACTTACCATTCCCAGGAATAGTGTTAAAAGTCTCCTTCGCCAGGAACTCCTCGAAGTACCTCGTGAAGTCGCCCGTGGGGTCCCAGCGCTGGGCGAGCTTGGCCCACTCGTCTGGGTACTCATACTTCAAGCGCTTTATGATCTTCACTGCGGTACGCTTCTGTCGCTCGGTGCAGCGCACGCACTTTGTACGGAGGGCCTCGGGAAGCAATCCTGGAAGAAAAGGATTTTTATTAATTTTCAGGCACTTCTTTGAGTTTTATGGTGTCGATGTTTTTTTTTATCATTCGCCCTCCTCCATAATATTCCTCCTCCATAAATATTAATTCCTTTACGTTGTAGGGGACCTTTTTTAAGTTTTTTCTAGTACCTACCTAAAATAATTAAATGTATTAGTAGTTTTATTTTAAGTGACTTATATTACCCAACCCAATTTCATTAAAAGTTGTACTCTTGTACTGTGTCACTTTTTATTCCGGATTAACGCGGAAGGATATTACCTATGCAAATAGAAGACATTTATTTAGGTGTGAGTAAATTGAGTGAACTGTAAAATGGATTGAAATCATTGATGGGTTAGTACGGAAAAATAGTTGTTATAACCTTGGTGCCAGTATGTAACTGAAGCGAGTGTGCCTCAGCGTTCCAGTGTCTGCTTATCATCCAGACGCACCCTGGTTTAAATCCGGCCCTTCACCAATGACTTGTGTTTTCAAGTTATGTGTGAATTTGCACTCGCTTAACGATGAAGGAAAACATCGTGAGGAAACCGACATGTTAGAGGACCACAATATCTACATACATGTGTATTTCGTGGAAGGACCTGGGCGCCCACCACGATGTATCTGCCCAAGAGAACTCCCCCTAATTGATTAGTTCTGCGTGGTAGTCACGACGGTCAGTTATGAGGATAAACGACTCAAGAGAGAGAGAGAGAGAGTATGAAAATAAAATAATGAATTTATTTATTTATTTATAATGGTACACAAAACAGAATGTGTTCCCAAATAAACTAACTATACATTCAAAACTGGTTTTGATCCAGAACAAATTCCTAAGATATGTATGTGTACACAGCTTGAACAACATAAATGCGATTAATAATTACAAAAACCTGAGTTAGACAGAGAATACAGTACCAGTTACAAACAAACAACAACGATAAACAAAGACAACATATTTGCAGACTAAATTTTATCTAACAATTTAGTCCAGTCAAAAAAGCCCAAAACCCCCAACAAATTAGTTACTCGGCCAAACTTTGTGAATTTGTTCAGAAGGGTAAAATAAGTGACCGTGTGAGATTGCACCCTTGTGAGGTGTACGGAAAGGGTTGAAAAGGGGTGATTTTTTTTTATCAATAACATTGCCAAATAAATTAGTTACTTTGTGTAAATATGTAATTAAGCTTTTGTTACCGTTTTCTAACATGTATCAAATTTGCACACTTTTGCAACATACGGAACATTTTTTGTTGGGGGTTTTGGGCTTTATTGACTGGACTAATTAGTGATCATTCAGAGCTTTGCTGAATTGGGTGTGTGTATATATGTTAAAAACATAGTTATAAGTTATGACCTTTATAGTGTACGTACTCGTAGGTACCCTCGTAAGCTAGATATTTAGACAGGTGATCAATAATTTATAGATGTTTTGCAAATCCGTTAAAGGAAATAAGTAGGATGTTGAAAACCGTTATGTTAATGAATATTCTATGCAAATAGCATTTTGTTTTTTTGCATCGGAAATATTATCTTTGCCTGTCTAGATTAGAAACGGTAACCTATATGTGCGATTCTGTGTATATTAACATAACTAAACTAACTGCTTAACGACTATGGCAGTCTTTAAGCCATGTCAGAGGCCTTTAGGGCAGCTTGATAAACTCTCGACACCATAGTTGGCCACTCTTATTCGATAAGAAGAAGAATATAACTATTGGCCAGTATCAAAACAACAATAAAAAAATATATAAAATAACTATAGGTAGCTTAGTCTCTAAATACGAAGATTTTTTTGTTACACTGATGCAAGGGTTATTTTGACTTAGGTATGTGTATATGTTACAATGCTGGATTATACAGATTGACGGACTATAAATATATAACTATCTGGCTTTCATACATCATACCGAAGTTTTTGTGCAATAAAAATTAAAACATTCTATTTCAAAAACATCCATAACTTCTGCGAACTTATTTATCCTTAACTTAGAAGTGAATAAACCAATTCATAAATTGCTATTTTTAAAACTAATTGCCGGAAAGTACGACAAAACAAGATTTAACACGAGCTCTTAAAATAATTGCTACCTAACTTTTGAATCATCTGTTTTTTGTTGACGAAATTTTAAAATCAGATTGAGAATCTGGAATTTTCCTTAATCCTATTTTGGTGAACTTTTTGCGATTAAAAATTTAAAACCACTGAAATTGCATATAATTAATATTAAATTGATACAGAAGTGTTTATGAACGTAATTCACTGGTTTTTGCATATGTTGGTACCTGTTACTGTTTTTGGATTACCTTGATTTTTTCCGTTAGCTACTGTTATTATAACATAATTATTTGAAGCTACAAATACGAGTATAAAGTAATTATTTTTATAGCTCTGCCCGTCTCTCCAAGAATTACGAATTTTGCTTAGATAACATTCCGGTTATAAAATTAACTTCTAATACGTCGTGATAGAGTTTCTTTTTCTATACTTTTCTGTCTCCGTTTTTTATAAGATTAAAGGAGTTCCACTGATTTCTGTATCACGCATAAAAATATGCAGTCAGCCTCCGTTTTAATCGTTGCAGGTAGCATTGAATATGTTTATATCAAACTTGTGTAATACAGAATAAATAATTAATTACTTGTACGTAATTTATTACTGCCTGGAAGAGATCGCTTTTAGCGATAAGGCCGCCGCTTGTGTCACTAGTTTAGATACAATTTGTTTTATGTACTGTTTTTTAATATGTGTCAACAATAAAGAGTTAATCTATCTATCTATCTATCTATTAGATAGTTTATGTTTTTATTCTATTGCCAGTGTTGTCGTTTTTGCAATTTCATATTGAATGTTTTAAATAGGCTTTTGTGTGTTTTGGTAGATTTTATAACTATGCAAACTATTATTTAAATCGTTATTTTGGTGTAGGTACAATAAAGGTATATTGAATGAATTTAATTATGTATCTATATTTTTTATTATTGTTAAATGTTTTTTAAACTAATACACTTGGTTTATTTACATTAAGTGTAAACATCATATTAATTAATCGTGTAATAGAATAATAGCAGGGTCTTATATAACTAGCATGCAATTAATCTGTCGGATAGGTTAAATTAACCAGCTCTTCGTTAAACACAGTTATATTTATATGATAATTACATAATATGTTAGATAAACTTGTTATTTATTTTATTTCCTTAACAACTTACAATATTCCTACAATCTTCTATTTTTTTCCAATTCTGAGTAAATAGGTTTCTTCTAGGTGCTACATCTTAGACTACAGCCGTGCTGAACTGAAATGTAAGCCTATTCCGTGTTTGAAATAAAAATCTTGTTAGGAAAAAAGACTCATGATGATATGTCATAAAAAAATTGTTGCCTGTAAAGTCGGTATACGGGCGAAAGTTTTACGTGACAACGACTTTGAGTGGTAAAATAATTTTAATGTGAATATTCATTCGTATAGTAGGAAGAAGGATGAAATAATAGTAACAATTTAAAACATTTATTAGTTGCCCGCCAGTTAGGCGGGCTAACTGTGCTCGAGTGGAAGGGACGCGTGCCTTTTACTTTTTATGTCTGTCTCTCTCGCTCTTAGGCGGGCGCGCATAACGTGAGCGGAGCGTAACGCAGTTTCTTGAAGTGTCACCCGGCAAACCAATTTATAAGACGTTGTCACGTCAAAAGCTTACTTATTTTGTAAAAAGTTGAAAACGCACTGGAGACTAATTAAAAGCGAAGTTGAGTCAAACTAAAAGTGTTATATCAAGATAACAAAATACACCAAAGTGTGTACCAACTCTTAGCATATAAAACAAAATAAAAATAACCTTATTTTTCTACTATTAAAAAATATATTACACAGGAATACTTAACTTATACATCTTTAAATGAAGGTAGGTATAAATAAACAGTGTTAATAAAAAGTACTAAAACATGTTCTTTATGTTTAAAAAACTTGTATGGATTTACGAATCAATCCTTAATGCGGCCAGTATGCTGGGCACGCTGCCCTCTGGTAGTGGGCTGGAGCACTTAGATTATCTTTAGGCTTTTCTAAAGATTTTCTAAGTGCCCCTTTTTGTAGTAGTTAGAAGTAGTATGTTTAGTTTTTCTTCCCTTGTTTTTATATTTTATTATTGTAAATAATCCTTATTGCTTACATATTATATACTATAGGCATAATAGTCGATATAAAGACGTCATTGCCATAACTAAGACATTTTGTATTCATCTGCGCTGCCTGCGATTATATTATACAGTAACGCCGGTACCGAACAATTTCCTTGTTTATAATGAATACATTACTGCCTTTTGTTGTAAAACACTATTGAATATATGCCTAGACACTTTGGACACTTTATAGATTTCGAGATCAATAAATAAATTAATTAATAAGAATTATATAATAAATTATATAATTATTATAATAAATGATTTAATATTGTATATTTTTTATTATTAATAATGACATATCACACAGCGCCATCTACTAAGCTTACGCTTGTATCATAGGTAACGGATATAATACAAACATATTTGCTTTTCTTTCGTAAATACATACTTATTTTATTATACATAGAAACTACAAGACTCGACACATGTAAATAATGCTTAACATCAGGCAGGCTGTAGTCAAACGTAAACCTATCCCAAGTAAAAAAATAATTAATTACATTTTTTTTAAATAAGTATATAATGAATTTCAAAAATGTAATGTGATGCTATAGCATAGGCTATAGTAGGTAAGTAACTATGATACCAAAAAAAAAAAAGATAATTATATTTTCTAACATCTTTTGTATCCTACTAAGGGAACGCTTAGTTTTTTTTGGAACATAACAACATAGATTTACTTATTTAATTTAAAAGTCGACTTAGTGAATAGAAGGAAACAGGCCATAGCCTTTGCTTACCATCAGCCAAACTATGGCCAAGTGCAAACCCGTTCTAGTTAAAAAAAGAGTGTTAAACCAAACTACTTAGGTATTCCTTTACCAAAATTTATTTAAACACAGCATAAGCATACTCAAATATTAATATTATATTTAGATACAAAAAAGCGAGTTAAAAATTAAGCATATTTTTCATTCTATTTAAGGATTCCAACGATCTCGCTCTGACTGCGTTTTTTACTTTTTGCCTTCATGTCTCAAAACCGGAACGGATATTTCAAGAACATGAAATACAAGTGAGTTATAATCGTTATATATGTATAAATACTAGTAGTGCCTCACGGTTTTACCCACGTTCGGTATCCAGGATAATTTATTTATACATATAATAAAGCTGTAACAGGTCGCTGTCTGTACATTGAAGATAGATGAAAAAAAATAGTTGAGGGGTCTTCATTGATGCAATAGAACACAAAACTCATGTTTAAAAAAAACTGTTTGTCTGTAAGAATGTTTGTTCGTTATAGACTCGAAAACGGCTGAATCGATTTGTCTACGGTTTTCACTAACATGTTGGTGCATTTTTAACTTAACATTTAGTGTTTATTTCATTTCAATCGGTTCGTAAATAAAAAAGTAATGTTCATTTTAAACCTTTTTATCTCAAAATAATGCGAGCAAAGCCGCGGGCGTCCACTAGTCTAATATATATCTATACCATTTCACACAAGTCGTTTCTGTGGATACACGTGAAAGAGGGACAAACATACATACATATATTCATCTTTTTCCTACAACTGATCATGTGATTAATTTTTTCAAAATGCTTTATAGCGGGGAACTAAAGAGCAAGCATGCACAATCAAAATATTTTTTTCACATCAATATACCAATTAACTCAATTAAAAAATAAAATAAATAGAGCAAGTATGTCCATAAATATGTATTATTTTCATTTTATTGATTCAATGTCAATGCATGCGTTACAGTGCTCAAGCAATCATGATTCCATTACGTTACCTAACTTAGATAAACTGTACGTATTTACTAAGTAGGTGTTTAAAGCAGGAAAAACATTCCAATAGAAAAACAGCATCGATAATGCCATCGTACATTATAACATTGTTATGAAAACAATGAGGTACTGCGTAGCATTGCAGATAGATGCACAGCTTTTTGTATTCGATATCCGCAATAAACTAGAATATAACAGCATATGACCAGAGCAATATTGGAATGAGTGGCTTACCTGAAAAGAGGCCTATGCTTAGCAATGCCTTATTAAGATAAGGGGACCCAATATTTCACTGATGCATACTATAAGTCTTATTAATAAATGTTTTTCAAACATCACGTTTTATAGAATTATTGCCTACTACTTACGTATACCATTGCATTTATCAAATCTGAGAAACCACAAGAATAAGCAGTTTTTTATTGCAAACATAAAGAATGATTACAATTTGACTGGCCTGTTAGCTTAGTTGGTAGTGGCTCTGCCTTCTAATCTAGGGGTTGCGGGTTCGATTCCCGCCGGACACAAGTATTTATGCATTTTAAAAATGTATAATTTCTTGTGTTGAGTCTGGTTGTTTGTATGTATAATAAGTATGTATTTACAAAAGAAAAGTATATAAGTATTATATCCGTTATCTAGTACTCACGACACAAGCGTTTGCTTAGTGTGGGGCTAGATGGCGCTGTGTGCAATGTCTCGAAATATTTATTATTATTTATTTCTCTTCACAGATTCTCGGGACTTACGCCCGGTATTTTTAAGGCATCAGTGGGGCCGTAGCCACCACTGAGAGGCCTTTTACAATATTATACTTAAAATTAAGTAAAAATTACAGATAGAGGATGTTAGGTATATAAAGTAACCATTGCAGACATGGTATTAATGTTACAGGCTATTGTGTTGAGTTGTTCATTGACTTAATTAAACTGGTCTATTGTACGAGGAACGGCACCCGCCAGTTATGCCTCATTCATAAAAATTATAGCGGGTGATGACTTGCCACTCACTAAATGGGCCTTCCACAAAAGGCAGCCTAAGATGACGCCGGAAGGGCAACATTGGTGTGAGTGGCTTAGGGTGTCGAGAGGTGTGCTGCGCGTTCTCTGAGCGGTACTAGCGGCGTTATGCCCTTTAACACTTCCACCCTGGAGCTTAGGTACTTAGCTCTTGCGTCTTCCACTCCCGGACGGCCAATCAAGGCAAGCCGGGAGGCAGGAGGTCTCATTTAGCCCCCAGGGAATCGGGGTGCGCGGTGACGCCACTCACCGACGACTCGCCATAAAGTCGCCCCTGCGGTTTTAGTTTTTTTTATTATTATTATTACTAATTGCAGGGATGCTTTAAATTATCTGATTGTCATACATTTGATTTTCAACCATCTTTTATCTTACTTACTTATGTAATTTCCTTCAATCTTTCTTCCATATGCAATACTTTAGTTAATACAGGAAAAAGTAATACATATCGGAAATAAATGTTTGACCTACAGACACCGATGAGTCTCGGAATTTCTAAAGAAACCGGTTTGCGGTTATCTGTGAATCTAACACAAACCGCAGAAGAAATTATTATGCAAACAGTGGATCGATGACAGCATTTTTTCTAACACCATCATTATATCATTAGAGTGACTTAACCATGACGCGATATTTTTTTCTTCAGCTACATAATTACCTTTTTTTTGTTTGTTTGCTAACAAAAGAAAGTTATTGAACGTTATTTACGTAAGATATTACGGGATTTTCCAACATAAAATGTACATACTTGACATGAAAGCAATTGTTATAGACATCAGATATTGATATCTCGTAACTTGTCTAAAATAAAAGTGTAAAATGACTTTTATTTTAGACAATTTATAGTTATGGTTGGTAACTATTATAAAGGTAAACTAAGTACCTAATTATGTTATAGTGATTTATAAGTACTATCAAAATAGATCCAAATAAAGCAAACCATTTTCAATCCTTTCGTCCATCAATCTAAAAAAAAACAAATCAATATAATGGTCTGGCATCCTCAAGCTGGCATCTAATAAATTTATGATTAAGGTAAATAATTGCAATTCCTTTGACAAACTAGCCCACATCAAATATGGTTCAGTAAACCGTGAAGTGGTTACCATTCTCAAAGTGTTTGTCAGTGGCTTCCGCATAACTGTATCGCTTATAAATGACACTAAATTCTAGACACCTGGGAAAATTAAAACAATAAATTGGAATTTTAATTAACACTTTATAGCTCAATGTACGCGGTTGGTGGGTTTTTCTTTAAAATGTTTGAGATTTTCCCAAAAATATAATTGTTAAAGCGCCATTGTATTCGGGATACCTATACCTATTTCGACATATACTTTGAGTACAGTTTCGTAATAGTTTGATTTTTGAGAAACATAATGATTATAGTAATTTTACTTTACTAACTTTTTACATAGGTTACTTGCTATTAAAAAATCCACAAAAAGTCTGTGTGCTGTACATATGTAGGTACTTTATACCTATACACTTTTTAAAAAACGGAAATCATTCCTTCATTCATTTTTTTTCCTATATATATACTTACGTATATATATAGGAAAAATGAGACACAAATGTAAGTTATTATTTATTTATCAATTCTTTTCCGCAGTTATGACATTGGTTTATTATTAACGTTTTCTTCCTGTTGCATGATATACATAATAATATGTTTATCATAATGTTGATCATGTTTGTATACAGAGGCTACATCATGTATGCAAGATATTCATCATATACATAAGTATGTATGTAGACTTTTATGACAGCTCACGGCTAAGAAAATGTATAAGGTTACTTTATGATAAAGTTTGTCATAAAAATATTAATAGTGGATGGTTCTAACAGAAAAAATGTAATTAATTACAACTAAGTGATTGATTGAACATTAATTAAATAAAAAGCGCTTAAATGATTTTATCATATTAAATTTACATACACGTCGACACATCGTTTATGATCACTATAATTAATTTATTAGGTCTTTTAACAATAATTTTAGCTATACATGTACATATTAATAATGTTACCTTAACAATTAGAACTTTATTTACAATAATAAAATATAAAAACAAGGGAAGAAAAACTAAACATACTACTTCTAACTACTACAAATAGGGGCACTTAGAAAATCTTTAGAAAAGCCTAAAGATAATCTAAGTGCTCCAGCCCACTACCAGAGGGCAGCGTGCCCAGCATACTGGCCGCATTACCACGCTGGATGGCAATGCTGATACGTTGAGCCAGAAAAAGGCCAGCATTTTGGTCATGTTACCTTTGTGTTCATCTTATTTGTATTACATTTTTGTGTGCTACAAATAATATACATAAATTTATTGTTAGGTTTTTTACACAATTAATAAACTACAATTACAACATCATCATCGCGTTATGAATAGAAAGTTAAGCAATTTTTGAATGTTATATTTACTTTCTCATTAAGGTCATGTCAAGTAAATATAAGTTAATTTGTCACAATTAATCTATGTTCATAAACTTAAAGTAAAAGTTATGTAAGTAATTCACATTCACTTGAAGACATTGAATAAGTGCTGTTCATTATTATTTGGACAGGTCTTCTTTGTGAAAGTGAAAATCAGAAACACAAGTTATGTCAACTTTGCGTGCTTCCATATTATGATATATGATATACATTTATTCTATATATAATATATACATTTATCTAAAGATTTTCTAAGTGCCCCTTTTTGTAGTAGTTAGAAGTAGTATGTTTAGTTTTTCTTCCCTTGTTTTTATATTTTATTATTGTAAATAAAGATTGTCGTTCAAATATATACATTATTTGCCTTAAAACCTTAATCAACTAATAATTGACCACTGCCTTAAATATATTTTTTCCCTATGAACAAACATACGAAATTTGGCGCTTGATATATGTACCTACTTAAATTAATACCCAAATCCAACAGTTTCATATATGAGTACATAAAGGTCGTAATGTTGACCTCATTTTGATGTATCCGGCTAAAAACACTTTCCACTTTCCGATTTCTATCATATCCACAAGTATACGACGTACGTGCAATTGTCACGTACTTTACAGTAATTGAGTGACAACAAAGCGGCTTCAATCACCTGTATTATACAAAGGATTCAGCCAGCTGAGCCATAATCCTGCGATACGATCAATGGCCGATCGATCCGTGGTTAGCATCGATAATGTTGTTCTATACTATGTTGTACTGAGTTACGGGTTATTGATTAAAAAGTAACACGATGCTTTGGTAAAAATGAAGATTCAAAGGCTTAAAAATGAAGAATCATAGCCCATTCTACAATCCATGGGGTTGCAGTTGAATGTTGTAAATGTTATCGATGTACATATAAGTAAGTAACTTTTTTCAAATTTCGTCTCAGGGCGAAAAATAATGGCCGGCCAAGATCTGGTGGTGTACATTCACTAACGGAAAGGGGAAATTAATTGGGGGTGATGGTAGGAACAAGTATGAAGCTCAGATATGCGACTATGGTAAATTCTGCCACACTCAGAACATGTAAGAAATTCCGGCTCTGACTTGGGAGTCGTATATTTTATTTTCGATGGTCTCACTCCCCTCTGAAATGATCTATTAGAAGAATTCAGGATAATTACTACTTTAGTATGTACCAGTTTATATGTAAATCTAATGAATTTGAGTAAATAAGCACCCAAGTAGCCCAGTATAGATACTGTGGCCTCCACGCGATCTGTGTCACACAACGGCGCAGGCGCAGGGAAAATGTCAACAATGACATTACTAGCTGCAGCTACTTACTCACTATACCCACTTAGTTCTGTTTATGTAGGGTAATCAGCTTATATGGCATTATTTGTATGTGAATTTGCTTTATTGGGTCTAATTAAAGTGCCTCGGGTTTGACAAGTTCGTGGGAAGCGTTTTCTTTGAAGGATCTGGTTTAATTTTCGTCATAATGATGAGAAAAAATAAATGTTAAAGGAAAGTTTGGTTATACATTATATCATTGTAATGTTGAGTTTAAGACGTAAGTTCGTATGAGAGTGGGTTTAGTAAAAATTCAGGATTTGTGATCTTGGCGCAAAGCGCTGTTCACTCGACTACTTACTACTTCGAAAGTTTATTTGTTCTCGTATCTTCTAATTACATAAAACTCAAAGGTAACTGACTGATATAGTTATCTATCAACGCACAGCCCATACCACTGGACGGATTGGGCTGAAATTTGGAATGAAGGTAGGTGTTATGACGTAGACATCCGCTAAGAAAGGATTTTTGGAAATACCACTTTTAAAGGGGTGAAATATATGCAATATGCAAGTATGTAAGTATGGGGATGCAAGTTTAATTTCTTAATGCGAGCGAAGCCGCGAGCATCCACTAGTTTGAGTATAAGTTCGATAAACTCTGTTCATGTAATTTTTAACTATGGATGGACTTAGTGGATTTTTCATAAAAAAATACAATTTCCACAAAATTATTTAGGGTAAAATATCTAAAAAACACAACGGACTCCACATCATGTACCCACTTTTGGAAAATTAGGAAGTCGTTAAGTCGCAACCAACTTGATTTTATTTTGAATTTGTTCGGTGATTCAACAGACTTGCTACGAACTCTATATTATAATTTATTGTTAATCTGTTAAACTGTTAAAAGCCTTTGAATTTCATTATTTAAATATTATTAAAGCGTAAGAAATTAAGATTTTAATATCAACTCTGAGTCTGTTTAACTTCTGGACATGTTTAGTATGTCTGTCACGTTACTAACACGAAGATTTAGAGAATACATATTACCTATTTTTGTTGTTGTTTCTTACTGTTTTCAACGTAATTTGACTATTTTTAACACAGCCTAATTCGTGTGTTTCCCACGTGTTCTTTTTGCGTGTTTTAGCAGTTTTTATTTTGGTATTTTTGTTGAGTTAAAGTTAGTTTAGTAATTAATCTACGAGCCAATTAAGAGTGAATCATGTTTGAACCGAGGTTAAATAATTTGCTATTCGTTAAGATACGTTTGTTTTGCAATTTAAGTATCCGATGATTTATATGTCAGAATCATATTAAATGTCTTAAATATATGTCTATTGAGGTAATAATTTTATTTACAATAATAAAATATAAAAACAAGGGAAGAAAAATTAAACATACTACTTCTAACTACTACAAAAAGGGGCACTTAGAAAATCTTTAGAAAAGCCTAAAGATAATCTAAGTGCTCCAGCCCACTATTTACTATGTCTATTTAGCTTCTAATTGATGTTCTTGTATTTTATTATTATTTTTGTTTTGCTAGGTCATATCTATTAAATGATGTGGTGCTAGCGGAGCTATACCTATAATCATTTTAAATTGTAACGTATATACCATTAGTTATACTATGTTCAGCTTAGTGGCAATATATTGATAGTAATGATAGCATACAGACATACAAAACGTTTAAATCCCGTTACCTTATAAGAAAAAGTTTGAACATAGCATAAAATGAATGTATATAAAATAGACCTGTTCTTATAATAGATCCTCAAACATCGTACATTAGTCTAGAATCTAGCTCTAAAGCTTTTTTGACACGAAAAATACAGAGTTAGTAATATTATGTGTTTGCTTAGTGTGGGGCTAGATGGCGCTGTGTGCGATGTCCCGGAATATTTATTTATTATAGATGTAGTAATTTAATCAAACTTCTCAAATTCGTACATTCTTTTGGAGGATGACCGCTTTACCGCGTTTTTAAAAAACGCTTGATATTAATAGTTGCTTATATCACTGACCCTATACTATCATCATACAGTTATCACAACAATCCGTCACTACGTTGCAGCGTAAAGGCTAACAAACAATAAAACACACCTTTGCTTTTATATAACGCAATGAAAATTAGCACAGGAGCCTTTGTTGCTGTGCTAATTTACCATAAATTTTATTTAAAAAATTCTGTGTACCTATACTAAATTTCGATTTCCAAGTAACTCCAAATTTAATGGATCATTCTAGTAGGTATCAAATTAGCAAGCGGCATTAAAATGAATATGATTTGTTGTTTGAACCGGTCTTTTGCGAAACCAGTCTGAATCTGCAATTATGGAAAATAGAAGCATTTTGATTTGGAAATCAATTTAAATTAATCCTTTCATATTGATTGAGCAGTAAAATGTATATTAAATTACTATAACCATGAAAAGTTACGTTCTACGTCTAGAATTAGCATACTAGCACGCTCCATCTTAGGCCATAGCCTTTGCTTACCATCAAACAAACTATGGTTACTTAAAACCATATACATAATTATATACGTAGTGCAAACTTGTATTACTGAAAAAAAGACTAATCTTAATTCATTTTTAGATTTATCTAAGAATATCATCAAACGTTTTGAGGTTTGGTATAGATGTTCTAGATCTACTACAGGCACCCCGCGGTGTTACTCGCGTCAATCCGGGATGAAAATCATATGTGTCCTTCTACACGAAGTTTTATCCGTGAAGAAAAAAGCAACCAAACATACGCACTCGTAAACTTTTCCTTTTAAAATATTTTCTAGGTGATATCAGCGGCCATGTTCCCGTTATGTCGGGTCAGTTAGTAGCCTATGTAACTCTCGGGATTCTGCACTACCTCCGTATTAATCACGATAACCCGTAGCTCCGTTGTGGTGTGTAAAATGAACAAACAGATCAATAAACCAACTATATTGGTTGCGCTGGCTACTTTGCATTAGACGGTCTCAAAGCCTGCACACATTTTAAAAAAAAGTATCAGCAGTTATGCCTATCACCATTGCATACAATAAGGACAGACCGAGCAGAACGCTCTGTTTCGACTCACTGGCTAGAAATAATCATAGTGTCGTGTATTACGATGGTATACTGTAGTCAACTCAAGCGCAAATAGCAGTGAGCTGAGGTATTTTATTCAGCATGGTGTTTCACAAAACACAAGGTTTTAAATCGAAAACGGAACCACCGAACATATGTATACGAAACACCAATCAAAGACGTCTAAATTGACAAATGACGATGATCCTCCAGTCATAGAAGTTCCAAAGGATTCTATGAGTGGTTGTCGAGTGAAAACTTACCGAATTTGAGAAATATCCGAAATTCAAATAGATTCTTTTGGGATTGGTTACAATTTTAAATATTTTTTTAAAATAATTCAATATATTCGCCGTGTACAGTTTGCCGAAAAATAAACTATCAAGAAATAAACTTTTATGTAAATTAAATTTGTCATCAGCGACCAGCATGATTGGAATCTTAATTATCATATGCTGATACTGTCTGTCCTTGCTACACATCTGAAAATTTATTTAAATACCAGTTTATCACAAAACGATTACTATCTATTAAAATCTACAAAATTTCACAATTAAGTAAGTACTTTTATTACTTATGGTAATTACAAAACCAGTGCATTGTTGAATTACCAAGCCTGTTCTATTAAAAATCGGTTATCTTTTGACAAATGCCATTTTAATAGTTTTCCATGCAGAATTACCTAACAACATTGAATGCAAGCTTGTTTCTATCATACCGTGACGTAAAACTGCACCTGTGCGCGGGGCTACCATTATAATTATATGATGAATAAAACGGAAAAGATATTAATTTGAATAGAATAGAATATATCTTTAATGTACACCATAAAACATAGAAATAACAAAACAGGAAATAAGCTTAAATATATTAAAGTGATGCACATTGGGCGGCCTTATCGCCTTAGGCGATTTCTTCCAGGCAACCTTTTGGATGGACATTACTAAGAATTATAAACAGGCGGTGTACTAAAAAAATATAATTAGATACATACATTAGTTAAAAGACCAATACATACTCAAAATATACATAAATAAATACAATACATACATATTTCATACAAATTTGCGTTCGGTTTATCAATTTTTTTAGCTAATATTATAATTCATAATAAATTAATTATTTTGCAAACACGGGTATGTACAAAGATGTCATTTAGCCTACAAGATGTGTTACAGAGGATTATCTCATTAAATAAACGACTAAATAGGTATGTTATTTGAACAAACGTGATGCACTTACTATTCTGTTATTTTTAAAATCTCAGTTTATCTAAAGTACTCCTATATACTTAACATATATATATAGTTGTATAGTATATTAAACACTTTTGAGGTATTTAATAATAAATTAAATCCATTATTCGTTAGTTACAAGACCTTGATTGAGTTTTTCAGATATATTGATGCAGAAGTCGACAGACATACAGCTACGATATCCAAATCCATATCAATCTCAACGTATTCAGCATTGCCATCCAGCGTGGTAATGCGGCCAGTGTGCTGGGCACGCTGCCCTCTGGCAGTGGGCTGGAGCACATAGACTATCCTTAGGCTTTTCTAAGTGCCCTCTTTTTTGTAGTTAAAACTAGTAGGAATGTTTAGTTTTTCTTCCCTTGTTTTTTATTACCTATGTTGTATATAAGTGTTCTTCTTCTTATCGAATGAGAGTGGCCAACTCTGGTGTAAAGAGTTTGTCAAGCCGCCCTAAGGGCCTCTGACATGGCCTAACATAAGTGTAATATCAACTGAGTTATCAATAATATCTGCTAATTTATAAAGTTTCACTTATCATTAAATAGTACCCACCCTATACATATTTGCATAACATAACTATTATCTTACCTATATAGTACTCAAAGAATTATTTCATTCCATTGCAAGTAAATTGCTGTAAATTATGGAGCTTGTAAATCTGTTGTACAACCTGTATCTAGGCAATTCATGCGTAGGTACTTAACTGAATCCTGTTATGGGGTAAGGCTTATATTGAAGGTCTTATCTTGTTTCTATAAACATGTAGATAGATAGATAAATACTTTATTAAAACACCACATATAAAAACAATACAAAAAAACTAGGAAATTAAAATTAGCGTCTTAATTGGCGGCCTTATCGCTAAGAGCGATCTCTTCCAGGCAACCAATCTGGCAGGGATATAAAATACCATGTGCATTGTATACACACAAAACATGGTTTTTTAACTGTCTGTACGAAAAGAAGAATGTACTGTAAAGGGTGTTTTAACCCACTTACTTGTTTTGATTAGGAATTAATATTACGGAAATGTCAATCTAAGTTTAAGTTATTAAGTAGATGTTATATGCACATACGTCAATAATAAAATATGGCGGCGAATTACTAATTTGATGCTATTAATAATTAAAAGGACGAAAAAAGAAGAAGGAAAACATATTATTTCTTATAAAATACCTCAATATTATAGTAAGGCACATATTCACAATATAAAAAACCTACCATCAATTCCAATAAGGATAACTTATAGAATATGTTGCTTTAAGAAAACGTAAACAAATCTTTTAATTATTTAAATTTAAAGTAGGAACTTGCATGCCCAGTAAGACAATTTATATTAATTCTATATTATATGGTTTAATCTCAATACATTCCTCATTCATTTGAACTACGATAACAGTGTTCAAATGTCTGTAGTTTATCACTTAGGTATCTGATTAATACGTTTAGTTAGAATTACTTATCTTTTGCAGAGACATAAACATATATAAATAAAAAATGTACACTCTCTCTCTCTCTATCTATCTCTTTGAGTCGTATTAGTCATGACTGAGGGTCGTGCCTGCAGAATCAATTCGTTAGGGGAGTTCGTTCCTGGGCAGATATATCGTGGTGGGTGCCCATGTCCTCCCACCACGCAGAAATATGTAGTTAAGATTAAACTGCTTAGGTACTGAGTATCTATTTATATTTTGTTACATACATATTTACTTTTAATGTTCGGGATCATAAATAAATCATATACGGACAATGACGGACATACATACTAAGTCTAGTCAATAAATATATAATAATATGATGATTCCTTAGCTCTGTTACGATATTTATGTAAAAGAGGTATAAACAGTACAAGAAGTCCCTAAACGTCTTTACGTAATAATATTTATACTTGTGAGTATTTATTATTCTACATATTCATGGAAGGATAGTGAAAGACTAAAGAAAATTATAACCCAGGGGTCTTCAAATCTAGAGTAAATAGGTTTCTTCTAGGCAAGCGTGCTACATCTTAGACTATAGTGGTGCTTAACATCAGGCAGGCTATAGTCAAACGTAAGCCTATTTAATGTAAAAAAAAAAAGAGTGACATTGGGCAGAGGGAATAATTATCTAAAATAATTATGAGGTATAAATTAAAATATTGTTATAAATAATTCAATGAACTTGTAGTTTCACAATTTATCCATGGGAAATTCAAATAAAAGGAATATGTTGCAACTTTCTATCGAAATTCTTTTCATCTTGACTGTTTGTCAGAATAAACAAACATACGACTGTGTGCAAAAACTAATTTAAACATAGATTGAAGTTATTTGTGAAATCCATTGTTTTGCAGTTACCTAACCATAAACATTATGGATAGGTAGCTTGCATCTTTCATAGACAATATAGATTTTAGACACCTAACTGTATCTACTCGATACAGAAAATATTTCTTAACATATAACGTTCTGCTTGGTCCAATCTTCATGTACCTTGAGGGTGCGCTAGTCGGCATTTTTCCATAACTGTTGTCAAATGATGACTCTGTTGTTTGATAACATTCGCTTGATATCGATTTGTTTTGGTGATATCTATGTCTGTAGCTGCTATAATTGAAAAATAATAAGGTATTTTAAAGGTGATAAGGTCCAATATATTATGTAAGTAATTTTAACACAAATTTCGGCTCAATCATCGTTTAAATCTCCATGTTGTTCTGCACTGTCAAAGCTGCTGAACTGGTTTACATTAAATATGTACCTACAGAGATAAATTAGCTCCTGTTTCTTTTCTCAGTTCAAAACCACTCTTACGGAATTGGCTGTTTGACATGTAATTGTATTGACAGTCTACTGAGATGTCTTCTAGTTTTTATGTCGTTGCTTACTTCCAACTCGACTTGTCTAATCTACAATCACTAGTTATGTTTACAAAGCATGTTTTGCCACTAAAGTGATTAAAATTTAATTTAAAACTCATTAAACAATTCAAAACTATAGACTTGCCAAATGCCAAAATCCAGATATCTAATTATCACGTGTTTGAGTCAAGTTCATTATTTCGAAATATTTTAGGATTTTTCGATATCATTAAGTGTTAACATTTTTCGTATTTCGAATGGGACTAAGAGTTTTTATTTCGCTACAAATCTCAATGACTATTAAGTTTCTATAAATTTGTGGAAGTGTTATGCAATTTAACACGTATCACAAATATGTAGTCAGAGGGAATACATGTGTTGATAATATTCGTAATATATTATAAAAAATATCCATCGAAACACAAACTAACATAATCTATTTTAACATAATGCACAGCCTAGTTTCAGTTTTTCATAAATGTACCAAATAATATTTTTAAGCAACCAAATATATATTCTAAACATACCTCCTTAAAAAGCATCATTGTATAAATTACACTCAAGTGTTTGTTTGTCATTGAAATAAAATTATAAATTCATGTTACGGTTTAATTTTCATAGTAAAAAAATGTGCGGATATAAATATAACATGTTGTTTTGTTTCTAGAACAATCAACATGATCTCAAAAATAACAGATGAATTATTTATAAATACTGGTCATTCTTAAATGGCATAGTATTAACGAAATATTTTTGAGAAATTTAATTGTATTAAAATTTTAATACTTACGTTTCAACGCTTTTCCTTCTGGCGTACATCTATTCGAATTAACAAGGCAATCTACATAGTTTTTCACTAGTCTTTTGTTCGTAAATATAGCATCCACATCTAAATAGTCATATCTTGAGTCGTATTTCGGCATATTTGTCATATTATTTGTGTCCTGGCAAACCACCGCACACACGCACACAACGCACAATGTTAAAATCGCACGCATTTTGGCAAAAGTCACAGTTTCATTTATTTATTTGTTCCACTGTTTAGAAATTTTTGACTAAAGAGGTTGTATATCAATTTGCCAAAGATAGTTATTTTTATAAAATAAACAAAAGAGTTCCCAGCTCGAATTTCGAACAGATTTCGTATCGGAAAATATTTCGTGCGGTTTTTGGTCGCGTCGGCTTCGCGCGTGCTCACACGGACGAAGTTGCCGTGAGATTGCAAGATGCGCGCGCGGCAGCAAAGAGGTTTTAGCATACTCGTTTAGTTTGTATCCAAAGAAGGTTTTGCTTTCCTTCCGAAGTTGTCCTGAGACAGACTTTCAAGGCTGAGGCGAGGGTTTGCTGATCTCGATTTGATAGTAGCTGAGGTGGACCGGATTTCTCTTATATGTATTTTAATTTTGTATTTAGGTACAAGGATTTTTGACATTTCGTTATCATTGGTATCAGCAGGAATATCTGCTAAGGGAAAAAGTTTTATTACATGTAACTTGGTCTCAAGGAGATCTAATAACAAAAGAAAATAAATTCTTTTTTATTTTGTGTTTTTATGAGGGATGAAATGAAAATCCTTGGTTTTTATTGAATACCTAAGTATTACATATGTAGGTTTATTGAACAAATTATGGTATTTGGATGTGTATGTCAAGGCCATTGGAAAGTTCATAGCATTTAAATTCTGTGTGATATAAAATTTATGTGGCATATCATTAGCTAAATTGTTTATACACATCGACTTAATTTATTATCGTAAATTAACGGTTTGTCTAGTTGTCTATGACAACTAATGATGAAATTTATTCGAACTTTTAAATTTTCTACTCTTTGATGATAAAAAATAAAAGAAAATCCGGATAAAATACAGAAATATCAATAAGTTTGACAAGAAGCACTTTTAAAACACATAAGGTATTTTAATGAAGGGAAAAGGTATGCAAATCTGTATTTTAAGACATCATGGGTCATTGCCTTTACTTTTTCGATCGAGATATCGATTTTAGTGCGACTAACTTAATCCAGCTCTATATACCACCTATTATGTAAATATATATGTGTATAGTATATATCTACTCTCATTGATTTACATAAAAACATGTTTAATGTCTGGCTTGACCACGTCAATGACTTATGTGTTATTAGTTTTAGTTAGTAGGTATATAATTATAGTAAGTTCTTGTTATGTAAATGTATTCATTCACATAACATTTGGATGTATGAGCAAGAACATTATTGTAAGATACTGTTCTCTCTATTTAAGTATTTTGACTATGTAAAGGTCTTTGAAGGAAAAAGTGTATATTTTCTAAAGAATTAAGTTACCAAGTGTGGACATATTATATAGACACCATTCTTTCTTGTATTAGAAAATAATAAAGAAGTAGAACGCGTCTGCGATACTGTACAGGCGTCAAAAAGTTTATGTGTACGTGAATTTGTATGTACATAATGTCTGTATCTTCATCACGGCCAAGGTTTTGAGCTTAATCAAATGATAAACTGTCATGGAGATTAGTATACGTCTTGTATTAACACAGAGGCTACTTACTCGTACTTACTATAACCTATCTATCTATATATATCATATAATTAAGTTTAAGAGGGTTGAAAGTCTGAATATTAAAGATATTTAAAAAAAGTTGTTTGGAAACACTTAGACTTTTCGTCTGTTTATCTGTCTCTGTTTTTTCGTATGTTGGTAGTATGAGGTGTTAGGAGTGTCATAGGCTTTTTATCCTGAAATAATGCGAGCGAAGCCGCGGGCGTTTAGTCTACTAGTGTTACATAAAATGGAGCTACCGATCACGGTCGGTCTCTGCTAGAATAAACAAATGCAATAAGATAAAGTTTTCTCATTACAGATTATTGTAGGAGGTAAATAGCCACAAAAGCCATAGAAGGAATCAATGGTGGTCGATGCCATGTGATCATGCCGCGTGGTGGGAGACTTAGACACCATTGTATGTGGTGGTCACCCATTCGGAACTACACTTGCGAGTAGTATAGGAGCTAGAGAGATTTAGAGTTAGATAAGATGGTTAGATTAACATTAAATTGTAAACAGTAAAGAGATAATCATGTTGAAATATCGTTACTGAGTGGTGGCCAAGAACAGGCAGACGAGGAGTGGGTCGTCCGGCAGCGAGATGGGTCGACTACATAATGCGGGTCCCCTATGGACGAAGATAAGGATTCACAGAATAATAGGAGAAGGAAATGCTGTGTGTAAAAATTACAAAGTGAATAATTACCATATTTTTATATGTTTAGTTGCTAGAGATGGAGCGTGTAAATTACTTATCATTAAACAAATTAAACGAAACGCATCTTGAACATATTATAAAAATAAAGTTTTTTTTATTCATAACATCTTTTACAAACACTCCCCTAGCTCTTTACACATCTTTACAATGAATAATGTAGGCAAAGTGGGTGTTTATAGTTTCCACATGTATAACAACATGTATATACTAAGTACGGTGTCATAAGCTACTTTCCGGTCGTGATTCTGATAAAAGTACCTTTGAAAGTATGTTTAAGGAACAGTTTACTTAGTAAAATAAGTATTGATGAAGTAGGTTACTTTTTTCACTCTAGGTCTAAATTTAGGGGCGTGTATGTGCCTATTTCGTACAGTTATGTACAGTAATGTAATGTATGTATACATTGTGTATTGAACTACAAAATTAAAACGTAAAATATAGGAGTATGAAGTCACAACTTCCAGACCGATTAGATATTTTCCTAAAAAATATTGTCAACGTTCTCACATTAATAGTTAAAAAAAATTGCAAAATAACAGTACAGAATCAATCACAGATAAGAAACTGTATAATAAATAGAACGGTTATATACATACATACATCGCTATGCAGTTTGTAGGTACTTGAGTGAAATAGAGTAAAGCCTACAATGTTGTCACCTGGAGGTATTTATTTACAGTTATGTCGTTCCGGTTTTAAACCGATTAGTTTCTGACTACTCACCAATATAGAGGCTATACCTTACACCTATATACTACACATATATATGTACATGTATGTATAATGGAACTTGAAAACAGATTCGTTAAATATCTTTTAGGATTTTATTATTGTTTTGACGATTTTGATAATCATTATAAGGTGCTGTTAGATGCACGTAACTATTCATTAAAGTTTTTGTATTTTCATTTTATTTGAAAATGTTTCATGCTTACAATTCAAACTCAAAACAATAATTAAAATGAAGGCTAAATCCCAAATAAAACAAGTATCTTTAACGATGTTGAAAAAATTTGCTAACTTGCCAGTAACTTGCCTAATCAAAATTAAACTTGAACTCTCATTAAAATGTCCTATTCAAACTTTTTTGGCCCCAAGTTACACCCTATATCAATCACTAGCTAGAAAATCGATTTGTCATCGATTTAAATTAATTTCAATTGTTAAATCTAACGCGGAAATGTTGTAAAAAAAAGTAACTGTTAAAATGACAAAGAGTATGTATTGTTATAATAGTGATTAAATTCAAGAGCCTGTAAGTAAAGTTTAGCTGAAATCTTTTTTTTGTAAGGAGATTTGTATAGAAATATAATTAAAAAAAAACAGTTGATTGGGTCGTTGTACTCATGTATGATTCTTTTTTAGGTGGGGTACATATGATTAGAAAAATGTTAACTTATAATGTTCCCCAAACAAAAAAAACCGTTTTCTATAACTAACCGTTCTTTATAGTAGTACCCATGACACAAGCGTTTGCTAGTGTGGGGCTCGAGATGCCAAAGTGTGAAATGTGCCGGTTAATTAAATATAATAAAAAATAGCGGATTAGGTACAGGAGCGAAGAGTTGAAATTTTTTGTTTGCCCGCGTATCTTTCCTATAAATAAGTAATGCTTTTATAATTAACATTATGTGTAGGTTAAAAAACAATATGAAATATATTAACTTTTGTAAATAGGTTTTAAACTCTTCGGTATTATTACTTTTAAATATACGAGTATAATATAAAATACATTTGCAAAAAATCAGCAGAAAAGATTTGGACAAGGTAACGACATGATTGTTTAAATCGTATTTCCGTATTTTTTAAATAATAAAAATATATAAAATATTTATTAGGTCCCGTAATTTAAAGTACGTATATTTTTATACAGAAATGCAATAGTTTATTCGTAATCATGACACATTACATTCTCATAACTCTAATTAATATATTAGAGAGAAAGCACATTTCAAGATTTACATACTTCGTCAACATTTTTAATAGTAGTTTATGCAACTGTCATATAATGAAGGGTATTAAAACACGAGGGTGAGTTTATGAAACGAGCGCAGCGAGTTTCATAATAGTAACGAGTGTTTTAATACCCGTGTTATATGCAGTTGCATACACTACTTTATCTTCACTATTTCACTAATGCAATTAATCAAACAACAAGAGTAAAAGCTGACAATTTCACGCGTACGTGTATTGTCACAGTGATTTTGCCGCCATTAAAATCTAACCAATGAGAGCGCAGCTGCGCGCATCAATAAAACGCGACCAACCTGATTGGCCCTGCAATCACGTTGGTCGCGTTTTATTGATGTCATAATGAGATATTACGATATCGATGTGGATATTATACCATCATGTGAAATTGCTTAAATTGAGTGTTTTGTTGTCTGCGCTATAACAGTAGTAGGTAATTATAAGTCAAATATTGGAAACATAAGTAGAATGTTACAACATTAGTGTAGATAAAAGTAATTAATACATCTATAATCACAGAAAAAATATAATTTTATGTAGTTACCAATATTTAAAGTTCATACATTAATTTAAATATGCTCTCAAAATTATATTTTTGTTTTATTGTCGGCTGTAAAGAGGCATCGTCATTCGTCAAGTTGTGTCATAGAAATAGGCACAGTACTGTAATATAGAAGAACATAATATATTATAATATAACAAACAAAACAAACAGCTGAACGAGTTTTAAGTGTTTGTCACAAACATTAAACATGATAAATGAGATTATCATCTTATAAAAAGTGATTGTATGTGACGTCATACATAGTGGCTCTCTGTCTTGTCAAGAGCAATCATATTTTGATATAATAACAGCTAAAATACTATAGAAAATGGAATGAGAGTGGCCATCTCTGGTGTCGAGAGTTTATCAAGCCGCCCGGGCCGCCCTAAGGGCCTCTGACTTAACGACTGCCGTACTAGACAAACAGCTGGGTCCCACAATTTAACGTGTCAACCGACCCAAGGAAGTGTCCAAAATGGAATGCCACTTTACGGTCACCCATCCAAGAACTAACTAATAAAATATAACAACAAATGACTGGGACTGTAACTAAAGTGGCAAATGAAAAATTCAAATCTGAATAATTTCATATATATTTTGTAATTAAAGTATGAGTCCTGAGTATAACTTGAAATTTATAGTGACATTTGAGTTACCATAAAAACAGATTTTCCTTAAACATTTTCAATAATGGATAATTTAATCCAAGAAGCCTGTGTTATGTCGTAACCAGAGGAATTTTAACTCAATTTGCTTATTTACTGGAAAATCCAATTATTTTTATGACGTACATAGCTTGGTAAAATACATATGTGACCGGTTGTAAATAATTACACAAGTTTTTTTTTTAAACTTTCAATCTAATCGCAAAAATATATGAGCCTGATGCTGATCTTCAGTACTATGACACACAACAAGGGTCATAATCTATTATTTCGTTTCGACTGAAGTAAAATCTTGAGCATACTTATTATCTTTAAAAAAATAATTTAAATATTTAAGGGGAAAAAATATACAATGCAATATATAAAAAATAAATAATCTTAAACCCGAATACTCAAAAAACAATGACGCAAAATGTTATTCTAATTTTAATGTGGCAATTAAATCGCAATATTGTATTGTCACGTTTGAACTCGCAAAAAGAACGTGAATACAGCAGGATCTAGGATGTCACGTATCATGTTTGTTTTTGTGCACTTTTTTACAAACATCATCACAAAAGCATCGTTATGGCATGGTCCAGCCCAAATCATGTAAGACCGTGACATTTTACAACGACTTTTCAAGCACAAATCCTAAAAAAATCCTCCATTTTAGGGGCGTGTCCAAAAAAACAACGAGGAAGTTTTGCATGTAAGTTTTGAGTTCCGTTTTTGCGCTTAGAAATAGATGTATCTATAGGGTTTACCAAAAATACCAGCAATCTCGGAAGATTAAGTAACTAACGTCGTATCCTCCTTTGTTATACGACTTTCGGGAATGGGCATACAGAAAACAATATAAATCAAATTTCTCAATGCAATGTCCGTAGATTTAAAATAATGACTACTTTTATTTCAATGCACATAAGCTACAAAAATGGTTTTTAAACTTAAAATTCCAGGACTCACGAAAAACCGGTCGCTAGTTATTGTGTTATATATAACGTTTTTTTTAGTAACCATGTATGAATAGTGCAGATAGTAACTTTGTTTACCAAAACCACTGTAATGCAAACTTTTTTGCGTGAAACTGTGCCAGTGGCCGACTGAGTATGAGTTCGGTCAACATTAACGACCTCCTTTGGCGCCACGCTCGAAAGAAATCGTTTCCGGTCTTTTTAGTCTGTGAAATGTCACTTACACATACTACATAGGTTGGAACCAAGGATTTTTTATATCATCCCTCTCTTTCCCTCTGGATTGTTCTCTCTTTTGTTTTGTGAAATAGATTTTATACGAATAGAAACCTTATGTTCTTACACTTAAAGTTTATTTTCTATAAATGGTAAATCGGGGGTGAGATCGGTCAAAAATGAAAGGCATATAGAGCAGGCTGCTGTCTTGCTTTAACAGCTTGCCAGTTTAAAAAATAATGTGTGATAAATGTCACTGTCAACTTAAGTTATGAAATATTTAGCAATAAATAATATTATTTAATTTTATTTATTATAAATTTTACTCGACACAAAGAAATCTGAATTAATTTGTGAAATTAACACAAAATAAAATAAGTAACAAATTAATATTATATTATTTTTCACACAAGCAACATTAAATTATGATGACATTATATGACAAAAGGTGGCGGGAAAAAAATAATTTCATTTGTTACTAATTTATATGTATTTTATTGTAAAAATAACAAAATGGTAAGAACTTGTAGTGTTCCGGGATGCAGAAGTGAATCTTATAGTGGCTGCAATATATCTTTCTACAGGTATGCTAAAGTTTAAGTAAGATTACATTACTGGGACTAAGGTGACCATATTTTCTCGTGCTTGAAATAATTGTTGCAATATGATGTTTTTTCAGTTTTCCTAAAAATGAATACATCAAAATAAAATGGCAAAAGAACTTAAATATAACACGTTACTCGTTTAGGTTAGTACATGAAACACAAGGAAAAGGATTATATTGGTGTACCTACATAGCTTAAACCATCACTTGTTTCAGTTAGAATATGAAACACAAGGAAAAGGATTATATTGTTGTACATAGTTTAAGCATTCACTCGTTTCAGTTAGAATATAAAACACAAGGAAAATGATAGTGTAAAAAAAATTTAGGATATAGGCAACTACCTATATGCAATTCAAATGAGAACTTGTAAATAAATATTGTAATTACTGCAAAATGTTTATGATTTTGATTACATTGCCTCCCAGTCAATTAACCGAATCGATACTATTATAAGTTACAAACTAAAGTGCATTTTAATTTGTTAGTTTGTTGGTGTTTGTTACTTAACGCGTCAATAGAGCTAGGGATCATCATGACTGGCAAGCTGCTGGTAAAATAGGACCCCAAAAGAGACTGCTCCAGATTTGGTAAGAAGATGAATTGGTATATCCTAATTATATAATTTATTGTCACCCTAGTTAGAAAAAGACAACTGCCTGTCATACTTCGCCTCGCTCTGCTCATATTGGATCAGCAGTAATATTTCCCTATATATTACTTCCATGGTTGGAACATACTGAGACTTAAAAAATGCGATATGCGAATGCAATTTCAAACGCGTAATGCAAACTTTTTGCGTGAAACTGTGCCAGTGGCCGACTGAGTATGAGTTCGGTCAACATTAACGACCTCCTTTGGCGCCACGCTCGAAAGAAATCGTTTCCGGTCTTTTTAGTCTGTGAAATGTCACTTACATACTACATAGGTTGTCCGGAACATAGTGAGACTTAAAAAATGCGATATGCGAATGCAATTTCAAACGCGTAAAAATGTTAAACATAAGTAGAAAATGTTTTTCAGTGATGAAAATCTCTCATTCGTACAACAAAATATTTAATTTCAACTTGCGGGTTCTTTTTATACAAAAGATTGTAGTATTCAGGAGCTTCACAGTGACCTAAATTAATAATTTGCAATAAAACCATTAGCAAAACATTTAATGATTAACATAAACAAAATAATATTGTATAATTTTTTTATATAATAATAGGTATGTATGAATAAGAAGAAGATAACTTCTTTATTACATATTCAGCACATAAAATGTAGTTACGCAATGTTTGTAAAAGATGCTAAAATCGTTGTGTCTTGGGAAACACTTACAGCATATCAAATAAATAGGAGGTTTTGTGTTCAAAAATACTTCCTATGTTATTGTGTTACGTTATCATAGCTTTTTTGCCTTTGGTTTCGATGAATACTTACTTAAGTCCTTTCTTTCTTATAAGGTCTCATTATTATGTATTTGTATAACTACATAATTAAATAATTAGCTACAATATCACATATGTGTTATCAATTATTACCAACAATTTTTCCATGTTAAAAAGTTAAATCTGATTTTATTTTAAGATGAGTGATACTACAAATTAGGAGCTATAAACAAAACGGAATAAAATATATCTCAACTTTATTCAATGTTATTATTTAAACACGGGTCTCATTACAAAACATGGTTTGACTGTTAGCCCAGAACTTCGAAAATACATACTAAGTCTGTTTTCGTTGTGTGAAATTTGACTGCCTACTGTCATAATAATCAAGCTGCCAAAATTTTACCAATGATAATTATTATAAGTACATTTATAATGTTCCAATTTGAAGTTGACATTTTGATTGTTTGTGCGTGATGTTTGAACAACAAGAACCGATTTTTTATATTCAAAGTCCCAGACTAATATTTAAACCACGTTTTGTAATAACACGGAATGAACCGTAACTGCGTGAGTCGAAAAGGCTTAGTACAAATTGATTAAGCCTTTTCATATTAACTTGGTAGGCATTCTATGTTGATACTAAAATTGACATATTTGCATAATTTTTAGCTTTCTCCGACGGAACCACCTCGATCACAAATCGTTGTTAGATAATCGAGAATTCTGCGTTAACCCTAATTCACAAATGATTGCAAGTTTTATTTATCAATTATTATGTCATACATGGGGATATCCTCGTTGAATTGGAAGGTCGTAAAATTCTGCGTATTAAATAACATATTTTTTCATTTTTGGGTAATTATTTCGGGAAAATAATAATAAATACTTAATCAATATAACTGTCTATGTTCATGGTTTGGTAATAGATTAGATGTACTGTATTAGTTTAATTATTTACTATCCATTATTTTTTATAACCCGACACAATAAATGACCTGTCGAGTTCCTATTCTTTTAATCTAACATATCTTCATCTTTAAAAAATATACTATCTATCAACATAATTATCTTCATTTATGTTGATCCAGAAAAGCTATACACCACCACCACAACACCACCACCATATATAGATTACACAGATTTAGGTCAGGGAAAGGAAAGTATTCAAATGCTTAGGTAAAAGATTTTATAACAAACCGCTTTGAATGAATGCAATCTATAACAGCGGTTACAGCTGTAAGCCTAATGAAACCACCGCAGGCTAACGGATAATACATACATAGTACCTAGGTAATACAGGTATGTATGCTGTTGCAGGTGTAACTGATGATAGGTAAGAGCCAGGTCGGGATAGGATATTTTTACCAATAAAAAAAGAACCAGGCCCTAGTAGAATTTTTATATAAAGTAGGAAAATAGTATGACTAAAAATAGATAGATAGAGAACACTTTATTATAAACTAGTGGATGCTCGCGGCTTCGCTCGCATTAAGAAGTAAAACTTGCATCCCCTATTTCACCCCATTAAAAGGGGGATTTCAAAAAAACCTTTCTTAGCGGATGCTTACGTCATAATATCTACCTTCATTCCAAATTTCAGCCCAATCCATCCAGTGGTTTTAGCTGTGCGTTGATAGATCACTATATCAGTCAGTTAGTCAATAAGTCAGTCACCTTTGAGTTTTAGATATATAGACACCAGCAAACAGGGAAAAAACACAATGAAACAAAGAAAACTTAAAATTAGTGTCCCAATTGGCGACCTTATCGCTCAAAGCGATCTCTTCCAGGTACCCAATTTGGCAGGGTGATCCCTGCCAGATTGATGGTGGGTGCAAGTAAAATGTAGAATTACGAACCTGTGAAAATTTTGCTCTACAAAGATGAAGACTTAATTTAAATAGGGACGATATAAAAACGTTTTACAAACCTTTTTGCAGAGGCGTCGCAGTAAACTATTTGGAAGCATTCAACTTTCGATTATGATGATCTATATCTATACTAATACTAATATTATAAACCTGAAGAGTTTGTTTGTTTGTTTGTTTGTTTGAACGCGCTAATCTCAGGAACTACTGGTGCTAATTGAAAAAATATTGTTGTGTTGAATAGACAATTTATCGAGGAAGGCTTTAGGCTATATGACATCACGCTGCAACTAATAAGAGCGAAAAAACAATAAAAAATGTGAAAAAAACGGGGAAAATGATTCATCTTTGATATGATAAATACAATGCCCAAAATAACTATTCCACGCGGACGAAGTCGCGCGCACAGCTAGTGATATATATAACAAAAGATACGAACAACAAAAACAAACAAACACGCGTACAAATAATTTTACAACATGACCAATGGCATACCCAACTGCAACTATACTTAGATATTTATTCGTTGACATTAGGAAGGATCTTCTCATCACTCTAACTAGGTTCCCCACTTAAGAGACATTGTTAATAGTTACATCCTCAAGGTTTGTTTATGGCTTGTTCGTTCAATGCTCTTTAACTGACATGAGACGTCATTAACTGTGGCCTTGATCTTGGCATTGGAAACTGTATAGTGTGCAATTAGTAAAGCAAGGCAGAGGTTGTCAAAATGAGAAATTATTTTAGGCGAAATTTAGACAAACCATAGAGAATATGAAGCTATAGACTTTACAAAAGTTAAAAAAAATAGGAAATGCAATGAATGAATGAAAGGAAGGAAGGAAAAAGTTGAGCAATTATCTGTAACATGAGTTTAATAACTTTATATTTGCAAAGATCGTATCTGTAATGGTTGAGTAGATGTCATAAGATAGTTTACCTTTAAAATATAGGTATATTAACTATCTAGGTATGTAAACACGCATTCATATTTATTATTATACTGCAAAAATACCGAGTTGTGTTAGAAAAACATTAATGGTTTTTAGTGGACTTTTTATGACACCAGAAATGGTAAGATGTAAGATACTATGAATGTTTTTGTACCATGATTCTCACTACATCTTTGCAAATAAATGAATTTGAATTTATGAAATTAAAGTTGTTGAGTTAGATCGGCTTGAAAAAACTCTTTTTACTCTTACTAAAAACAATAACACAGCTCTTTTTAGTATTTAGCTACTCTAATGTATAAAGCTACTCTATAATCGAAGGTGGATCATTATTTGAACAAAATAGTACAGTAGTACTGTGGTTTAAGCTTACTTTGAGAACCACAGTCCCACACTGCAATACCACAACACAAGTACCTAATATTGCTGCCATCTCAGATGTCAGTACGCAATCTGCTGCTATTCTCGGACAATAGATAACTAACATCTATTGATACTACACTATTACGGCATCTTGTAAGAATTAATTAGTACTTTACATAGAGTACATACGTAAGCTTAAATACAACCAATTTTCCGTGGAAGAAACCAATGTACATAATATAAGTATTGTTTTTTTTCTCCGTTATGTATAGGAATAAAACACCACTAGTTAACTAGAACCGACACTATAAGCGACTGTCACATTATTTACTATTACTGTATTAATATATGTAGTCATTACACATATATATTATTACTAGTGGACGCCCGCGGCTTCGCTTGCATTATTTTGAGATAAAAAGTAGCCTATGACACTTCTAAGACCCCATACTACATACATACCAAAAATCATGATGATCCGTTAAGCCGTTTTGGCATGACGAGCGTTTAAATAAACAGAGACACAGAGAAACAGAAAAAAGTTGTATAAATTGTTGAAACGTGTTCTGTTATCGTGTTATTGCCTTGATAATATTTTGGTAAATACCTAATATCAGTTTTCGTAGTAATAGGTATACTTAACACGCAAATATTCAAAAACTTGATATCTGTATTAAAAAAGTTAAGGAAAATTAAACATTAAATAAAAGAAGTTACACGTGGCAAATAATACAGATAACATAACAATATACATGTAACTATTTTTTGATGTTTTGTGTATGTTTTTGTCACATCGGAATAGCATATCGTGGGTTTACATATAAGGAAGGTGGTAGTGTTCGGTGACTGACATAAGCTAGTTATAAATCTAGGGAAATTAAGGACATGGCGCTGGCATCTACACTAGTAGATGCCAGCGACATGTGTGTGTGTTTTATACGAGAACAAACAAGTTTTAAACTAATCCATATAAGTTGTTATTCAGATCGTAGATTATAACGTTGCTTAACATCAGGCAAGTTGTAGTCAAGTGTGAGCCTATTTCATGTAAAAAAAAAGCATCTAAATTGATTGATTGATTGATAAATTCTTTATTAAAACACCACATACATAAAAAACAATACAAAAAACAAAGAAAATAAAATTTGCGTTTTAATTGGCGGCCTTATCGCTAAGAATCTGCTAAATCTGTTACTTATCAAAAAAAAACCTGTACAATTAGCTATAGATAATTATACAGGTAATACATTTAGTATACATTTAAATACCATTACTAACATAAACTGAATGTTATTACCATGTTTATATATATTATGTTGATCCTAAATAAATTTATTTATTTTATTTATTTTATTAGGCACACAACACAATACACAGAAGATACATGAGTGACAGCATAACATTTTAAAGGTATTGATCCATTCTGTGCATCAAACACATGCGTGCACAACATGATTATAAACAAATCCAATGTTCAGTAAGTTAAACTAAAGTGAAAACTATTAAAATAATACATATAATACAAAAATTACAATAAATCTAAATATTAAGCAAAATCATAAAAAAAAACACGACTAAGGTACAAAAATAATTTGTGTAGCAAGCAAAACAAGGTGAAATACATAACATTACATTGTTGTGGGTTAACGTTGCAGTACAACAGCACTGATGTACACTCGGCGCGTTGCAGTGCAATGCAAATAATTTTAAATAAATAAATAAAATAAAAAGTAGGTATATCAAAAACAGTTGGTTTAAATCATTTGATAGTTATTTTGGAAAGAATATGGAGCGGGTTGCCAAAATTAAATAAAAATATATCGCCCGGTGACGATAATGGCATTTGTTAGCAAAGTCGCCTGTATTCATTAATTCTATATCTTACGAAATAAACCGGGTGTCTTTAATTACCTTTTTGGAATTTTAAACATCATAATAGTTGCAATAAAAACGTTTAAAGTTTAGAAGAGGAGATAAAATAGATTGTCCTTTAAAAACTTAATAGAAGCTCATGCAAAGCTTAGCTTGCTTGAATGGGCAATTAAATATACAAGTACATATTTAATTGCCCATTCTAAATTGTCTGAAAAAAGACTTTAGTAATTTTTTTTATATTTCGCTACTTAAACTTAACTTGTTTGTGTTATTCAAAATAATATATAGATATGCATTAACGTAACAAACTAGAATATAGTATATTATAAAAAGTACAAGTCAAGGAAACTTTTTTGTAAAATTAATGTACAGATTATAATTATTATTCAAGTTAGATGGACCCAAATGTCAGTAATTTCCTAATACGATTAGTAAAGGGTAATAGTAATTAGTAATTATTATGCTGGGCACGCTGCCCTCTGGTAGTGGGCTGGAGCACTTAGATTATCTTTAGGCTTTTCTAAAGATTTTCTAAGTGCCCCTATTTGTAGTAGTTAGAAGTAGAATGTTTAGTTTTTCTTTCCTTGTTTTTATATTTTATTATTGTAAATAAAGATTTCCAATTGTAATTAGTAAAGCCTCGAAAATGCCTAGTTTCAATGTTCACCTTGTGCGTGGGCACAATTTATTTACGTTGCTAACTTTGATCAAATTCATTGACAGAAATATCGCGAATTATCTTCGTATATAATCACCTCCTCCACCATTATACTTGCGTCCTATCCCTGCCAGATTGGTTGCCTGGAAGAGATCGCTTTTAGCGATAAGGCTGCCAGTTAAGACACTAGGCTTAAGTTTTAATATTTTTATGTAATTTTCTGTATTGTGCTGGTGTTTTTAATAAAGTGTATATCTATCTATCTATCTAATCAACAAAATGTAAAAGTACATACATATGTATTTTCAAACGCAGATATCGAATTTTTGTAAGTATAAACACTATAAACAGGCCAATGAAATCTATTTCTAATAGTTAATAGGTATGTTGGTTATATTTGTTCTTCCTTCCATCGTAACGAAGCAACAGAATACCATATTTTTCGCTGTAGAAAGATACAGCACAAGGTCCATTGAGAGAAAATATACGTTTCATCCCGAAACTAGTGTCGCTTAACAAACAGAAGGCTGAAATTTTGAACCAGAGTGCGTCTGGATGTAAAGCAGACACTGGAACCGCTATGCCACGCTCGCTCTAAGAAAACTTATAGCAATACTAATAATCTCAAAACTTAACAATGGCTAGAATATCATACAGAGTTAACAAACAAGTAAGAGAAAGTAAGTTGGATGGATGCCAGGACCTTTCTCCACAACCAGTTTATGCAAGCAAAGTGCATAAAAATGCTTATTGAGGCTCATTCCTACTTTAAATGTACTAAATGCATATATAAGTGATTAAGAAATATCAAAACAACTTCTTGGATTGAAAAAAAAAATTATAAATGATTAGCGTCGTTTTTTTATTGTGTCTTGTGTGTGGACGGTAATTTATTCTAACGCACTGACCAATATTATGTTTAACTGCAGAAATAACGCATTTTTTAATTAAAAGAAACTTTATTTATGTGGGTGTGATTTTAATTTAGGTAGGTAAAATGGGTCGCATTAAAAAATATGTAATCATAAGTATTTTTTTAATTAAAAGGTTTAAATAAACATATACATAGAGAGTGGTTTCGATGCTTTGACTTATTTTTAACCAGATATGCCTGATGAGCTCAAATTTAACTGTTTTTGGCAACCATTATCAAGTTTCTTGTCATTAACTTGTTTTCCAAATTCTTCGACGCAAAATATTTGTGACAGAAAACTTCTATTGTTACTATTTCTATGTTAATTTCATCATTAACTTGGCGCCACATATAAATTCAGAGTTAAATATGCAGTGACCGTTTTTTACCATAAAATATCAATTAAAGTTTGTATTGTGTTACAGTTGGTTTTATAAAAGAAGAAGAATTGAAATAAATCTTAATATTCATATATAGATATAGCCCACGTCGATATCACGACTCTTCTATCTGTAAATAACATTTAGCATAATGTTAATAGATTTCTAGACTGGGCGGTCGTTGACCTATGCAAATTAAAATATAAAACTAGATCAAGATTCTATAAGAAATGTGAAAAGATTCTATAAGAGATGTTAAATCAACGCTAAAATCTGATAAAGATAAAGATAAAGATAAAGAATTTTTATTGATAATGTAAAGTTGTAACATACATAGGTATAGGTATAAGTACTAATATCACAGAATATGCTACACAAATTACAATATCTCGTCAAATTGAATTTAAGTATAACATTTAGTTTTATAAAATTTTAGAAGTTACAATGTCTAGTTTTATTAATAAAATAATGAAATTTTTTGTTATTAAAATCATGTCAAACATAATAATAGGTACCTATGTAATCATACAATATGTACTATGATACTTACATATAAGTAATTTGCATACCAAAATGTCTATTTAATTACACATAATATATTATTATTGATACTAATTGCATTCAAACTATCAGTTTTATGACGTGAGATAATTGAGACAGACATAAAATAAGTACCTATTTATCTTCGTACAAAGTAATAAATAATCACGTCAATTAATTTATAAGCAGGTATAAAAACTGTGATATTTTCCGCAGTTTAACACTGATTAGTATTCAAGTTGGTATAATATTGCACTAATCACTGACCATCTGTAGAACACGAGTCCAGATGCGTGCTCCAGCTATAGCATAGATTATCTGAGGATTGAATTATACTTTGTTTTTGTATAATAATAAAATATTACAACATTTAAAAAAGAAAGTATGGCTCGGTAGGTCGAGTGTCTGCTTTTCATCCAGACGCACCCTAGTTCGAATCCGGCCCTACACCAATGACTTGTATTTTCAAGTTAAGTGTGGATGTTGGACTCGTTTAAAGGTGAAGGCAAACATCGTGAGGAAACCTACATGTTTGAGGACCACAATATCCGAGGACATGTGTCATCCTTGGCAGGACCTGGGCACCCACCACGATGTATCTGCACAAGAGAACTCCGAAACTCCGAACTCCTAACGAGTCACGATCCTCAGCCATGAGGAAATACGACTCAATAGAGAGAGAGAGAGAGATTACACACGCATTTTGGGCACCCATCATGAACCGCATCGAGAATTGCTGATAATTGCCCCCATCAGCTGAACTACGAGCGCTTCGCTTAGTAAAGGTGGTAGCAAAACTCTCATACGATACGAGGAAGACGACAAAATAAAGAAATAAAAAAGTTCTGAACAAAAGAGTTACAAAATTAATTTACGGCAATTTTTGCTTGCGAAATTACGTGTTATACTTTTTAATTGTATTTTGTAGCCTAATTTTCAATTAACATATTATATAAATAATATAGAAATATTCTTATTAAACGTACAATATTGCATTTACAGTTGATTTATTTATCTATAGCAGTTAATCTGTGCTAAATAGACGTTCGCAGCTATTGAATATTGATATGCAATATGCGTTGTTGTACAGTTCAGTGCAAGATTAGATACATTACGTAGAAGGGCTAGAAATAATAATGAAAATACTACCACTGTAGAATTTTCAAAACCAGACAAGATAATATTTTATATTAACGCTTTGTTAATTGTCACTATAATAACGATATAGCCATATTTTTTTTCATGTATTTTTATTTTAAATCATAATAAATGCTTCTCAGTATTAGATGAAGGTATTATGTGGTATTAGCACGTGTTAGCTACGGCCCACTGATGCATTAGAAATACCGGGCGTAAAGCCCGAAAATCTGTAAAAATTAATAATAAATATATTTATTTCATACGTTTAAAATTAATAATTAAATTAATAATAGTTAATAGGTGTATACACTTTTCTTCGTGACTTATGCATCAAAAGTGAGCGAGCGCGTTGAAATCTTTACTTCCGAGAGAGTGCGTCGAACGAAAGACATCAACGCAAAATAATTTTATTTGGCACTAGCTGGTGCGCGCGACTTCGTCCGCGTGGAATAGTTATTACCATAAAAACGGTTCTAGTGAGTTAACCTTAGAAGATAGACATATACTGTTGCGGACATTTTGTTAGATCATTTCAAAAGGAATAATTCTTTCATACACATTTTTTGATATCTTGAACCGTTTTCGCAGCGCACGCAACGGAAGCCTTCAAAGATGAATAATTTTCCCCGTTTTGTCCACATTTTCTATTGTTTCTTCGCTCCTATTAGTTGAAGCATGATGTTATATAGCCTAAAGCCTTCCTCGATAAATGGTCTATCCAGCACAAAAAGAATTTTTCAATTCGGACCAGTAGTTTCTGAGATTAGCGCGTTCAAACAAACAAACAAACAAACTCTTCAGCTTTATAATATTAGTATAGGTAAAGACGTTCAACCAGTTTTCCCGTTAAAAAGAACTTTTATCTTTTTGAGAGTGAGTAGAACATCAATCATACTAACTACATGCAACTTTACTCCAAGCTGCAGACCAATTTTAAAATTTCGTGCGTACATTTATCATTACCGTGTTCTTATCAACAATCAAGCATGCAAGCGTGTAATTTTTAATTAATTAATTATTGTTAAGGACATACGTATTCTGTTTTATGTTCAAAATAAATATAGCGTGTATATTAAAACCAGTGTTGTCTTGAAACTAATTTTTTACATTCTTCCATGTTTTTTTTTTCTTTTTTTTTATGCTTGTCCACAGATTTCTGAGAAAATAAAGGTAGGTACATAAGTGATATTAATATGGTTCTTTTTGTATCAGATTTGGTATATGTATATATTTCAACGTAAGGGAATGCAAACAGAATATCGGTTTTTATGTAGACTACTAACCAGCTATATTACTTTATCAGGTGCTAAGAACGGGATGTCGAGAACTAAAAATACACAACAAATTTCGATGCAGTTTAAGAGGAAGTTGTATGTAAATTAATGCATGCAAAGCCGCGGGCAAAAGCTAGTCACGGATAGAAAATAGTCTATGTGTTAATCCAGAATCTATTTTTTCTCTCTAGGGCGCTACCGTAGGTCGGATGACACGTAGATTGTAGATCGTAGTACGACAGTCGTTAATCCATGTCAGAGGCCCTTAGGGCTTTATAAACTTTCACCTTTATAATATACTACCTTTTCCCCGCGGCTTCAGACGCGTTACTAGGTATACATACCTTCACCTTAATTCACTCTATCTATTAAAAAAGTGCATCAAAATGCGTAGGATTGTTTTAAAGCGTATATAGATTGTTAGAAATTAGGTTATCCCTTAGGTTAGCAATTAAAGGCACTTATACACTTCACTTGTTTATTTCAAAGCGCTTGTTTTTACATGATTTTAGCAAAGCCACAGAGACGCGTCCAACCCGCGTTCTGTCGCAAACGGAAGAGAACTTTGACAATGACATTTGAATTTAAGTGACAAAGACATTTGAATTTAAGTGACAATTTATTATTGCCAATACTAAACATAGATACAGACAGACGCGAGTAGCGACTTTGCTTTATACTATGTAGTGATGAGGCATTTTTCTGACACATCTACATCTAACAAACTATTATAATCTTTGCAAACAAACTGCATTAAATCGCGTGGAATCTAGCCAGGCTAGTACTATCAAGGCAAACTTGCAGCGCTCGCTTCACTACATTTAGCTTTATGTCCTTAACATTTATACGCTAGTTAGTTAGTAGGCAGTTTTATTGTAACTACTCGTATGCCTATCTGTATCTATGTAATTTAGTCGAGATAAACTGCATACATCATCTGTCTGAGGTCCTGCTATACAGGCTGTGCAAGCAGACCTAGTGCAGGACCCAGAGGCCTACCAAGGTACGTGAAAGCATGAATTGTAAATATAATTAATGAACAAATAAATGTACCTAAGTAAGAATTTATGAAATAAATAACTTTTACTTTACTTTATTTTACTATCTATCTATACATATAATAAAGCAGAAGAGGGTTGAAAGTCTGAACATAAGAGATATTTACAAAAAAATGTTTGGAGATAACTACTTCGAATTGATAGAAAAACACGTTCCAACAATTGGTAGAAATGTTGTTTGTTTATCTGTGTCTCTGTTTGACTGATTTAAACGTTCACCACCCAAAAAACGGCTGAACGGATCTTCATGATTTTTAATATTTAGGTAGTACGAGTATGAGGTCTCTGAAATGTCATAGGCTACGTTTTATTCCGAAACAGCCGCAGGCGTCAACTAGTACTTTACATTTTTTTTCTGGACTTTCAAGATCGTTGGATATTTTCCCTGAATAGGTAAAACCCTTGTAAAAAAATAAAATCCACAGAAAGTTTATACATAATCTACAAGTAAATATTCTGGCACCCTCTTCGATAGCTACTAGCACTTATAACGTAAAATCCAGAGTAAATGTATTTAGTCCTGGCAATCGTGACACATTTTAATTATAATTTTTTGAACAAAATAACATTTTAACATTCCTAACAAAATTAATATATTAAGTTATTAATAACTAATCGATAGGTACATTTTTTTTATCAATAAACGAGTTTGTTTTTGTACATTTTGTGTTGAGGTCTATTTTGGACCATACAAACAACATAGGTGTCTAAATTAGCTTTACATAATATGCATATAAAATACATAAACGATGTAGAGTATTTATGCAAAATTACTATCATTTGTTATTTACACTATAATAAAATTCGTACACTTTAATAAAAACTGCCATAATGTCAAGCTCATTAAGATTGACTAAAATTCTTTTGTAATATGAATAATGTTTTAGACATCTAGCCTTAGCCTTTACTAAATATATTTGGCTTGTGATTTAGTTCTATGCAGCCTACAACTCCTTTTATAGCAATTCTAGGTCTTGGTCGTAAAACCAGTAATGATCATTGTTGGTTTGAGTAGAACTGCTACTCTACTGTCAGTTACTATCATCATCATCCACAGCCCTTTAGATCCCACTGCTGGGTATAGGCCTCCCTTTGTATGTGCCATCTGCGACGATCTTGTGCAGAGCTCATCCAGGTTGGACCCTTGACTTCGACAATGTCGTCGACCCATCAGTTACTATAAAATAATAAAATAAAATAAAAAAGCCTTTATTTGCCTGGTATTCAGTATGTTTACACAATTTTAATAATTAAAAATAGGCACCCAAATACGGGTATAGGCCTCCTCCTCGTGTTGCCATCTCGCTCGGGGTTGTGCCACTCGTGTCCAGGTAGCGCCTGCCACCTGCTCGATGTCGTCGCTCCAGCTGGAGCGGGGCCGTCCTCTGCTGCGGGTCGTGTCTCGGGGGTGCCAGTGGAGGATGCGCTCACTCCACCGGCCGTCAGTCGCTCGGGCAATGTGACCTGCCCATTTCCATTTTAATTTGCAGAGCATCGATGCTGCATCTAGAACCTTAGTCTTTTTCTGATATCTACGTTTTTAATCTCTCCGCCGCTCGCTGAAAAGTGGTGATTTTCTGTATGAGCTTTTTGTTTAACGCCCAGGTTTGACAGTTACTATAGTCAGGTTAATTCAGTAATATTAAGTTAATAGTAGTTACATGAACCCACCCAGTTACGGTCTTGTTAGGAAATCCGAAAAATTTGTGTCCATTTACTTTAAAAAAATAGGTTTTGAGGTTTGTATGTCCAAATTGTGTTAGTTAGGTATGTTTGACCTTGTGCAGAGAGAGGATTCGACGACAAAAGTATGAATGTTTTAATATTAAGGAACTTTAAGGATATCGGTCTAAATCTATACTACCTATATATTATTTATAAAGCTGAAAAGTTTGTTTGTTTGTTTGTTTGAACGCGCTAATCTCGGGAACTACTGGTGCGAATTGAATAATTCTTTTTGTGTTGAATAAACCGTTTATCGAAGAACGCTTTAGGCAATATAACATCACGCTGCAACTAATAGGAGCGAAGAAACAATGGAAAATGTGGAAAAAACGGGGAAAATTATTCATCTTTGAGGGCTTCCGTTGCGTGCGCTACGAAAACGGTTCAAGATATCAAAAAAATATATATGAAAGAATTATTTCTCTTGAAATTATCTAACAAAATGTCCGCAACAGTATATGTGTATCTTTTAAGATTAACTCACTAGAACCGTTTTTATGATAATAACAATTCCACGCGGACGAAGTCGCTGGCACAGCTAGTTACTAATATTGGTAATGAATTTCGGAAACTATGCAAACGCAACGAATAATATATGTACATGTACCAACAGATAATTAAATATTATAGTTTTACTGAGAAGTAAATATATTGTCGTTGTAGTAAGTATATCTACGCTGTAATAGTTTAAGTGTTCATAAACGCATATAAGTATCTATAACGGCAAACACCTAAATACAATTCAGTTAGATAGTTGTGATTATAATACGATTTCATCAAATTATTTTTTTATATTATTATTATTATTTATTTATTTTTCAAATTATTTTCGCTCATTTTCCAATAAAAGTTTAATTTAAAATAACCATAGTGCAGGTTTAGCACTTAATAAATTAACTCGTAATTATTTTTTTGTTGTTAAATAAAATTAAATTAAATTGTAATCATCTTCAGATAATACAATGAATAGTGAGTCTTATATTTATCTCATCCTAT
Source organism: Macaria liturata (assembly GCA_964023185.1). Taxonomy (NCBI): domain Eukaryota; kingdom Metazoa; phylum Arthropoda; class Insecta; order Lepidoptera; family Geometridae; genus Macaria; species Macaria liturata. The sequence continues at coordinate 7,026,968 of OZ026824.1, read as the reverse complement.
GAACACACCACTTAAAGCTATTACTTGCTTTATAAATTGAGTAGAAATTGTCTTTATATTTTCCCACATTGTCTTTATTTAATTACTCACTATCACTGTTAAATCAAATTGGTCTTATATAATCAAATCTAATCAATAGGTTATATGATTTTATTATATAAAAAGTCACTAGCTGTTACCAATATTACTTGGAAAGCCCACCACTTCACTTAGGATATAAAGTAGCTTATTTGTAGCCATCCTTTGGAATACGTCTTTCCATTGTGGCATATAAATAAATAAATAAATAAATATTTCAGGACATATCACACAGCGCCATCTAGTCATAATATAATATATCCATATAACTTAGGTCTGACTTATTCAAATCTCTTTAAATTAAGCAACTATTTCTGATGCAACAAGACGCGAAATAACATGACAACTTAATTTTTAAATTTGACTACGGGATATTTAATTTCAATTTTATAATTTATATTGTTTTTTTTATTTATTCATAATAATTGTTTTTTTTTATATTTTTGTAAAATATATTTACTGCATTATAAGTGTATATAGATATTAAATAGGTAAATGTACACAGCACATGTGTAAATATCGCTTTAATGTTAAAAAGTGACTGTACTTATTTTTTTAATAAAGTCACATTCCATATTTAAAGTTCTTAAAGTTTAAGCAAATATTAGTAACTCACAAACCACAAAATGAATTAGCATTTTCATACTAAAAAGAAAATCAATAAAATTTGTTTTCCTTCGGTACTTTCTTTGGTGCAATTTGTTCGTTTAGCAAGCTCCAGTGAAAAATATCCATGATATGAAATGTGATTCTTTTTGAAGTTTCTTTATTCTTTTTTATGAGGAAAGCGGTAAATTTCGGGTTCAAGAGATTTAAAACCAAAATTTTGAAGATTGTTATTTTAGGTCAATCTCGCATTTCAATACATTTTTCCTGTTTGGTTTAAGTATATGGTCTTTTATGATCGTATGTGATATATGATGCTCATAACTAACTGTATTCAGGGTTACGAGTAAGTATAGCGAAATATTTTAAGGGCCGATTTTAGTGAACTTACGTGGGGTTCTCTTATCCGTAATCAACTCCAACATTCTACGTTGTATGAATAGATAGATATATGTATGTTGTAGATTTATTAGAAAAACAATCATTTTAGAAACATTATTGAAAATAAAATTTTATTCCTCGTATTTCAAAGAAGGCAAGCAGAAACAAAAAATCTCTTGGTGTTGAATAGCATGTTCCCATTTCACAAAAGCACAAAAACACAAAATGAGATATACAAAAACAATCTTTATTCCCCTACCACAAAGTTCAAGCTACTACTTGTATAGGCTTAGCGCCAATTTTCCTTGCCATCTCCTGGCAGGTGTCGATCTGCCCCTGGGAGTATGTGATGGTACCTCTGGACCTGGTCTTCTCAGCATTGATGCGCTCTTTGTCACCAGGAGCTAGGACTGGTAGCGATGGGTCCACCTAGAAGGAATAAAGAATATAAATAAAAAAGATCGGTTATCGACCTTTTGAGAAAACCTGAACCTTAATTGTTTTTTTTTTTAATGGGTTTGCATTTTACCATGATTCGCCTGAAGGTAAGCGATTACGGTCTAGAATGGAGCGTGCCAAGTAAGAACCAATTCACTGTCACTTTGAAGATAGTAAGATTATATATAGACCGCGGGGACAGGGAGTCAGGCAAGGAGTCAATTTCAAAAGGGTAATTTCGCAGTTCGCGTAATAAAAGTTTTATATGTTATACTTTTTATTCGAAAAGTCTTAAATATGATACTAATAAATTACTAGTGGATACCCACGGCTTCGCCCATGTGTCAGAATAAAAAGCCCTTTGATGTTACTCGTTAAACCTTTTACCTGTATAGATATCCGTATTTAAAATATTGAGGTAGTGGCTTGTGACTTGTACAACGTATAGGTATTGTAGTTTATCACAATTAACAGTGTTTCATTGCACAGTTGCAGCGCGTGGAGGAACAAACCAACACCAACAAACCAGCAAACCTACTTTCACATACTCGTAACTTTAGAATATATGAGGTACCTAAGTACCAGCATTTCGGGTACGCTGCCTTTTGATAAAGTAGTTTAATTAGATAGATTAGGTTGGTGTTTCATGTTTATAATATATATTTTTATATTTGAAGTGAAGAATATTTCATACAATCAAATATACTTTATTGTACACCAAAATAAAGAACACAATTAACATAAAAAAGGTGGAAGGTAATCAGGGACATTGGGCAACCTTATCACTAAAGTGATCTCTTCCAGGTAACCTAGTTTGGACAACACTGGAGGAAATCCGTAAAGCTGGCGTATTTATCACAATATTTCTTATGTAATTTTGTTGTTTAGTAAATAATTTTCTTTCAGGTAGATAAGTATACTTTGAAGATAAAATAAAAATAACTTTTGAATAACTTTGAGGTATAATGGGACTGAATAAGACTTACTATAGTAGCAGTAGTATGTACTTGTAAACTTTTGATTTGAAATGGATTGTATAGGATCTATTCATATTCCTCCAGCATTGTCTGTCTAGTTTAAAATAGTGTTCATATTTTAATTGTTATTCATATTTTAATATAATTTTTGTAAATGATGACAATTAGGAGCATTTTTTTACTACGACCATTAAAAAGTGTCAAGATCAAAGGTATTTATTTATTTATTCTCACAATTAGAACCGCTTAAAGCGAATTAGGGAAATTACGTATTATTAAGTTTATTAAGTTCTTTACTTAAGTAGGCTTGTAAGAGAAAGTAGCCCAGAAAATAACTGTACTTTATGACTTCAAACTGTACTTAGGTTCTGTAACTTAAATTCTGAACACGCAAAGTACGTGACTCATTTCAAGTTCTTGCTGCCGACTTTAAATGATACTTCAAGTTACTTTTATATTCTTATGCATGAATTAGCACACTTTTCTTGTTTTGTCTTGTTTTGAGACTCAAAATGTGTGGGAGCTAAGTAAACAGAACAAATAAGAAAGTTTGTTTACATCCGCTGGTTAGATTCCTTGAGCGAAAGGTGAGAATTGGCATTTGAATAATTTATGCGAATTCCGATGATAAGTGCATTCAACAATCGAAATGTTTGAGCAAACAATGTTGGGACAGTTATATCTCTATACAACTATCAGCCTAAAAAGAGTTTCTAGTTTTGGAATTCGCGATATTATTTCACAAAGAATACTCCTCACAACTAAGAAAAGGTTGGTGAATATAATAATAATAAGCCATTGACAAAAAAATCAAGATATATCAGTCTCTCACTGTGGCCGTCCCGTCACCGTGCCCACATCTTGGTGCGAAGAATCCAGAGTCGATGGAAATTAAGCACAGGCTTTCTTATCAAACTACACTCTCAATAGTCAAGGAATATCTATATCTCACCGGTTCCATATTTCTACATTAATTTAATCAGGACGCTACCCTGTATCCTGGCCTGAATAAACCGTTTAGAGGACTGTAGAAGACTGTATAGACACTTGTTCTCCTATACCTATCTTCTTCTTCTTCTTCTTCTTCCAGTGCCTCTCCTTAATGGAGGTTGGCCGTCAGCTCAGCGAACTTGTCCCTATCTTGTGCCAAGTGAAAATGTTCACGTATATTTCTCAACCACGATTTCTTTCTTCTTCCAACACGTTTTTTGCCTGCGATTTTTCCCATCATTATGAGTTGGAGGAGGTCTTATTTCTCGTGTCGCAACACATGTCCTAAATAGGCGAATTTTCTCTTTTTGATGGTCTGCAAAAGCTCGCGGCTCTTGCCGACGCGTAGGAGCACTCGTTTATTGGAAACCTATACCTATAGACAAGAAATATCAATCTCTCACCGGTTTCATCTCCCTATACCGCTTTAAGCAGCTAGCCACTCTGTTCCCACAGCCTGGCGCGAAGAAGCCAGGGTCGATGGCAATGAAGCACTGGCCGTTATCTGGCGGACCACTGGCTGAGTCCAGCTCCCAGCCTCGGATCTCGTGGGACATTTTGGACCCTGGAAATGAGAAGGTTGCTTATAGCATAATAATATAAGTACTATTTTTTATTAAAGTTTGTTCTATTTTTGTTTGCAACGAGTCTCATTTTAAAAAGTGACATAATAGTTAAATATATAAGTGTAAAACCCTTCAAAATTATAAGAGGTTCGAATCATGCCTATAATAATCTTGTTTCCAATTAAGATTACAATAAACGAAAAGTACTTGAAACTCAAGTTCATAAGTACGATAGTTCGGAAGAAAGTGATTAAAAAAATCACAATTCTGAAACACATCGTGCCTCACCCCAATTGTACTTAGTATTTCACTCGCTATAGTTGTTAAGAAGTATTATTAGTGTTAAGTAGTCAAGGAATTGGCCGAAAATCGAGTCTAATGGCGCATACTCCACAGACAAGAGCATCGCTCTTAAATTTTGAATGAAGTAGTTACGAAGGTAAAACTATCCACCCTGCGAATCCAGGAATTTCATACCGACATTATTCTATAAGTAGCTAAATCACTGGTTACCAGACAATCCACTGCACAGAACTTCCACAAGAGCGCTCAGTGCATATCCCTTGTAGCCGCTGGTACTTTCAAACCCGCCCAGAGGTAGCAGAAGACCTGCGTCAAACGCCTGAAATAAATAGTATAGTAAGTCTGTTTACTATTTTTTTTTTTTTTTCAGGCACCTATTTTACTGTTGAGCATGCAAATTTTGTCCTTTACGGACATTTGTCTAAAAACAAGTAATATTTAGTTTAAGACGGTGTGATGTCAAGGAAAATGCATACAATCTTACGCAAAATACAGGACAATAAATATATTTCATTTCATTTCATTACAAAATTATAAAGAGGGGCTTTAGTACGAAATAAATTACTGTCAATTAGTTTTTTGTCCATACTACTAACACTACTACATGCATTTCAAATGATATCAACTGTCAGCGAACTTTTATAATTAGTATAAGATGATATATATATCAACGACAGGACACAAGACACACAGGACCGAGAATGTTGCCATTACAAGAGAGAGGCCTATCTATACCCAGCAGTGGGAAAAAAACCGGCTGTGGATGATTACGATGATATATCAACGAAAAAATCGAAGCCTTTGTGTTCAAGTATTCTTGATTTTTTTTACCTTATGTGGGTCTGTAGTAACTTGCCCATCTGCGCCCAGAGCCCATCCTTCGGGCAACGGCTCGTCTTTGTGGATTTGTACCTCAATCTGAAATTATTGCCAGAAATACTTGGTCATAGCATAGGCAATTCATTACGTACTATTAGTTTATTTTTATATCAATAAGAAATAACTGGAATATAGGTAAGCGAAACAATCACGACCGGCAGTTGGTTTACCAGACCACACGCGACATCTATCTATACAAGCTGAAGAGGGTCGAAAGTCTGATATCATATCATTAACATTGAAGATATTAAAAAAAAAAGTTTCGAGATACTTCAAAGTGATAGCAGAACACGTTCCAACAATTTCTGGAAATTTTGTCTGTTTATCTGTGTCTCTGTTTATTTAAACGCTCATCACGCAAAAAAGCTGAACGGTTCATCATGACTTTTGGTACCTATGTAGCTAGTATGAAGTCTTAGGAGTGTCACAGGATACTTTTTTTACATTATATAGGCTTATAATCTACGTTATTCTGAAATAATGCGAGTGAAGCCGCGGGCGTCCCCTAGTTATGAAATAATTACACAGAAAAATAAACGCAGTACAGTTTTAGTCCAAACACTGACCTTTCCCATAGCCACAGCCGTGGTAGCCATGTCTACGACCAGCGAGTCTCCGCCGGTAGCGGGCGCTGCCATCGATATAGGGTTCGTTCCTAGAGCGGCCTGAAATATAGGTAGATATAATTTATCAACAAACTTATTACATTAATGACAAGAGTTGGCATCAATCATTTAAAATATAGAAAAGTTCTTGCAGATTACAGTTTACACTTTACATGACAAATTAAAGTTAGTACTTTAATAGATATAAACAGGTCTTAGAATTTTGATATTCGTAGTTTAGGGGAATGTAATCTTATTATGTTATAAATTCAAAATAGTCTCAATAAATAAAATATAAAAATAAATAATTTGTGTGTAAAATAAGGTAAACCTTAGGTAAATAAGTATAAAGATTGGTGAAAACAGGTAAAAGATACATTTAAATTAGGATCGCAATGAATAAATTAAAAAAAATACTTCAAATCATAGCATAATGTCAAAGATAATCTATTCGTTTAATTAACAAGTTAACTCTTTACCTATGTATATTGTTTTTCCCTCTGGACAAGAAAAGCACAAGACCGACACCAATGGCACCTCGGGAAAAGGTCTATGTCCAGCAGTATGTCAACAAGAGCTGAAGATGATGATGATGTTTTTTTTTACCTTCTTAGCTCTCGTAGGAACCATTATAGGTGATGAGTTAGTAAAGGACATTCCTATAAGGCCTTCTGTTTCAGCTTGCAGTGCCCAGTACGCCGCCATGCCGTAGTGATTGCTTCCTAGTAAGTATAAAAAAAAAACATTTTAAAAAACTGTGATATTAGCCAATTGTGTAAACATATAATAAAACTGAAGAGGGTCAAAAATCTGTACATAGAAGATATTGAAAAAAAAAAAATGTTTGGCTTGACGACCGAAGCCGCGGGCATCCACTAGTAACAAAATACATTAATAAACTGTGATATTGGCATAAAACTTAAGGTATCTAGATATCATATCACCTAGTACCCACAAACGTTTTAGCATATGACGTACAGCGCTATATAATATTTATTTATTTTACAATTAAAACTAATTAAAATTTCCTTGAAATAGGCTTAGTAATTATTAAAATTAAGCCAGCTTACTTACGATTCGGCAAATTGTGCTCAAGGCTAAACGAAACGGATTTGATTTCTTCTAAGCTAAAGCGATATGAATCGTGGTTGGACATCTGATGAATCATAATTCATAGTGGGACTCATAAGTCCCACTCATATAATATTTCCGAACTTTAATACAAAGAAGGCACCCGATGATGATGACTCATATAAAAAACTTATCACTCTATAAAATACAGAAAAAAATATACGTTTAGCAGCAACGATCCCGATGCCAGCTTCCTTAGCCTTCTTGATAGCGAGGTTCATACAGAAGTGTCCCACGGTGGCCCCGAGCGCGTCCTGCCCGTCCACCCACGCGGAGGCCGCGGCTTCCTTCAGGATCACTGGCCTAGCGCTCGGATTGGTCGAGCAAGATCTGATGTCGTTTATGTAGAGGACTAGAACAAAAAGTTTGAGGTTATAATTCTTTTAGGTTTAGGTTAAAAGAACTTTATTTCACACAAAGATACATTAAACACTAACGTGTGAAACATAATTAAAATTTAACATGGGTATTTTACGTTCGTCGTCAAATCAAATTTCGTTAAGTACTACCCTACATCTAAAATATTCTAAAAAACGGCCAAAATCATACGCCGCAATTGATAAAACTCACGTACCTACCGTGTTATATAATCCCACTCGCACCTCAATATTTCAATAGAATATAACAGCAATCAGATAATAAAAGAAAAAAAAGCAGATAGGCATAAACTTTACAGACACACATTAAATAGACAGATATATTAACAGCTGTTTTGAGTATAAAGATTTCTGGTGGTACATGTCGTCCAAATCCTTGAAGAAAAATTAGGACAACTAGTAAGAAACTCACTTAATCGATTCAACCCATGGCTGAAGTGCCCCGTGACGTCAGCATGGAGTAGCAACGCCGCGTGTGCCTTGGCTTCCGACAAAGGAGCTCCGACAGCAAAGAGGCTGTCTTCCATGAACCGACGGACCTCCTCGATAGAAACCTCTGGCATAATGGATACTGTGGTAGAAAGGTTGGGCTCGTGATATTTATTGGTGGTGAGATATGGTACGGGATGTTTTCGATTTTGTATCGTATCATCACTGATTTTTAACTTTGTGATTAACTTCAAAAAGTTTAGAGTAAGTTTTATGATGTTCCTGAGTTATAAAAGGTCGTAATGTTATCAATCGAAAAGAAATTCGGCAAAATATGTTAAACTACTTAAACTAGGTATGTGTTGTTTTTTGTGCTTGTATCTCAATATTGATTTTGATATAGTATCAAAATCAGTACTGAATTACATACGCTCTTTAGTACAAGTATGTGCTCACTCTATCATGCTAACAATAGCGAAAAGTAGGTACCTAACTATAATTTTATTCTGATGAGAGTACCTAACTAAATAAGATAACAGACAAAAAACATACAAAATATTCACATGCCCACAATAGAAAATAATAAGATTTTAATTAGATACATAAAACAAGTAATAAGTATTCCTTTCAGAACATGTTACTTTTATTTTATTTTTCCCTACATACTGTAGCAGTAATTTCTTCCTATGATCGAGTTACGTTTACCGCAGAGATAGTGTATTATTTACTGTCTATTTTCTAATTTTATACACTCTAGTACAGTGTGTCATATCGTTTAGACGTTTTACATAAATAAATACACACATTAGTATATCACAGTTATAATTTAGATTTATTTTATGTGAATAACAATCTAGCCAACAAACTAACAGAATAACGTTAAAAATTTTGAAAACATACAATATAAGTGTTAAATTTTTGGGTCTTATTACAAAACGTGGTTTAACTATAGGTCCCTGATCTTTGAAAATATGATTTTTTTTATGATTCAGTTCTATTCTATTCTAATCTTGGTTGTGGCCTCTGCGGTATGGCCGCAATTTTGCCAATGTCGCGTGATGTGTTAAAGACAAACGCTGATTGGATTGGTCGGTGATGCAGTCAGTGCTTGTTGTTAAAAAATTTGTATTTTCCATACTTTGACGTTCAATTTTCCATAATAATTAAATTGTCAAAATATTACCGATGATATTTCAATGTTCTAATTTGAAGTTGACATTTGATTGTTTGTATGTGATATTTGAACAACAAGAACTGACTTTTTATTTTCGAATTCCTAGACTAATATTTAAACCGCGTTTTGCAATGAGACGGAATATGTCTTCATCTATTTAAACTTACTTACCTTATATTCACTTCTCAATTTAAAAAATGTACGAACGCACCAAAATCTAATATACTTTTATAAGTAATACAATTACTATAATATGATGACTTGCTAAGTTTTCAACGTAAATAAAGAAACTGAGTACTTCTCGTACTTCTGAACCTATTAATCTTATTATATAACAATGTCAACAGATGATAAGAAATTATAATTCTTGCTCATCGATTAGACCTCAACATTCAGAATAATAAGTAATTATTATTGTTACAACATAAGTAATTATGAATACCTATTAAAATGTGTAATTACTTGTGTTGAGTCTGGTCGTTTCTATGTATAATAAGTATGTATTTACGACAGAAAAGTTTAAATGTATTATATCCGTTATCTAGTACCCATGATACAAGCGCAAGCTTAGTATGGGGCTAGATGGCGCTGTGTGATATGTCCTGAAATATGTATTTATTTGATCCGTTGCTACACTGGCGTGGGAAGGAAAAATAAATATCTACAAATTCCAAACAAAATGTAATCAACTAACTCCATGTCGCTTCTGTATCACGGTGGCGGCTATCCCTATCAACTACAATAAAATAGTAATACTTACTACACTTTACGATTAGCTTAAAATATGTAAAATATTTTGATTTTCAACATCGAATTCTACTAAATTTTATTTTATTTCGTTGCCATGGTTGAATTTGATTTATTTACAAGTCCTAAATATTAATTCATAGATATCTACAAAAATACAATACAATATACACAAAACTTAATTTGAAACAAAAAAAAAGGAATAAAAATTATTAATTAATTGATTATTAAAAATTATACACTGAATTTGAGTAACTAAAAGAGGTATGAGGCTGAGTATAATCACAAGAATAATGCTAATGTGGATTATGCAACAGGTGTATGGAGCGGCTATAAATGTTTCCTTGAAATACATTTAAATAACTGCTTCACTGATAAGAAAATCTTCATATAAATGTTTACATTCCCAATCATAACATATTTAGTAAGTAAGTAGGCATAATAAAGCAATCTCCAGATGCCGATATCTCCTATTCTGTGAACAGTGTCAATGTTATTAACCCATCTACATATAATAAAGCTGAAGAGGGTCAAAAATCTGAACATAGCTAGAAGACATACGAAAAAAAATGTTAAAAAAATACGTTCAAGTAAGTAGTTTTTATAATTTTCGATTTTTTATCTGTTTATTTAAACACTCATAACGAACTTTGTTTTTTTGTTTAAGCCCAGAAAATGTGAACCTATATTTATATAACAATTTACATACCTTTCTATCTAAATAATAATACATAGGTACACCACTTACAACTTTTAATAAACTCATGATACTATTCAAAAACCATGATATAAAAAAAACTGAGATATCTTCTAGGTAAGCGTGTTACACCCTAGGCTGCAGCAATGCTTAACATCAGGCAGGCTGTAGTCAAACGTAAACCTATCCCTCGTAAAAAAAGCAGATGTAAACCTACAGTCCTCAACTTTTATTTTACCTACTGAACTTAACGTTTTTATTATCGTTTTGTTTATACATCTCAACAATATATGTAAAATGCTATCAGATACTTGATTTAATATGTATATAATAAGTACCTACTATTATTAAAATTTTATAACGTAACTGTCGCCATGTAGACATACTTAAGCTTTGTTCATTTAATAACTACCTACTACAGAACCCAGTTGAATGTACCTCAACTGTTTAATTTATTACTATATAGTGGACGCCCACGGCCTCGCTCGCATTATTTCAGGATAAAAAGTAGCATATGACACTTCCGGGACCTGATACTATCTACATATCTACCAAAAATCATAAGGATCCGTTCAGTCGTTTTTGCGTGATGAGCGTTTAAATTAACAGAGACAGATAAGCAGCAGATAGCTAGATCTATCAGTGTTTATTTAAGTCGAGAGTCAATCAGTTTCTTCTAGGCTAGCGCGTTAGATCGTAGGCTACAACAATGTTTAACATTACGAAACGAAATAATGGTATAACTCCTTGGAACTTTGTGATTGGTGGACGGCTTTCGTTGCTTTAAATATGTCAGTTTGGTATTAATGTCAGTGATACAACCTATGAATGATATTATTCGTAGGATGCAAAAAAATTACAGTTTTAAGGCCTTTAATGATTGTCGTTTGTATCGATAGTTATCAAATCGCCTTAACGTGACTGAAATAATGAAAGTAGCATCAGCCTCATGAAATGAGACCTAAGAAATGTTCATACTGCATAATATAAATAAATAAATATTTCAAGAAATATCACACAGCGCCATCTAGCCCCATACTAAGCTTACGCTTGTATCATGGGTACTGGATAACGGATATAATTAATACTTATATACTCTTCTTTTGTAAATACATAGCTATGTATCTACTTATTATATATAGAAACGACCAGACTCAACACAAGTAGTAATTACAATTTGTGATATTCATAATTACTTTAATATTAGGTCCTTACATATGAAATTGGCGTTTGTATGGGAGGAACAAAAAGTCGAATATTTTTTAATATAATATATTTAATTGATCAAAGTATGAACCATTGTTTTTTATGCACTTTTGCCATCTTATAGGTAGTTCATTGATCCCTTTACAAAAAAACAGTCGGATGGGAATCAATAAAATCTTTGAAGGCGATTTGGACTGCCCCATCGGAGTTGATTTTTTTCCCTTGCAAGAAGTTATGTAAATTACTTAGTTATCTAAGTACCACTGGTAAAAAACAAAACAGGCGATGTTTCCGACACTGGCAACTATAGGCCAATTTCATTAGCTACTATCGTGGCCAAGGTGTTGGACAGTATGCTTGATAATATGTTGCATAATCATTTACAGCTACAAGACGCACAGTTTGGATTTAGATCTGGATTGTCAACTGAAACAGCAGTTTTGTGCCTCAAGCATACTGTCCGATACTATACCGACAGAAACACGCCTGTGTACGCGTGCTTTCTGGACCTGTCTAAAGCTTTTGATCTTGTGAACTATAGTGTGCTGTGGCGTAAACTGGACGAGGATACAGATCTTCCAGCGGAGGTTATTATGCTCCTTAAACACTGGTATGAGAGTCAGGACAATGTGGTGAAGTGGGCGGATGCGATATCTGATCCGTATAGGCTGAAATGCGGCGTTAGGCAGGGTGGGCTTAGTTCCCCAAAGCTTTACAGCCTCTACGTTGATCGTCTGATTGAGGAGCTCAGTAGCGCCGGGATCGGGTGCTCGGTCGACGGGAAAATAATAAACAATATCAGTTATGCCGATGACATGGTGCTGCTGAGCCCTTCAATTAGTGCCCTGCGGACCTTGCTTGGTATTTGCGAGCGATATGCAGCTGCCCATGGCCTCAGGTACAATGCCAATAAGAGCGAGTTGATGGTCTTCAAGGCGGGAACAAAAAGTTACCCGTGTGTGCCTGAAGTGAAACTAGCAGGTATTCCGCTCAAGTTGGTAACACAGTTCAAGTACCTGGGCCATAGGGTCACTGAGTCTCTGCGAGACGATATAGATATTGAAAGGGAGCGTAGGGCGCTCGCTGTCCGGAGTAATATGTTGATCCGTAGGTTTGCGAAGTGCTCGAAGCCAGTAAAGCTGACTTTGTTCAGGGCTTATTGTCAATCGTTCTATACTTGCACATTATGGACTAACTTTACTCAAAGGGCAGAGAGTGCCTTACGCGTTCAATATAATAATGCTTTTAGGATGCTGTTGGGGTTGCCACGCCATTGCAGTGCATCAGGTATGTTCGCAAATGCGCACGTAGATGGTTTTCATGCCATCATGAGAAAGCGGGTAGCATCCTTGATGCGGCGGGTGCGGGGCAGCTCCAACAGTTACCTACAGGTATTAGCTAATAGAATTGATGGACCTCTTCAGTGTCAAATAAATAAACTGCATGTGCTTCCTTTGCGGCGATGTGCCAAATAGTTGTTAAAATGTTTTGTTTGTTGTGATTGTAATTTTGTGTGCGTAATTTTAAATATAATGTGTTTTGTTTCCAATTTTTGTTGTGATTGTAATTTTGTGTGTGTAAATTAGATACTTAAATTATTTCTTTTGACATTTATAAGATTTTGGACATTTGTATCAGTATGTGTATAATAATTTAGTTATGTATGGATTCTGTCTAAAATAAACGCTTTTATTATTATTATAAATTTAAAAAAAATGGTAATCCGTTAGAGCAAAGTCCGGGGAGTACGGAGGATGTCTTAGACATTCCAATTGAAGCTCTTCTAATTTGGTAGCCGTCTGTTGTGCAGCGTTGTCGTAAAGCAGCAGTGGCGTGGAGCGATTGACCAGCCTAGGTTGTTTAGCCGCTAGCTTTTCCATCATGGTTTGCAATTGCTGACAATAGACATCAGCCGTAATAGTCTGGCCAGATTTGAGAAAACTATAATGAACAATACCGGCACTAGTCCACCACACGCTTACAAGTAACTTTTTTGGGGTTAATTTTCGCTTGAGGCAGGATTTGGCTAGCTGGTCAGGGATCCAACCATTGCGCTGAGCGCTTCCGATTATCGTAAAGAATCCATTTTTCATCACAGGTAATGATTCGGTTTAAAATACCTTCATTATTGTGCCGGTTCAGTAATGTAATGCAGCAGTCGACGCGCGTTTGCCAGTTTACTTCAGTCAATTCTTGAAGTACCCACCTTTCAAGCTTATTAATCTTCCCAATTTGCTTCAAGTGATTTAAAACAGTTTTATCACTAACATCGCAGCCTGCAGCTAACTCGGACGTGGTTTGCGATGAATCCGCTTCCACAATAGCCTTCAATTATTCATTATCAACTTTGGTCTCAGGCCGTCCACGGGGCTTGTTTTGCAGGTCGAAATTTCCAGAACGAAAACGTTGGAACCAAAAACGAACTGTGTTTTCTTTTGCAACACGACCGCCATACACATCATTCACCCTTCGAGTCGTTTCCGCAGCACTAGTGCCATGGCGGAACTCGTACTCGTAAATAATACGATATTTTAAGTTTTCCATTTTGTAAAAAGAGTGACGCAAACAGAAAAAACAGAAGAAAAAAAAAACAAATGAATGACGTTCATCGAAGCACAAATACATGAGTTAATAGCTGTACGTTTTTACGCGAAGAGTGTGACGCCAATATTAAAAAAAAAAATAGGTGTACAAATTTGAATTTGGAATTCCTTACCAAAGAGGAGAAATTCGCGATTAAAGTGGCCAGTACGAAAAACGCCAATTTCATATGTAAGGACCTAATATAATGTAAGTATATGTAAAAGTTACTATAATAAAGGCTTTTAAACATTTACCAGATCTGCTTACATATGTACTTTATTTTTTTACCCAACAAAATCATAACAGCAATGCCTATCACAATGGTCAACGAACAGAAAGACGGCAGGCGTTAAAAGTATATACCAGTAAACTATAGCGGTTTCTGATGATCAATTTTTTTTATTTACGAACCGATTGAAATGAATTAAAGTGTAAATAATATTATAGCCTCATACATAAGTTTTAGTTTAGTCTTTTTATTTGAATTGTGTTCTGCTTTTTTTATGTGTGATTTCCTTCAATGTATAAATTTCCTTTAAATATCAGTAGATGTAGTTTTATGAGTACCTACCTTAGTATGTTCGTAACTATGTTGTTACTTTGAATGTTAGCAGGTACATTATTTATTATGTTTTTTTGTAGTAGGTAGGTATTTAATATTGTGATAATTACGCCAGCATAACGGAATTCCTCTAGTGTTGTCCAAACTAGGTTACCTGAAAGAGATCACTTTAGTGACAAGGACGCCCAATGTCCCAGATACCTTTTACCTTTTTATGTGAATTGTATTTTTTTATTTTGGTGTACAATAAAGTATATTTGATTTGTTTTGATGATTTAACAGTTTGCATTAGCATTACCTACACATTTTTCACTTATAAGTTATAACAGTTCTAAGTAGGTACCTACTCGTATTTAGTTTAAAAATATTGTACCTATTCGTTTTAAGTTTATTTTTTTTTATTGGTTTTATGTTTAGCTGCAGCTAAACTGAGTGTGTACACTAATCCCCTAGTAGACAGGGTAAATGTAAATTCTCATTTTAGCTAATAAAGAAATTGAAATGGTAGGTAGGTACTAGTACAAAAATTACACCAGCCTGTACTATGTCACTTCACAGCCATTTTAATCCATGAATGCCTAATTGGTAAGTAATTGCTTTCATTTAACTTGAATATGTAGTGTATTCTACGTTAATTTCTCGATCTTCGTTCAAAAACAAGGCCAGACGTGGCCAGACAAACAAATTGGTCATAAATAACAATACATAAAAGTACCTACTACTAATTTATCGGTCGATGACTGGCCGGGACGAAAGAGGAAAATATATTTTCTACCATATTTCAATGTCCTTACAAACAGAATTATCTGGCAAGCGCTGGCAAAAATAAATAAATTGTATGCCGTCAGCCAGTTATCCAACTCATTTGCGCAGAACTGCACGTGTTTTAAAAAAATATTGAATTAATTCTCCTTCGTATTTGAAGACGAGCAAAGAGGTTTTGTTGAATTAGGAGCCGGCTGGCAGCTGATAAAAATGTGAGTTTAATTGTTTCTATTTGCTAACTTACTGAAATAGCAGCGAATGAGTTTAATTTAGCGTTCATATTAGGTAAGTATGTTGTTTTGATCGTGATAACAAGGACTTATGTGTACCGTCTGCATTACTAAGGTGGGTGGACCATGGAAGGCCACTCTAACGAGTAAACGCTTTTTATTCGTTTATTAACTGGATAAATGAAAAAAACAAATTATCAAATAATACTTTGTTTTATTGTGTACCATATAAATCACTTTTTTTTAACCTAGCTTTAATCAGTATTCATTAAACTTAAGTTTTGTTAAGCTCTTCCAAATGGCCTTGCAAGGAACACGGCTCCAAACAAGGCCAATATTATACATCAGTCGTTAAACTTAAAAAAAGAGTTGTAACAATTAATATATTCGCTTTTACTAAAACTACATAATAAGCTCTTTCTTTTAAGCAAAACATTAAATGCTCAATATATTTTTATCATTTATAAAAAAACTCAACGAACATTACTTGAACACCATCGTATAACTAAGAATATATTAATGGAAATTATTTAAAAACAGTAGTAATGAGTATTATATTGACATCAAATAACTTGCCAACGCGTATTATAATGAAATTAAAAACTTTTTTTTTATGTCAAATGGCCTTCTTATGGGTCCGTTCTTTGTAAGGCCAAAATGTTCCTTAGAAGGCCAAACTAAAAATTATCAGACTATCTTATATACTTATCGTATCACATACTTACCATGTAACGTTTTTAACATGTAAATATTTTTTATATTCGTTGCTTTTCATGTAAATTAGTTTAGTTTATTTTCAGAAATAACCTTTCCATAAAAGAAATTTAAATATATACTGATAATAAAATAATTAAAAAAAAAACTATTTAATATAAGTTAAAAAGTTTAATAACCCTTATAAATAAAAATATTATAAACATAAAACATTGTTTTCACTGTAACGGTACGTATTTATAACTAAAAAGTAACTGTTCATATGTTCATGATTTGTACATGTTCTTTGTAAGGCCCATGTACCCTAGCAAGGCCAACTGTCAAATTTTTGATTGGCCTTATAAGGAACCTCCGGCTTTCCTGGGAACACTACCAATATTTTAACTTAAATCGAGGCAAAACTATTTTTTTTTTCTTTAGTACCATAAAAATATCCTTGTACGACAATTCACAGTAAAAAAATATGAAATAATAATAGGTTATCTAACTAAAAACTTACGTTTTACTGTGCGCGCGAATAACAATTTTAACGTCGTCGACCGAAGTCTACGAAGCGTGAGATCTCATTGCCACAATAGCGGCACGAGCGACTCGCTGCCGCATCTGTGGTCTTGAGTTTGATGGATCTTAGTGTATAGCCAAAGGAATATGTGTTTACATGTCAATAACTACGACTTTTTGATAGTTGGCCTTCAAAGGAGCGTGGCCTTCCATGGTCCACCCACCTTAATTTATTAGCTGCTTTACATTTATTTAAAACATACGTATAGAACAAATTTTGAATTATAAATTAAAATTGTTGTAGATGTATAAATAGAGTAGGTAGCATGGTAGGTATATAAAATATTTTGAACAACATCAGCTGCAGGGCAACTGTTGAAAACCGGTCGCAGTGTTTTGTTTACTATGATATCAACATACGAGTAAGTAGGTAGTTGAATTTGTACGTTACTTCTAAATATCTCGAATTTGAATATTTATTAATATTATAAATATTCAAATTATCCCCACAGTCTAATTATTCTTTTGCAATCTAATTCTTTGAAAATTTAAATGACTATTTGATAAGTTATTTTCTAATCAGACGGTTATCAGCGTAGACCATAATAAGCGTTTCAATTATGTAAATTACTAATTGATTTTAAATGTAAATAGAACGTAAAACTCATTAAAGAATGTGAATTAAACTAAACACGTACCTACCAACAACGCGGCAACGTAGGTATAAATTAATTAGGAAAATATTTGGTCATTCAGAAGTATTATTACTTTACTCCTACCACCTAAGCATCACAATTCTAAGGATCGTTATATTGAAGTCAAATGTATGTGTTGTTTTGTTATGTTATGTGCTATATGTTTTCTATTTTAAATAAATTTGATAAGTTCAAAATATTTAATGTACGCCACTCCTATTTATTTTTTATTTAATTTACACGCGATGTGCAAAGTAAATACTTTTTATAACAAGTTTTTTTTTTGCGAGCAATAACCAGTTAGGCAATTAGCACCGAAAGATCGCTCGCGTGCGCAAATGCACGTACTACCTAACTCCATACATACATATGTGCATATCTGCGTGTTGTAGGTACATCAATCTCTTCTTCTTAGTCGTTGTCTTCATTGCTGAAGGTCGTGTCTAGCTTGAAGTCTTCATCACTTGGTGCACTATACTACTACATCAATCTACTGCATGTTTATTTAATACGTGAAGTGCTAGTTATAAACTACACATAGATTACTCATAATAACACATTGGTCGTGTTATTCACATTGTCTTATACTTAGTGATATTATTATCAAAACTGCAGGCAGCATTCATTCTGTAACGAAAACAATCTATAAACTTTCTTTTAATTTTTCAGAAAAATAAAAATGGGCAAAGTAGCAACAGCGGATGCATACCGTTTCATGACAGACTGCTTGAAGGCAGTCGGAGCAGCGAGCAAGGCAGCCGAGCAACAGGCAGAGCTGCTTATCCAGGCGGACCGGATGGGACACCCGAGCCATGGACTCAATAGACTTGGTAAGGACTCCACAGGTACCAGGTAGCAACAACAGAGGTCGTTTCATGGCAGACTGCTTGAAGGCAGTCGGATCATGGACTCAGATCTCAATAGACTTGATATGGACTCCAGCAGGGAGCACCTGGATTCGATCTGCACAGAGCCAGAATCCATATCGTATCCAGGACCGAGACGAGTGGCGATATTGAGGAGAGGTCTATGCTCAGCAGTGGGCGATAACGTGCTGATAGTGATGAAAGAGTTGTAATGACATAAATTACTCCCAGTGAGAATATTATTGACAACTGTCAAATGACTGAACCATTTTATGTAGGGATGTAATATTGTATATATATCTTACTTTTTTACTTACTTCGACTTATCAGACTATAAAAGCTTTTGATTTGAACGCTTTGAATCTAAAAGTTTATTGACAAATCATTTATAAACTACTTAAGTAGATGCTTGAAAAGTTCATAAATATTATTCTAATTTACGCAGTAATCATTCATGAGATTATTTGTTAGAAACACGTAAACATTAATGTTATAATACTATACATTGTATTTACTTAGATTAATCCCAAATAATCAGACATATGACCCTAATCTTATCAAAGTAAATGTCAAGGGTACGTAAACAATATACTAAATAAGGGATAGGGTATCGAGGTCAGGAAAGATACCTGAGTACTACTGTTTAGTAATTACTTACTTTTATATTTATATATATGTCCGGATAAAATTTGATCTAAAAACTTTTGATCAGTGGTAGATATTTTAAATAAGTTTAAAATAAAAGAAAAACTCAAAACGTTAGACTGTGAGTCGTGTGAACTAATTAAACATTTATTTTAATGCATTCATTAATTGACTAAAACATTTGTAGAATCTGTAAGTTGCAGTTGAAAATTTTACAATCTAATCTGATATTTTTTTTTTCTATTTTATAAGTATAAGTAATCATACTTAAATAACATTAATTGTCCTACTTTTGCAAACTACATAATAGTAGGTACACTAGTAATACCACAGAGCTTTGAAGTCCATGCTTGTCGCCCTGTGACTAGAGGCGAATTCTTTCTTTATTCGATACAAAACAGGTGTCACCATTTACTAAAACTAACACACTTTCGGCACGCACACTACGACTCACGAGATGTTCATGTACACAGTACGCTTCAACTTCATCGGCTGTGCAATGTCGATATTTTTTATCGATTATTTACCTACACATTTACTTCGAAGATGGAAATACATATATGTCTTTAGTATAACTATATTATTTAAGTACAACTTATAGTTAACTAGCTATGGCCCGCGGTGTTATCCGTTGTAAAAACTTTTTTATCCCGTGGGATAAAAACTATCCTATGTCCTTACCGGGGGCTGAAACTATCTCTATAGCAAATTTATTTTTATCTATTTTATTTAATTATCAAATCATCTTCAAAATGACTGGAGCATATTCTGGCATTTTTATGAGGAAACCAGTTGTATCTACCGGTCGCCAATATCCATTTATTTTTTAACACTGGATTTTTTGGAAATCTGTAAATTAAGTAGGTATGTGTTAAATTAAAACCGTAATCCAGAAACATTTCCATACAAATCCAGAAACATCATATACATTATATAGATTATCGATAATTTGCTAGATTCCATTTACACATCACTTTGCTATCGAGAAGTAGCGTCGTCGTCAAGACAACGAATGTGTTAATGCCATTCAAAATGTCAAAAGTTTTATTTATTAAAATTACGAAATTTTACTACTTACCGATGGTATTTCAAGCCGGTAACACTGGAACTTGTTCTTACAATTTTTAACTTGACACCAGGACATATTTAATAGTTTATCATGCTGTAAAACCGAGTAAAACGACCGAAAACTCTCTCTCGCTCGGACTATGTTTGACAACAGACTGACAAGCGCTGTCGTAGGTTAGGTTGGCCTGTTTACTGGTCCAAACGAGAACCACGTATTATTAGTCATTTCGCTTCTATGGGGGGGCGCGCGCGGGGGCGATGTGGCCCGATCGTTGTTCTGTGAGTAATACTTATATTTATAGGAATGTGTCTTCATCCTCGTATTTGTGTCAAGATTACTTCATTCATTGACATCTTGACTGCACTACATACGTTCTGCGATCAATTTGCAGTTCTATTCCAACAGTCAATTCTGACATAGGTACTGAACTTTCAGAGTGGCTAACTTTACTCGTATTGTCAAAAGTTTGAAAATGAAACGGTTTCTACTAGACGCGTAAGAAACTAAATAGCAACGTTGCTTAACATCAGGCTAGTTGTCGCCAAGCGTGAGCCTATTTCGCCTAAAACTGTAATAGACGAAATCTTTACCACCATGTTAAGGAACGACCTTTCCTTCATCAGTCCTAGGATGGGTGACCGAAAGTGGCATTCCATTCTGGGCGCTTCCATGGTTCGGATGACACGTTACATTGTAGCTCCCTGCTGTTTGTCATAGTACGTCAGTCGTTAAGCTATGTCAGAGGCCCTTAAGGATGCTTGAAAACTCTGAATCCAGAATTGGCCACTCTCATACGAACTTCCTTACTTACCAATTCCAGAAATGTACATAAACGACATCCTGTCCGGCGCGTGCCAGCCGAACAACCAGCCCGCTGTGGTGAAGGAGAGTGCCTCCACTGCGCTGGTAGACGCTAACAACGTGCTGGGAGCTACTGCCAGCCACTTCGCCATGGACATCGCTATGAAGAAGGCCAGGGAAACTGGGGTTGGATGGGTCACTGTTAGAGGTAAGGCTGGATTTTCACGAGATTATAAAAATCTCTATAAAACCGTCATTAGATACAATACAGTGACAGCAAAGGTCGACGCAGTCAGTCCTTGGATGGGTGACCGGAAAGTGGCATTATATTTTGGGCGCTTCCGTGGGTCGGATGACATGTTAAATTGTAGGTCCCGACTGTTTGTCTAGTACAGCAGTCGTTAAGCCATGTCAGACGCCCTGAGGGCGGGCTGAAAACTCTCGACACCAGAGTTGGCCACTCTCATTCAGAATATATAAGAATAAGAAGTGACAGCATGGCGTAGTAAGACACAAACTGAAATAGAAAAAATGACACCAAGCGTACAACTCTACGTTCGGCCTACCTCGTTTGAAAACCAATTCTATTCCAGCTTAGATATGCTTCCCTTGGGGCCACAGTATCGCTAGTACTGCTAATCAAAGGATAAGAAAAACTGCTCGAAAAGACAGGGCCAATAACTCATGTGATTTTAAATAAAAAATATGATCTATTCAAATTCCAGGTTCCAATCACAACGGCATGGCTGGATGGTGGGCGAAGAAAGCAGCAGACACAGGACTCATTGGGATGGCATTCACTAACACATCTCCTCTAATGGCACCTACTAGAAGCAAACAGGTAATATTTACTACAAAAAATAAATAAGACATATCATAGAGACACTCGCTGAAGAAAGTTTCCATAAAATAAAATGAGGTGACCCGCTAGCTACTCATATATTGTTCGACCAGCACTATTAACAATTTACTTATCTATTACATAAGACTAACTAAAGAGCTGGAGATACCTATAAATGTTGCAATGCACTAAGCATCAGAACGCAGCAAATGGCGACAACTGTACACAAGATCAGAAGGAGTCACGATCCTCAGCAGTGAGGGATACGACTACGAAGAGAGAAGACTAACTTTAAAACACATGCTTAGGTATTCGATACGTCTAAGTTTCCAAAAGTTTGTTATGTCATCATTACCTGAGTATTTATTTCTCTATATTTCAGCCTGCCCTGGGCACCAATCCTCTATCGGTGGTGGCGCCGGCTGCTAACGGAGAAACTTTTTACTTGGACATGGCTACTACTGCTGTAGCGGTGGGGAAGGTAAGACAATATAATTATTTAGTAGAAGAATGGTCATTGTGTTATTTTCTTACCATCTCCGCTTTAAGTAAGTCGTATTTCCACATTACTGACAGTCGTGATAATTACGTCAATTCGTTAGGGGAGTTCTCTAAGGGGGGTAATAGATATATGATGTACCTATTGTAACGCAATATTATAAGGTCAACAAATATATTTGAATCCTTGAATCTGGCAGATACATCGTGGTGTGCGCTCAGGTCCTTCCATGTCTTGGATTTGGTGGTCTTTAAACCATTCATAATTAAGAAGAGTAATCATGACTTATTGCTTTTTTGTATTTTTTTTCATCTCCAGAATTACGCCTCCTTCCTGGTCTTTTATATGTCTATATTTCTCATATACCTATATCCCGCAGATAGAAATGCAGCTTCGGAAAGGAGAGACGTTGCCACCTGGCTGGGCACAAGGTCCTGACGGCAAGGAAACTACAGACGCTGAATTGGTAAGAATATATTTGTACGACAAAATAGGAGGAGTAGACGGTAAAATTAGTATTATAATAGTACTGTTGGTATCATGTAGATAAGAACCCGACCCCATGACATTGGGAACATGGCAAAAAGCAACAAAAATGTGGTAAAAGTAGTATATAGTGTTTTTTTCTGATGATTTGAGCCAAGCACCTAACCATAGTAATATTTTCTCATCTAAGTAGATGTTAAATTAAAACCTATCCTACCTTAACAGGGCAATATTTTATTTTACAGGCATTTAAAACGAGTTGCCTAATGCCCCTGGGTGGCGGTGAAAGAAACTCCGGCTACAAAGGCTTCGGACTTGGAGCTATGGTGGAACTATTCTGTGGAATAGCATCAGGTTAGCTATGTATCAGTTAACTAAAATTTGCTTATCAGTGGCAGGACCTGGGCGCCCACCACGATTTATCTGCCCACGAGAACTCCCCTAACGAATTAATTCTGTGGGGGAGTCACGACCCTCAGTCATCAGGAAATACGCGACTTAAGAGAGTGAAAATCAAAATTGTATTGTCTTGCTGTCGCCAATCACTTATTTGAAAGCTGTGTTCCAACCTCGTTTAAGTTATAGTTTCACGCATGCTTATGGCATCTCGGCTAGATTATAAATTTATCTGTGTTCCACCTTCGTCATAGTGTAGAGACTGTTGCTTGAGGCAACCTGGTGATCAAAGGACTGTATAGTGCAAAATTAACTAAACAACCTCAATAATACTCCAGGAGCAAACTACGGCCACCACGTCCGTTCGTGGTCTCACGGCGGAACCGGGGGACCTGCCAACCTTGGCCACTGCTTCATCGCGGTGGACCCGGAGTGCTTCGCGCCGGGCTTCGGGGACAGGCTGGCTGATAGCATACAGCACTGGAGGGAACTAGAGCCGGTAAGGATACTTCTAGATTTTCTAGAGTATTACGAATGAGAATATTCTTATATATTATACTATTCTATATCATTATTCTACAGAGTATTCGCGCTTTATGTTATGGTTGGCGTCCCAGTAAAATGAGTTTCATAGAATATTGGGCAGACACACTACCAACTGATAACAGATTTCATGACAAAGATAGGTACTTAAAATCTGTCTTTGGAACTAAGCCGAGTTCAAAATAGGGGCATTAGATCTTAAGGTGCATGTCCTGCCGTCAAGCCATATTTCATTTGCAAATGCCTAGGTACTTAGTTACATCATTATCCGCTTAATAGGGCCAGCTGCTAGGCATGAGCCTCCTCTCTTTTATCCCAATAATGATGATTTGCCCAGATATAGTTAGGTAATTTTCTAAAATCGTCCTATACGAAGGTACATATTAATAGGTATTTTCTAATCTAATCTCATCATCTTCTAATCTAATCTCTTACAGACTGACCCATCACTACCAGTGCTAGCTCCAGGTGACAAAGAGAAGCAGTTCGCAGCTGACACTGACAGGAAAGGCACCGTGACTTACGTCAAACAACAAATAGAATCCAGTGCGGCGCTCGCTGACAGACTTAAAGTTAAACGTATGGATATTGAGCTGGAGTAATTTAGAATAGGAATATCTCGTACCTATAATACAAGCATTTGCTCAGTATGGGGCTAGATGGCGCTGTGTGATATGTGCTGAATATAAGAATACTGTCATATTATTCAACTTTCAAACAAAAAAGCATATGAAAATAAAACGGAAAAATGTGTGGATGGGTTTGTTTTTAATTTATGTACCAACATAATCAATTAATCATAACTATTAGATTCCGTTTTTTTTCTATGGTATCTAATATGACCTTTTGCCATTTTAATTTTAATATATTTTACGAGTAATTTAAGTATCAAACGAATTAAATATTAGAATGGTAAAATATTATTATGCCTAGATATTATGAAATTGTCTAACAAAGTTGTTGAGGTGCTTTAGCAATAAATAAATATAGGTACGTACATATTTTAATATGTGCATATTGGGCCTTATTACAAAACGTGGTTTAACTATTAGTCCAGAACTTTGAAAATATGCAGTCCGTTTTTGCTGTTCGAAATTTGTATGTCTACTGTCATACCTACTAATCCAACTGTCAAAATGTAACCAATGATAAATCAAAGCCAATTTAAAGTTGACATTTGATTGTTTTTTGTGATGTTCGAACAACAAGAACCGACTTTTTATTTACAAAGTACTAACATTTAAACCACGTTTTGTAATAAGACGGATTGAGACTACCTACTCAAACGATGTCATTAATGAATCCCTATTTGTTATACTAACTCTGTTAGAATTATTGAAAAAAACTTTTTTAAGATAACGGCAGTATTCTTTTAACTTTATCATTGTCAATTGCATAGGTACTGTAATTTTATCGACACTATATCTTTCCACCTCGAAATATGTAATTGAAGCTTTGCTCGTTTTGACGCCTGTTATATTTTTTGCTGCAAATGATTTATTTGCGTTACTTTTTTATTCAGGCATTATCTTTTGTGAACGAAACGCATAATAGCACAACGTGTGTATGTCGTGCTTTAGAAACCTATTTAAAAAACTTGTTGAATGTTGGTTTAACACTAGTAGCGATTTTAAAACATTTAACAGTCTCCTCTTAATGTTCCTATAAGTCTTCTCCTTTTTACAGTTCATATCACAAAAACTACTGAATCAATTTTGATAAAACTTCCACTGATCTCCAAGTAGCATACACTAACTTGGTAATACGTAACGTACTACTGTACTCATATTTTATCAAAATCTGACAATCATCATTCGGATCGGATTGATATCGTATAAGTAGTCGGTTAAAATGCAACTAAAATGTACCTATTTATTTCCAACGTTACGCTTGATAATGTTTACGCACGCGGTCTGCGTTGTACGGAACGAATCCAGTTTTTTTTTTCAGTAGGTGTCATTGCTCCATAGAGAGGGCTCGTCTGTTTATTCTATGTAGCGAAAAAAATACAAGAAATTATTGACAAAATAATAGGATACGTAGAACAACAAGTATCTCAAATTTATATATTGAAAAATATTTGTATAGTGATAAATAATTAAATTATTAAAAGCTGCAGTGTTTTTACGAATGGGGAGATGGGATTTGGGATGCTGTAGGTATCTGTCATGTGTCAGAAACTGATTTGATTTGAGCACTTGTTTTGAAAAGAAGTTTCTTCATTTTTTCATTAAATAATAGAAACAACTGAAATACTACAAACAAACGTGATAAGGAAGCAATGGTCGGTATATACCATGTTGAAAGAATAAGTGATATTTGTGTATTTTTAAAAGTTTTGTGAATGGTGTTATTCGGAATCTTAGAGTCATTTCTCGGATAAAACCGAATGTGAGGCTCCCAATTGGAATACAGTGAAAGTTCGAAGTACAATAGTTTATTCGCGAATACATTTTGGCAGAGATTTCAAGGTGAGTGACCATACCGTTATGTTTTGTAGGCCCCGACTTAAACCATCCTTTATACCTACTTCCATCACGCACGATTCAATGTAGGTACGTACAGAAAACAATGTTAATTGAATATGATCATTTTTGAACATTAATAATACTAGGTTCTATATAAATACTATAGATTCAATTACTTTTGCCACTGTTAATTTTTTTCCAGACCCCCTGTCCTTACTCCTGAACACTGACCTCATCCTTTGATCCTAACCATGAAGCCATCTACTATCAATTAACCTGAAAATAAAGAGAAAATTCTTAAACATGTTGGAAACAAATTATTGAAACAATATTGATACAATGCTAAACAATCTGGAAATAATATAAAGTTATGACTAAAATAATATGTAAATTAAATAAAAATACTTAATGCAAGGGTCTAAAATTATTTAAGTTGTCTGCCTATATGAAAATAGGCACTATATTGTTTGTATTTCTTAAGTTAAGTTTCTGCCAAACTGTGGAACTCCTTGCCAAATTTCTATTCCCCTCGAACTATACCTAATACTTATATCAGTCTTCAAGTAGAGAGTGAATGTGTTTCTTCTAGGCAAGCATGCTAGATCGTAGATAATAACATTGCTTAACATCAGGTGAGTTGTAATCAAGCATGAGCCTATCTATTTAAAAGTATTTATTACTTACCCACCAGCCCTATGGTTGGATGACATTTCTTAGCATGTTGGTAGGAGTTGATTATATGTACAGTGTGGCATTAGCATGTTGGTAGAAGTTAGTCTGGAAACCATACAGTGTGGCGCGCTGGAGAAGAGGCCTATACTCAGCAGTGGACACGGGATGATATGATGATGATACCCTTACCACAAGTCTTTACTGCACCTAGTATGGCCTTTTTGGCTTACTACTCTTATAGCATACACTTATAACTTGCTTGAATAAACCTATTTACTTGGGCCTGCACAAGATGCTTACATATTATTAACTGTACATAAAAGAAACACATAACATATTTGGTCAAAAATTATGCAGGATGTCCATTTGTTGGCACAGTTCTTATCATCAGACAGATAAGTAAAAGTTATTCTATTTCCTGTTAACATATACTCATGTATACTAAGTAGGTTTTAGATATACAATGTCAGTCATAGAATAAACATAGACACACACACACATATACAGAGTAACTAAGAAAATTTGAGTCTGTTACTTAACTATATAACTACTTCCCAGACTATGCTAAAGTTCAAAGGACTGATAACTGGCTGCTTTAATAAATACAGCCTTTTGGCTAAGTGAAACCTGCAACCATTTGGTATAACTACTTAGTTTGGTATAATTCTCAATCTTCAAGTTTGAGATATTTTAATTTTCACTGTATACTAATTGTTGTTATTTGTAGAACTGAACATCTAGGTACCTAAGGAATAAAAATATAACATAGCCTAGATAAGAGTGATCTCACTATTTAGATGAGAGAAAGAGAGGGATGAAAATCCTTGATTGAGACTTATTAAACTTTGCTTTGTGACATCAAGGCTGTTATACTGAAAAGGCCATTTCAAACATAATTTGACTATTCAATAGCAGTAACCTTCAAATATTGCTGTTCCAAGGATGTCCAAGTATTTTATGATTACCTATACCTAATTCAATCAGTTTGCATACAAAAATATTCTGTTACAATTTATGTAAGAAGATACTTAAAAACTTTACTTTTATTAGTAGGTAAATTATTTTTTGGACTACTTAAGTACTAAGTACTTACCTAAATCTTGATAATAATTTAATTTTAGACATTTATAGGTTTAAGTATGACTACATACTGCTATGTACATAATACATTTAGATATAAATGACTAAACAAGTGATTCAATATTTGATTGTTCACCTATAAATAGGAATATTAAGGACATGTTTTTACAATGTAATTTTTTAACATTCATTTTGTTCATGTTATTATGACATTATGAGGGAGGTCTGTAATGAATATTGATCTATTGGCCGGCTGCTGTAAGATAATAATTTAATAATGGGCTGTTTCAATTCAATATGTTATGATTATCAGAAGCATATCAACTTACAAATTGTCAGCAAAATAATGTAGTAGGTAAGTAGTATGAATTTGTTAGTAAACATCTAAGTATGTATTTGTTTTTTAAGGGCCGAGGTCTTAATTTAACACATGGGTACAATAGAGTAATCTGAATTACAAATTAATTACTTTTATTTAAAAATATGTATGAAAAATGTCCACTGCTAAGGTTACATTTAGCACACTTTTTTATTTATTTCTATTTACTCATACTTAATATGTTCTGAACGGATAGTAAACTTTTTTGTAAAGATTACTTACTTACTTAAAAATAAAGCAGAAATTCATAAAAATGCCACTTTAACTTCTGTGCTTGAGGTTACCTACCTATACAATTCACAATACATGTCTCTGGCATCTGGATACTCATATCTCTAGAGTGAATGTACCAATTTTGGTGAAACTTATGGTAACTGTTCCCTAAGTACTTATGTGTGTATGATTTTTTTTTAACACTAAATAGGCTTACGTTTGACTATAGCCTGCCTGATGTTAAGCACCACTATATTTTATATTTCACAAGTTTGTAAGTATTTGTACACATTCACCCCTATGTCATCAATATGTATATATAGGTATATAGGTACATACCTATGTAGTTCATATCAAATAAGAAAACTAAAACATTTTTTGAGATTATGAATGTTTTACAGTTATTAATTAAGTAAGTACATTTATTAATTAAGTAATTAAAAAAATATACTAATGTTGAAATCAGACAGTTTAAATAACAAAATAAATGTACCTACTGCAATAGCAACAAGATTTAAAAAGTAGCTGGCTAAATGTGGCTATGACATAACATATTAACAGCAACGTCAGTCATACCCGATAAAAAATATACTTACACGAGACAAGAAAAAAACATTTTATAGTTTTTTAAACACAAGTTTTGGTATTACTTATTTTACACTGTACCTACAGTCAATCATTTGACAAATGAAACTGGAGAAATAACCTTGTCTTATCATTTGACCAATGAAGGGCCAGCCACACAAGCATGGAACTTGCCTGCACTGGAATAGGACTGGCTCCCAAAAGAAGATGCCGGTACACACAGTTAGGCACTAGGCGCCAGATTTTACATTTGAACTTAGGCTTGTTGTAAAATGGAACTATGGAATGTACGATAAGTCTCAGCCACTCGTAGTTATTTCCGTTTATTCGTAGCCTACATGCATACGATAAGACAAGCCGTGGTTGGTAGCGTAATAGGTACTGAAGCTATCGACGAATAAAATATGACCAATACCCACGCGATAGCGGTTTGAAACTCGATATCAGATTTTGCCACACTCATACGTACTAACTTACCTACTTAACAATATAATTCTTAGGTGGGTAGTAGGTACATATCGTTGTACCTACTACTACTTTTTTTTTAATAACTAGGCTACATTTAGCTCACTTTTTTCTATTTATTTCTATCTACTCGTAATATGTTCTGAACGGATAGTAAATTTTTTAGTAAGGATTACTGAAAAATAAAGCAGAAATTCATTAAAATGCCGCTTGAGCTTCTGTGCTTGAGGTATTAGCGGTGGTCGGTCTCCAAAATGATGTATGGTACCTACATCTTGTAAATATTACTAATCATCACTTACATATACC
The DNA here is from genome assembly GCA_964023185.1 of Macaria liturata. Taxonomy (NCBI): domain Eukaryota; kingdom Metazoa; phylum Arthropoda; class Insecta; order Lepidoptera; family Geometridae; genus Macaria; species Macaria liturata. Next base: position 6,997,017 of record OZ026824.1, on the reverse strand, counting down.
TAACTTGGTAGTGGCCAAACAAAAATACGCCAATTAGCGAATGCGTATGGTAATCAATTAGGCATTATGATATCACAGCCCAGTGGGTCATCCGACACCACTACATATATTTCTATCTATGTACGTGCCTACAGTTCGTAATTATCTGTAATTGAGCCCACGAACTACTAATTAAGGCTACTGGTTATTAACTGACGCTCCATTATTATTACTGCTCGCTTGATTTTTCTCGTAATCGGCATTAGTTGCTAGGGATTGTCTGTTAAAAATTGAAAACATCTGCCTTAGTATTTTCAGTTAACTAATTAAGTTCTTATATATTTTTTAATAATAGTAGTTCTTACTTTGAATAAAATTTATTAAAAAAACAAAAATCGACTTCAGGTGTCACTAAAAAGTTAATATGTAATAATTTATTTAATTTTTTATAGATTATAGATAATATTACAGATTTCAATAAGACTACTCATAGGATTGTAAGTTTCAATAAATTGAAAGATTCTTTACTCCCAACCATGGAAATAAGAGGGAAAGAGAGGGATGAAATAAAAAATCCTTGCTCCCAACTCAGAATTTTGAAGTCGCAAAAATAAAAATATTTTTTATCAACTTTTTAGTGACAGTAGGCTGTAAGTCAGTTATTGTTTTTTTTTATTTACCTATTTATTTTAATTAGATATAGGATTCTGGACACAGGAGTATTATTTCCAGACTTACTGTGATAAGTAATATGAACGTATACATATTTTTATTCCAAGATAAGATAACTACAATAGGTACGAGTATAATCATGTCAAATTAATTAACTCGCCCGCTGACGCTAGTTTTATTATGTTGCCTCTTGCTGAGATAATTTGGTTTTATGTCGCTGTAAACGCGAAAATTGCTCTTTTTATGGAGATAAAATGGATGTCATCGTAGTTATTTATGTTTTTTCCGTTAGATATAAGTATGACAGTTGGGTTTCTTGAGCAAATTGTTTAATAATTAGGCCACATCAAGATAAGTTTAGATGTTAAGATATTTAGCACAGTTAGGTTAATTATTTTATAATGGAGGTGTTGCATTTTGTGATGACTAACATAATGATGATGTCCAAAAAAATTAAATGTTTTGTTATCTTCGCACACCGTCCAATGAAAAAGTTTGAACATACAAGCAATATTAAACAATGCTTCATAGAAAACCAACCATGTAAGTATACCTGAGTAAGTATACTTTACGAGTTACTAGGTATCATCATTATTATAGTTCTTAGAGCCCAGTGTTGGAAGTAACTTTTTCAAAATTCATACTAAGTATATAAGTAATAAGCAAAGCATATTCATTAATTCTCATAACAATATTGCACATAACTACTTACTGTATTAAAAATTTCAAAATTTTACAAAAAAGTTAGCTTTTGTGCTAGCTTTTAGGAAGCTTTTTTGAAGTAGCGCCATCTATGTGAACCGCCTTGGTTTAACTTGACAAGGAAAAGCTCCAATTTGAGCTTAGAAAAGCTCTCCTCACTTTCGTGGTATAGTTTCGTCTGAGCCATGTAGATGGCGCCAATGCTTTCATAACAATTCCGTCACTGCTTCTTCCGGAAGTAGTGTAAAATATTAAAATAAGTTGGTCATAAAAATAATTAAATAAACACAATTCTTTCAAACTATAAAAGGAGTAATATAAAAAATATATATAGCTAATTGCCATGTAAGAAATATTGTAAATTTAAAAAAGGTTTTATTCTGCGAATACAATTTACCGTTTGCTAGATTTGAACGACGACGAAGTAGTTAAGCTAAATAAGCCGTTTAAGTACTTATATGTCAAATTTTTAAACTCGATAAATAAATAACTAGCAGGTTATTTTTTGTTACTTTAGTTTGTTCTTTGGTTTTTTTCACAAAGCGGTTATTTTCACGCCAATAAAGTATCAAGAGGCGTGTTGTGTACAACTGCACACCTAATCACCGTTTTACGATAATGTCCTCGAAGAATTAATGCTTACTTATCGCGTTAATTAATCATGCTTCGCTTGTTACTTTTAATTGCAATTTTCTTGATTTCCTTGTGTAATCGCATTTTTCTTGAAACCCAGGTCATATGCAAATTACTTATATATGCAATAATATGTTCAAACAAATTTATGTTTAAAAATCGTCAATCAAACACGATTGTTCAGGACGTTTTGTACCTATGTACTTATAAAGATAAAAATATTCAAAGATCTTAATTAAGTTCTTAATTATTATATTTACCCTAGTAAGTTTTCAAGGAACTTTTATCGGTTTGCCTAGAAATAAGTTTACATGGGAAGTACTTATCACTACCTCAAGGTGGGAAGATTGCAAGTTTTAACAAACAAAATATATCGTTCTGTTAATGTGGCTCTCTTTATTTTAGTAACAAACCCATTTTAAAAATAACTTTGATGTTTATAGTATTCAAACCGCAGAAATGCGTTTAGACATGGTTAACGATTACGCATATAGTTATACCTTAACAATAATGTGATAAAGTTTTGTTATGAGATTACATTTACTCAAAACAATGACATAACAAACAAGTAACCCTAGTTCTAATGTTACACGTTTATGTCCATTTTTCAAACGCTGGCCGCGACCGAAACTGCCCCGTTTGAGTTTATATTTCCTAATTAAAGTTTTAATGAGTTTCTCACGTTGCTGGTTTTAATCACGCTAGCTGGACAGATGCCATCGTTCTATGCATCCAGCTCGAATGTACCAACTTCATATTATGGAACTTGTTTTTATTTTTATCGCGCTTTTGAAAGAACTTTTTGATTTGAGTTGGCATTCATGTGCATGTAACTAGGAACGTAGTTTTGTTGAAATTTGAATGTAATTAGAAACTGGACTTATGAACACTAAATTCAACGATCAAACGACACGCACACGCGACTCTGTGAACTTGAAATAAGCCTGTATAGTTTTCATACTCGTATGTACTAGACTCTTGCAATATACTGCAAACTGTTATGTATATACATACATATATAATAGCTAGTAAGCATTAAAGCTCACCTAGCTCAACCAGCGGAGGCAATCGCATTCGATTACCGTTATCGCTACGCAGTCAGTCTTGGAATGAATGACCAAAAAGTGGTATTTTGAGCATTTCCGTGGGTCAGATGACACGATAAATTGCACGTCCCAGCTGTTAACTATAGTACGGCAGTCTTTGAGCCATGTCAGTGGCCTTAGGGAGGTTTAAAACTCTTGACAAGAGATGGACACTCTCATACGAAGAAAAAGACTAAGTATTGGTTTCCCTACCAAACATTATGCTTGCTTTCGTACCTAGCCTGTTTGGTACCGCAAATTATAAAACTGATTTTGAGAGCAGCGCCGCAAACGTGCGGTTTGAAGTCAATTGGAAAGTGACCATTGTTTCGTATTCCACCGCATTGAATAACAATTAAAATTTCTCCGCTGTGTGCGGCAAATCACACAATACAATAAGACAATACATTAACATAACATCTATAGGTATAGCTATATTCCTGTTGTTGGTAGATACATACTTATGTCTTATACATATGTATTTATATTTTTAAAGTAAATTTTCCGTATCCGTATGGTTTTAAATCCAAATAAGGCAAACAACTCCCATGTTGACCATCGAAATGTCACATATATTAGGTATATACCTACTTGTAACGGCAATGAAATTAAAACAAGACAATCAAATAGCAAAGCTATCTAAATAGAGAAGCGAATTTGGATGAAATACTGATACCTAACTGCTTATATAATACGCATTTTTGAACGGAAAATGAACCGATGCACTTTCGCTTTAAAGATCGCTGTATCTACTGAGAATATGCCATCATCAATATTTACCTACGGAAAATCCATATTGCATATGAACCGGGTACACTATGGCATCATAAATGTGGCTGCCTCAGATATTTGGATGCATAATATTATGCTTTCAGTCTAAAATACTTTACCTAACATTACAGCACGGAATAATGAATTTCAGAACATCACTCACACACACAGCACACGGTAAATGTTAATTCCTAAGCCAAGCTTGCCTTTTCATTGCATATTTCCTTGGCTGGTATATGCTATCGTTGTCGTATAAAGATTTTATATATTAGTAGGTATATCATTCGAAAATATAATTTAACACTTATGCAAGAGACTACTGTTGAAAAATGTGTGTAAACTAAGTACTTTTATTTAATTATTTTTAAAATACGACATAGTTAGTATAAAGCAAAGTCAATAAAGTCACCTTACCTTTCACAAGGAAATTTAACGTTGCTTAATATCAGAAGAGTTGTAGTCAAGCGTGAGCCTATCAAGTAGAAAAAAACTGTCTATCAATAATCACTAAAAATGTTTCTAGACTGAGAAATTTAAGTTCCAAGTTACGAAGCAAGTAAGTAACTATAACTGTATCTAAAGTCGGAGTAAAGTGAAACGCATTGCTGTCCTGCGCAGAAGGCATACGATAACTCTTTGTTTAGCCTAATTAAACGGTACTGCACTTTGCACCTGCAATAATGGCTATCTTTCTACTATTTTCACTTAGAAATGGAGAACTAGTTTGAAAATAACTATAGTTTTAGTAGAAGCCTTGACGCCATGTTAGAGGGTCTTAGATGCTTGATTCTGTCGTACCGTGGTTCTAATTTAAACTATAGAAAAATACCACAGTAAGTAACTAGTTAGTTATCTTATAGTTGCTTCATTTACAAGATTCACCCTCAAACTCTCGATTTATTCCTGTCCTTACCAATAAATATACCTATTTTGTGAACCGTCCGTAATATTTTTATATATGTTACCAAATACAGTAGATTATTTGCACATTTTATTGGCGATCGTAATATCCGGCGTGTTTCGATGGCAGTAAAACTCGTCAAATATCGTAAAATATACACCAGCTGCTAACCTTAGACATATTGGGACTGAATCAAACCAAGAATTAATTGAAAACATCTAAAATGATAAGATACCTAACTTACCTTTGAGAATGCATCATGCATAATAAGAATGATGAAGTCGAATTTTAATTTAGTTTTTATTTAGTTTTCAGTGGGAAATTGTGTGGAACGATCCGGTAAATCCAAGATGGAAATACACTTTGTTGCAAATAACGACTATACTGATAAAATTCTAACGAATCGTTTTCAATTTAACGAATTGTGTTCAATATTCTATGTCTATTCTCTGTCTAACTCAGGTTTTTGAAATTATTAATCGCATTTATGTTGTTCAAGTTGTGTACACTTATCTTAGGAATTTGTTCTGGATCAAAACCAGTTTTGAATGTATACTTAGCTTATTTGGGAACACATTCTGTTTTGTGTACCATTATAAATAAATAAATTACACAGTAAATTAAATAGTTATTATCTAATTCCTTTTCATCGAATGTATTTTTATCCTGTCCATCCAAAGGTTGCCTGGAAGATATTGCCTAAGGCGATAAGGGCGCCCAATGTGCAATAAATTAGTTTTTAAATTTCTTTCATCATGAATTTTATTTGGTGTGCACTTCGATCAATTATAACTGATCGAAGGGATAATTAAAGAAAATATCTTATATTTTTAAGCGTATATACAAAATAAAAATATAACAATTCGTTTTAACAATGTACTTAAGTACGAGGTACCTATGTTTCGGAGAATATATTTACTTAGTTGTTACGGACTAGGTACAAAACTTTATTGTAAAGTAACGTCTGCTGATGGTAAACATAGACACAATACCTGTTCGCTATTTGTTCTTATTGAAATATTGTAAGTACTAACAATTAGTCATATTGCCCTGAAATATATATTTCATATATATTATCTAAAGTTTGATCTTTTCACACAAGGTTTTTTTTATTGAGTCACTAATTTGGTTTTTTTATTTTGTAGAAGTTGTGTTTAGTTTTTTCCCCTTATCTTTCACTAGCTGCGCTCGCGACATCGTCCGCGTGGAATAGTTTATTTTAGGCATCATATTTATTTTTATAAATAACCTCATCAGCTTTATAAATTACTGTTACCCACGACTTGAACCGTTTTCGCAGCGCACGCAACGGAAGCCCTCAAAGATTGATAATTTTCCCCGTTTTTTCCACATTTTCCATTGTTTCGTCGCTCCTATTAGTTGCAGTGTATTTTTTTATAACCTTAAGCCTTCCTCGATTAATGGTCTATTAAACACAAAAAGAATTTATCAATTCAGACCAGTAGTTTCTAAGATTAGCGCGTTCAAACAAACAAACAAACTCTTCAGCTTTATAATATTAGTATAGATTATTATTGTAAATAAATGTATCATGTTATAGATCAAAGAAAATTATAAAAGAAACATTTGATAGCCACTGCCGTTCACCCCTACACTCGTCTGCGATAAAAAGATAAAAATAAACTGCTTTATTTTATCTATGGCCATCAGAAAAGATAAATGGTATGTCTCGTCAGCGGCGTAGCTTCGCACGACATATTTCATTCTGCCGCGGCCCTTCCACCGCGTGGACTCGTCTAATAAGCTACCATATAAAAGACCATTGTGTTCTTTGCTTTGAAAATGCACGTTTGTAAATATTTAATATTTATGGCACAATAAAAACAGAGGGAGGTATAATGAAACACACATATTTGCTTCGCAAAAAGAGTGACGATTGACAGAAAAAGGAAACTTAAAAAAAGATATAAAATATCTTGCTTTCAGCAATAAGGTCGCCACTTGTGGCAATAGAGTACTTAGTTTCTGTATGTAATTTTATTATTTTTGTTTTATATGTTTGTGATATAACGAATTATCTATCTATCTATCTTAACATTAGCACTTAGCACAAAGCTAGTACAATCAATCAATCAAATTTAAAATACTTTTCGATGTTTTTACTGATTTAAGTGTATCTGAAATCTAATCATAGTAACACTCTCTTTATCAATTAATTACATGAAAGCCGCTTAGATATTTGAATTTATCAGGGATTGGTAAAACGATAAATAATTTATTTTGTAGTAGGTAGGTAGATATAAAATTATTAGATATAGATAGCGATTTAAAATTAGTACCTAAGTCAATTTGCATCGACACAAATGTACATAATAACAAGACTATTTCAAACGAAAAATTACAACATATCTCAGTTTTCCTAACTGGGCCTATATTTTTAATAGGCATGTTTATTGTCAATGGTTGCAAAAAGTATCAGGCGACCTAATGGTAATGTGCACAAATCACAGGCTATAGAAATATCATGCCAACTAAATTTTAGTCTGAAATCCAGAGAAACATGAGTAAAGAGTCGATTCTAATAATTCCTATTACTTAATTCCATAATCACGTCAGCAGGAATACGCTAATTAACCCTTTAGCCGACTGCGCACTTTCTAGCATAGTTTGTAATCATAGAGCATATTTAAAACATTTCATTTTGACTGCTCCGTTAGCTTAGTTGGTAGTGGCTCTGCCTTCTAATCTAGGGGTGCGGGTTCGATTCCCGCATGACACAAGTAATTATGAATATTAAAATTTGTAATTATTTGTGTTAAGTCTAGTCGTTTCTATGTATAATAAGTATGTATTTACAAAAGAAAAAGTATATATGTATTATATCCGTTATCTAGTACCCATGATACAAGCGTAAGCTTAGTATGGGGCTAGATGGCGCTGTGTGATATGTCCTGAAATATTTATTATTATTATTATTATTTAGTTTATCGACTGATAGTTATGCATGATTAGATTCACTTAAAAACTGCCTAAAATAGTTATCTAATTATAATAGTGACATATAATTTAATAACAAAAGATACAAGTAAGTACTATTCAATTTTCATTTTTAACAATTCAAGAATTTTATTTATAAATATAAAATGTGAAATAATTCAAGAGGAAATTGATTAAATACTAAGGCTTACTAGTTACAATAATGTAATAGGTTTTTATTAAGTATTGATTTAAAATAAAACCAACACCTGACCCAGACTGGCATTCATTCGACATCATCCGAAAATACTCGACCAGTTTAGTCGAGATGACAATATCAAATTTTTATATTTTTGTTGGTTAACCAACCAATTACGGAAAGCATAGATAGTATAATAAAATTTATAAAAGCTGTGATAAGCTCCTAGTACATAAATTTAATTTCCAATACTCACTGAAGTCAGTGTAGTATCAAAATTCGGGTAATGTAACCTGCTAATCAACAAACCTAGTATAAACAGCAAACTCGCTTTTTGCGCCTGCCTGTATGTATGCTTCCGTTATTTTTAAAACTACTTAACGGATTTAGATGCAGTTTCTGTAATAGATAGAGTGATTTAAAAGCAAGATTATGATAACGTATTATACTTATGTATGATAACGCGTGCGCAGCTGCGGGCAATAGTTAGTTGGACGATAAAAGTACTCGGCATTCCTCTTAGACAAGAGGCGTATTTTAGTGAGCGTACTGACGCTCGCTTATGGAATACAGAGACCAATGTATGGAAGAGACGTAATATTTCCCCTCGCGGAGCGCGTCGTGATGTCAATCCCATTCATAGCTCTTTCTATTCCATAAGTGAGCAACAGTACGCTCACTAAAATACGCCTCTATTCTATGGGGGCTATGTTATGCGTTTTGCGTCCATCTCAAAATATCGTCTATCGCCAGTATCTAGACTATTTAGTCTGTAAGCCCGAGACGATGTGGCCAATCATCGCGCTAGCCGGAGTACAAGTTTTAATGGCTCATTACCTTGATCCCTATCTACGAGACCAGCTCAACTACCGACCCCATTTCCTGTTTTTAAACTCTTTCTGACGGATTTAAAAGGCTAGATAGGGCATGCTGGGGCCAGTTAGAATTACATCTAATTACTAGAAGCAAAGTACCAACTAAAAGTATTTTTATTAAAGCAACTTCATCGTATTATTTACTGGATTCTTTCTTTTGCTTTAGTTAGAACTGTGTTGCAAAAGACAGGTTCTTCCAAGTAGTTAAGATGGTTAACAAATACAATTATTAAATTAAATAAAACTAAAATTATGGACATCTTAAGAGTAAACTATATGACAAGGAGGAAGTCATGATCCTCAGTAAATAATGAGGAGCATAAGACATTGATAATAAATTCATGTATCTCGAATACTAAGTACATAGGTGTGTACATACATGTGTACTTTTCTGTAATATTAAATGTTTACTCTCAGCTTTTATTTGTCTTCGGAATTTTGTGAATAAAGTATGCCTATTGTATCGTTATGTAATTAAAAATTCATTGTGTATGTATCTGGAGATTGTATGGTGAATCCTATATTATTTATTCTGTGATTTTACGGCTAAAGAAAGCTGTGCAAATAACATACCGAAGATTTACTTGAAAGCAACTATATAAATATTATATAGTGAAATTCAATTCCACTTATTGTTTACACGTGCAAAACATTAACACCTGTGATAATAAATAAAATATGACCGTGTTACTAACGCTTAGCTTAGTAAAAATACCACTACATGAGAAGGTACATAATTTTTACATTTGTAAAAATAACTTATGCAATAACATAAAAGTAGAAAAGTTCAGTGAACTTTAACAAGAGATCCACACTCAAGGACTTTTATCATGCGTTCGTTCAAGATATCTTGCCATTCAATCGATTGATAACTGTATGTGCCCGTATCACCGGTTCCAAGTGTACTTCAAAATGCATCAAACTCTAGTAAAAATGTAATAAGCTATCGGTTGTATGCGAACTTTAAGAATGTTATTGATAACTTACTGGTTCTACAATAACTATATAGGTACGTGTATTCAAATATTTTTTTAACTTACGTTTTACTGTGTGGTGTGTGATTAATTATCATAAAAAACACAAAAAATGGTATGTGAGAACTAACCATTACTTATGGAATTTGTTTACAATTTCGATTACCTAACGACCATAGATAAGAATTAAGTAACTAAGTCCTTTACAAGTTTGAAATATACCGGGAGGCTGCCCTAAAGGACAAAATTTAAATTCTGCCAAATTTCAAAAAAAATCCAATTTTGTCCAAGACAGCTGCTGGTGCATTGATAACTGGAAATTGAAAAGAATTTGATTCATTTTCATTTATTCTAGATTACTCCCTAATCTGAACAAAAAAATTAACAATGACGCATAAGATTTGTCTATGTAAGTAAGTATTTATTTGACCGAACAAAAAAAATATAGCTTTATTGACAAAATGTTTCTAGATTATTTGAAAAAAAAAAGAATAATAAAGAAATAAATTATGTAAGAACTTGTTTCATGGCTTTCTAAAAGAAATGTCTATCTTTCACCTAAACACCTTAACTATTTTGTATCAAATACCACGAACTATGAAAGAACAAATTGGGAATGCTGGTATGCTTTGCTCCGGCCCTTAGCCGAGGCCCACACTCGAATGGAACATAACTCAAATACAAGCATTTCCCAACAACATTAGCATAGATTCAAGCAATTCATAACAAATGTTGCTGCGAATCACCTAACCATCGCAAGTTGACGTTAATTAGTTCTTAGGTAGGTACTTAAGACTTACCTAATTGGCAGGTCTAGAAATTCACATACTAAATTCTATTAATTGTGTGTATATGAATATCTTAGCATACAAGAGCTACAAAACAATCGGAATAATGTCTAGAAAGAAAAACTAACTCATGACGAAGGATGAATGAATGAACATGCATCTTCATTATTAGGAACAGCTCACAAAACCTATTCTAGGGCAAAGATAGATTCATTTACTAAGTTGTCAAAGATTGAACTTGAATAATTGAAACTAGTGCCTTATGACTAAAATGTATCCCAAGCTGCCTTTGGAAACAGCCTGCCTTAGGCGCCTGCTGTTGCCCTCAAGTTTTTTATATATCTAGCCAGAACATAAATATGAATCACCAGAGGCTGTGCTATGTGTCCACGGCTGGGTTGGCACTCGACGTTCAGCCGCCTGATTTGAAATGGCCATGGAGAGGCCACGAGCGGACGCTCCCAGCTCCTCTCAAACTATTTATTCCGATTTTCAACTACAAAACTAGTGAGTTTTCATACATAACTATAAGGTTAGCTTTGACTACAAATGCTTATGTATATGAAACCTACACTCAAACTTAAAATATTTCTTAACTGATAGTACCTAATCAAAATGAAACGAAACCTGCTGTTTGTTTTAATTATGTAATCGTTCATAAATTCGGCTGAATTCTGAACAATTTCTTTACTAAAATTGAAACTGGCTATCAAATGAGGCAGCCGCATCATACCCTTAGGCTCTCGGCGATTTTATTTGAAGAACGCTTCAATAGAAGAATTTGGTTTGTGGGTTAGCTAGTTAGCCTATGCAATAAAGATAGAAGAGACACTAAATCTCAGCCTTACCCATCTGGATTAGGTATATATACAATACAATACATTATAACTTTATTGCACACCAAAAATAAATTACAATATGAAATGAACTTAAACTATAAATGAATGCACAAGTGGGCGGCCTTATCACCTTGAGTGATCTCTTCCAGGCAACCTTAGCAAGCTTATATATCTTCAGTTCTTTGCTAATAATTCACAAGTAGGTATGGTTTAGTAGACCCAGTGAAATATATTAAATTGTATCAGTATTCCGTGATGAAATGCATAAGATATGCATAATAACAGTTATTTAAAAAAATAAGACACAAAACAACTCATATATATCTCGTGTTTCAGAGAAAGAGAACCGTTACCGTACTTTTAGTTCTATCAGTCTACGAAATACAATTCACAAAGACAGGTTAAAAAAAATACAGTGGAGACGAGTACCGGATAAAGTTCAAAAAAACAACCACCATTATTATGCAAAAATTCTGTAAGCTGTAAAGAATGAATAGGCTACGTTTTCGTTATTTGTTCAACAGTTGTCTTCAGAAAACAATGGGCTTGTTTACCGCGCATTGACGCCACTTATGCTTCCCATACATATGATTTTATTGTTTGTTTTTTTTTGTGAAAGCAAGAAGGTTTTAGCTACTTACTAACTTTTTTATTGCAAAGTCTGGCGTCCATTACAATGTTTAACTTCAAATTATGAAATGTTTTATTGGTATACTTACTTAAATCAATTTAATAACAATAACTTAAGTTTTTCTTGGTTTTAAATTTTCTACTAGTGAAATAATAAGAAATATTAACTAATAAATAATTAAATAAATATTTCAGGACATATCACACAGCGCCATTTAGCCCCATAGCTTACGCTTGCTTACTGTAATAATTCAAAATACTTACACATACGAGATGCTTAATATCGAAGAGTTAAATATTGATTTAAACCATGATTTAGCATTAATAATAACTGTTCCTCACTCTTTTTATACGTTTTAATAGTTAGATCTGATATCTATAGAACATGGCATTTAAATCTGTTTGTAGAAAACAGGTTTCTGACTGAAAAATGTCTCTGCAGTATTTTGTTGACCGCAAACTTAATTTCCTTCAAATTGCAACTTTCTTTGAACGCTGTGGCTTGCATCGAGACTACCTGGAAATGCACTTTTTAACTTTTTTGTAAATGTTGAAAAAAACTTAGATTGACTCGCAGGTCTGTGAAATAAGTTGATAAAAGAATAATAAATACTACTTATAAGGTAAGGCGTTGTAACGGTAGCAGAAATAAGCAGGTTCGAATCCTGCCAGTCGTGATTATTTTCGCTCACTTTCCAATAAAACTTTATGTTACCTATCTATAAGGTGTTTGTGTTTTTATTTTGGTAGTCGTGTTTTCACTGAATTCTTTGAAAGTATCTGGTTAGTTCACATTACAAAGTATCTGCATTGGTAGTAAGTAATTTTTTGACAGGCCTGTTAGCTTAGTTGGTAGTGGCTCTGCCTTCTAATCTAGGGGTTGCGGGTTCGATTCCCGCTTGACACAAGTATTTATGAAAATCAAAATTTATAATTACTTGTGTTGAGTCTGGTCGTTTGTATGTATAATAATTAGGTATGTATTTACAAAAGAAAAGTATATAAGTATTATATCCGTTATCTAGTACCCACGACACAAGCGTTTGCTTAGTGTGGGGCTAGATGGCGCTGTGTGCAATGTCCCGGAATATTTATTTATTTTATTTATTATTTATTTAATTGTTATAAATAAGTTATTTATTAGCCACGGATCTAAGCTAGTTACATTACCCATGTTTGTCTTTACAAGTTTTAAACTATTTTTGCTACAAATGTATAGTTACTTATCCCTTTTGGCCAACTTCCGGAGGAGTTTTTCAATTCGACTAAGTCCTCTCAGTTCCTATAATTAGTTAAGTTATAGCCTAAAATAATGCTTAGTACTTACGAATAACTTACTCAATCCGTCATCTGAGTAAATATAGATTTCTTGCCAGTTCACCGTGGCAATAATTGTTGAGTCGATGTGAGTTAGCGTTTCCTCAATATGCGGCGGCAACTAGCTCGGAACAGGAAATAGACAGGAGATAAGAATTACATGCAAACTGCAAATATATCATATTTATATTACGTGGTTATTACAGGAACTATCTCCGTCTTGTAGATTTGCTTGAATGTCAAGCTAAATTTGGCAGGTATAACCTCCGAGATAACGTAACTGTAAATAATAAACATAACTTAATACATAAATCGTGTCGCCAAAGACAGGAATGAGAGGAAGAATATCACAAGATGCAAGATCATGGAAGGTGGTGGTCACGACCCTCACACATGAGGAATACGATTTGAGTGAGAAGGAATACATTAATAAATATTTCAGCACATATCTTACAGCGCCATCTAGCCCCATACCAAGCTAATGCTACCTATTTAATCGTGTCTGAAAAACTACTGAACTGATTTTGTTGAAATTTCCACTGTCCCCTATGTTAAAACATAGCTATCTGACACAAGTTTCTGAAAAGTTTCCAGACACTTTTTCTTGTGTCAGATGTTATAAATTAAAAAAAATATATACCAGAAGCTATTAAAAATATAAGCTCAAAAAAACGTTAAGTAAACATAACTGTGATTCAATATATAGTCGACGATGTATCTGCCCAAGTAGTAATCCCGTAACCAATTAATTCTGCGGGACAGTCACGACTGTCATTCATTAGGAAATATAACTCTAAAGAGTCGTTCCTCAATTGCTTTATAATATCAAAAATTTTACACCGGTTCATGGTTCAATTTTCTAAAACTCGCACCAAGCATTTTACTTCCACTGTGTCCTATAACTACATAATAAATATAAATAATTATTTAATCAGGTATTTTTCATCATGCTAACTGTTGTGTATTGAACTGCGTCCTACCGGATAAACATCACCGGTCGTGGCCATAACGCGTAACATCAACTAGTCTTGATCCAATCTTAAAAACAAAGATAAACCGAAAACCAATTATTCGCTAAACCGAGTTGAACTGTGATTACAAAATACAATCGTAGAGTAAACAGCATGTCCGCCAGCGCTGGCCGTCGTCCGCGGTGCATCGGCTTAGAAAATTGCCAATAAACAAAAGTAAGCTGTGTGCTGGACACAAGATGGTAGGGCTTGAGTGTATTTGGCGAGGTTCCTAAACAATATGTGTAAAGTATCTATAAGAAACACCTATATCTTTACTCGTACATATGTAGGTGCTCGTAGTAAAAACATAAAAAGTTATTTCATCATCATCGTCACCATCCACAGCCCTTGGGATCCCACTGCTGGTTATAGGCTTCCCTTTGTATGTGCCATCTGCGTCGATCTGTATGAATAATCTATATACAGTTATTGTTATAAATTATTTATTAAAATACGGCTACGCGTGACCAAAATGCTGGCTTGTACTTTGCCCGAAGGTTAGTCTAGCTATCCAACGGGGAAATGCAGCCAGCATTTTGGGTACGCTGCCTTGTGATAAAGTAGATCAGTTAGGTTGTATATATTTCATGTTTGTAAAAATATTAATTTACATACTACACAATTAGTATTTCCTTCGTGAGTTGCTTCTGGGAGAAAGACTATTGATGAAAAGTTTAATAGTAAAATCTCTTAGTTACATTCAATTATTTTCGTTGATGCAAAGCATGACATTACAAATGTACCGTTATCTAGTACCCATGACACAAGCATTTGCTTAGCTATATAGTATGGGGCTAGATAGCGTTGTGTGATTTGTCCTGAAATATTTAATATTTATAAATATGTACAATATTACGTTTATAATACAAGATAGATTGTGTGTTAACTAAAAATAGAGCGAAACTATAATAAAATCAATTTTATGTAATTTTTTTTTTATTTTACTAAGTGCCCCTATTTGTAGTAGTTAGAAGTAGAATGTTTAGTTTTTCTTTCCTTATTTTATGTTGTTTACAATTAAGTACAATGTTCATAAAAAGTAGCACACAGTGTTGATTCGTTAAAAATAATCGTTTTAATTATTTTTTATAGTTCTTGTTCACAAAAACTATTAGTTGAGTTGGCCATTGCATCTATATTATGATGTTATCTTGCTACAATAGTCATGCATGACAACCACACCGTAACGATCACATCATGTGAGATAAACATGCTACTGTTACCTATGATGGCTTTATTGAAACTCAGTAACTAGTTACGGTAAATCTATACTAATATTATAAAGCTGAAGAGTTTGTTTGTTTGTTTGTTTGTTTGAACGCGCTAATCTCAAGAACTACTGGTGCGAATTGAAAAATTATTTTTGTGTTGAATAGACCATTTATCGAGGAAGGCTTTAGGCTATATAACATCACGGTGCAACTAATAGGAGCGAAGAAACAACAGAAAATGTGGGAAAAACGGGGAAAATTATTCATCTTTGAGGGCTTCCGTTGCGTGCGCTGCGAAAATGGTTCAAGATATCAAAAAAATGTGTATGAAAGAATTATTCCTCTTGAAATGATCTAACAAAATGTCCGCAACAGTATATGTCTATCTTTTAAGGTTAACTCACTAGAACCGTTTTTATGGTAATAACTATTCCACGCGGACGAAGTCGCGCGCACCAGCTAGTATAGAATAAAAGAGAGGAAAGTATAGAATATAAGTAATAAAAGAAAACTTAATTATGCGACGATGTGTAAAGACTCAACGAAAAACTTGAATGGGAAAGATACATTTATTGGTAAAGAGATACCTATTTTTAATTTTTATATTATTCTTATTAAGTACATTGCTGAAAAAATATTGGAGTACGGCTTTTATGAATATACCTACATACAAAATATACTCAGAGATTAGTTTCATATTAGGTTTTAAAAATAAGAAAGCGGGCATTGCAAAATATATCCCGATTTTTCTTATTTTTAGCAGCTAACTAACATGTCAATTTCAACTTTACTTTTCTGTTTTTTTTTTACTTTGCCTATTATGTATGTACTAATGTCCGACTATAATTTCTACTCTTGCACCCGTAAACGCATTCACCATTCTTCATAAACAAGATTTTTAACAACAATGGACTTTAACACTATCACAATAGCGTGCATTTCCAGTAAATTGCATACAAATTGCAAATTGTTGTCTAATTTCACAATTAATAACTGCGTCGACATGCTGATAAAAGTACATTCACACTTCACAGTCAATAAACATTTTAATTGATGTTCCATTCATTAGTGAAATTGTTTTCGTTATCAGTTTACGTAATTTTAGCGTTTGTGTGCGGAATTCCACTTTTATTTTATGATTGTTTTATTTGTGGCTACAATAATACACATTGTTGCTAATTATTATAAGTAGCGTACCGTATACATCACTGTTATTGTGACGATACAAGTTATAAATAGCGAAAGTTAGTGTGAGTGTATGTGTGTTTATTTTTACTTCGCACTAAAACAGCAATCGATTAAACTGAGATTGAATCGATTTCAAGAGGTAGTCAATGATCAGATTGTCAACTAACACAACTACTTTTTGTGAAGCGCTAACCATATTTTCTTAGGTACAAGAACAAGCATCCTTCACATGCTAGTAAAAACATACAATGACTGAAAAATGTCTACGCAACTTCCTCCTTCCAAACTTACATCAAAGTTAGTTATTCGTCAAAGAAAATCTTCAAATGCACGAAATTCTCGACCTTCAGTACACAAGTACACAATAGACGGGAAAAACGTCGACATTGACAAAAAAATACCATTAAAATTATGACTCTCGGTTTTTGCACCATTTATCAAGCTTTTTGCCATGATTCCGGTTAATGGGTGCCACAATAGATAGAATTATTAATGCTATATATCAAACCAAAATATAATGTGGAATTTCTTTGCCTAACTATTGCTGTCTGAAGATTTACGAATGTCCGATACCAATTTATTTAGTGAACTTCTAACCATTTTACCATTTTAATTTTCAGTCTTCGACGAATCATTCCTTAGTACATACAAATAGGCATATAGGCCTCCAACCCTTGGTGTCATAAATAAATAAATATTCCGGGACATTGCACACAGCGCCATCTAGCCCCACACTAAGCAAACGCTTGTGTCGCGGGTACTAGATATATAACTTATAATTTAGTCTCTCTTTATGACATTCGTAAGCCACGACATACCTTAACGTAAGCGTAAGCCTATCACGAATTACCTTAATTTACCTGACTTATTGTCTGGTTACATTAAATTAGGATGTAAAACCCATAATAAAAAATATATTTATTCAATAATAAACAATATATACACATATTATATACACTAATAAAACTAAATAAGAGTATGTACATTTAACCTAAATTTAAAACATCTACATGTGGTAAGGAGCCAAGAACGCTGGCTGCATTCCCACGCTGGATTGCTATAAAAATCCTTTTTAAATTATTTTTTAAAAAAAAATATTTAGATCCATAACTGCGTATATAAGTAGCAGTTTTTTACTGGATTTTAACAATCTATGAAATTAATCTAACCCATTTGCTTATCTAAAAATAAAATGTTTCCAAAGAATGAGTTGCTTATTTTAAACTGGTACAACGTCCTGTTAACTAACTTGATAAGGAATGAATTACAACCTCAACTTATCACTATGTATTTGCATATATGTAAGTATCATTATTTACACTGTAATGCAACTTTACAAAACACGTTTTTGTTTAATGTCTTCATAACATTCTTTAACTGGTTATTTTATTTTACTTATAAATTCTTTTTTTTTACGTGGGATAGGTTTACGTTTCACTACAGCCTGCCTGATGTTAAGCATTGCTAAAGCCTAGGACGTAAAACGAAAAAAAAACATTATTAGGTACTTACGGGTAAATTCAGCTGCTTATTACTTTACTTTATCCAAGTAATTGGTTGGTACCTAATATGTTTAACTAAGTTTTATATGTTAAAATACCCCGAAGCACCTGGGCACCCACCACGATGTATCTGCCCAAGAGAACTCCCCTAACGAATTAATTCTGCGGGGGAGTCACGACCCTCAGTTACGAGGAAATACGACAGAGAGATCGTTCTACAGAATAACTTGTATTATAACTAAGCTTATGCTGCTGGTTATGGTAGCTTAGTTAACTTTGCATTTGATCTGGCCAAGGTTTCTTATTTGTATGGGATACTAAAGTTATACTAACGTGATTTACTATATATTCCTAGTAGTTTAATTTGACTTTTCATTTAATTTTTAATTTATCTGACATTTTATTTTATTCTGACATTTATACCATTATAAAAATGTATTATTTTTTGATAATTTAGACATAAGTACTTATTTAAAATCTTTTAACTGACAAATATTTTTGTATGACGAGAAAATAGAATTACCAACTGTTAACGTCTAGTTCATAAGTTGAGTATTACTATTGACGAATAAATGATTATCTTATCTTATAACAAAGACCGGCTTACGAGACCCATAACAATATTATGGTGTTTATTTATTGTTTGTTTTACCGCTGTTAATCTATAGTTGTTTTCCTAAATTATTAAATTCTTCTTCTTATCGAATGAGAGTGGCCAACTCTGGTGTCGAGAATTTATCAATATTAAATTAGTAAAATGAGTCACTGTATTAATGAACTTTGTGTGTGATGTAGTTACATACTAAGACAGAAAATAAATAGTATATTATACTCACCTTTGCATAATAATTTATCATTTGTTTGTAATTTTTTTTATCATTTACAATTAATTTGGTTCAAAGTATGGACTGATAATAATGAAAAATCGCAAGAAATGTAACAATAATCTTATTCCACTGAACAGAATTCCAGAAACCGAGGAGACGAAATAACAAACTTACCTTAACTGAATATAAATACAAATCGGATATAACTTAAATGCTAGAATTCATAAACCAAACATAGGTAAGTACTCCCAAAGCTTACAACAGCTCTT
Organism: Macaria liturata; assembly: GCA_964023185.1. NCBI lineage: Eukaryota > Metazoa > Arthropoda > Insecta > Lepidoptera > Geometridae > Macaria > Macaria liturata. The sequence goes on along the minus strand of OZ026824.1, from coordinate 6,977,705 downwards.
CAGTTCCGTACTCTCGCAATCTCACGAACAACATTTTCGCCCTCCGCTCGAGATGATTTTTAAAACCGGCATTTTAATTAAGTATTAGGCTTCCGATGCTGTAAATGAAAGCGTAAATTAATTAAGCAAAGAGCAACGCAAAATCATTAGCAGTGTAATATTGAAACAAGTTTTGCTGACGCGCTAATTTTCAATTTTTGTGGAGCGATGCTTCAGCAAGATTGTAAATAATAATCTAAGAGTTTCTGTTCGTAGACTCTTATTTAAATATTTCAATACGGTTGGATTGCTGCTGAACACTTTTATTCTCAGTTTAATAGGATTAATGATTTACAAACCCCAACGTCCTAGTTAAGTTAAATTTTGTGGCATAACCACAGATTTTTGTGTTTCTCAACAGATAAAAAAATAAAATAAAAAATAATACTTAAGATGATACTTAACTTTAGAATGATATCTTATGTATCAAGTGTTGTTTTTGCAACGTAACAGCTGATTCAATACCTTAATTTTAAGTTCGTAAACAACTCAAAATAGTCATTCTTATGGAGGATTAACAATAAGTTGGCGAAGAATGCTCATTCTACCCCCACTTTGTTAAATTATTTTAATGTAAACGGAATTTGAGCACTCTTTCGTTGTTCTTAGAGCATTCGCAAAGATTCTATGGAATGCTCTAGAATAGGCTAGAATTTGAAATTAACTACTGCAATTTTTATATTTGCATAACATCTTATACTAGTATTTTCATATTATCATACCGTTTGATGTGGTTCAATTAAGAGAGGATGTGCAATTTAAAAAAATAAATTAGCATAAATGCTTTCAGAGCCCCTATGTTAGAGCTATTTACCCAAACGCGCTGCGGCGGTGCATCTATTCAACCTCAAACCGCACTCGTCAAATTAAATAGCCTGCTTTATTTAAATAGCGTATGAGATTTTTTTATTCGAATAATATTAAGTAATAGCATAGTAGTAGCCGTTTCCATGTAAAATAAGTATGTTTTTATTAAAGAAAAGTATATAAGTTTCATATCCGTTATTTAGTACCCACGACACAAGCGTTTGCTTAGTGTGGGGCTAGATGGATCTGTGTGTAATGTCCTGGAATATTTATCAGGGACTATAGAATACGTAAGATAAGATTTTTGTATTCACTAGCTTTTTTACATAAAAACACATGTTGAGAAATAATTAGTATGTTTTTAAAAGTCGGGAATCTTGTAACCATGTGTAAGATATTTCACGTGATTACTAACGCTATTTCAGAAAAACCAAGACCAAAACTGTCAAGACAACTTCCTCGCCCAATATTTTTTTTTTTAAATACTACACCTATCTAAAGATGCATTCATTCTTCATTGAATCTATACATTCCCTGCCCTATCAAGTTTTATTGAAAACTATTCAACATGGACGAGGCAGATGCGATGCGAGCGCCCTCCACATTGTGAGCTACTCTCGAAGGTACTTGACTTGACTTACTCGAGGCCTGCATCTTCAGGTCTTCTGTCTTACATATATGTACATCATGGCTGGTAAAGCATGCATAGAATTTTCAACGGGCCTAAAGTTAGCTAGTAACTGATATAAGATTGTTAATAAATTTAGATTACATATTTGACTAGTGGACGCCCGCGGCTTCGCTCGCATTATTTAAAGATAAAAGTAGCCTATGACACTCCTAAAACTATACTACCGACATACCAAAAATCATGATGATACGTTCAGCCATTTTAGCGTTATGAGCATTTAAACACACAGACAAAGACACAGATAAATAGAAAAAATATAAAAATTGCTAAAACGTGTTTTTCAGAATATCCAAACATTTTTTTTCTAATGTATTCTATATATACAGATTTTTGACCCTCTTCAGCTTTATTATATGTATAGATTATCAATAATGACAATATTATATTAATAAAAATGTTATGTTAAAATTATTGATAGTTTGATAATGCCAGGGATACTTTGTCGTTCAGTTCACAGCGAGCTTCTATTAATATCACATTGTGAGACATTCTCTCGAAGGTACTTGACTTACTCGAGGGCGATATCTTCAGGTCTTCAGTCTTTTACTCTGGACGGTAAAGAATGTACAGAATTTTCAGTGTGTTACGTAAAGTCTTCATACTCGTATATTGGATGAATTTTTTGTTTTTTAATGTTTTGGTTTTTTCTTTAGAACTGGGTTAGCTTGTATTTTAGATGAACAATTTGAATTTCATTTCTAAAGATTTTCTAAGTGCCCTTTTATGATGTAGTTAGAAGTAGTATGCTTAGTTTTTCTTCCATTGTTTTTATGTTTTATTATTGTAAATAAATAATTAGAGACCAATTTACTTAATATTGGGTCTGGCGTTAGTTACAAAGAAATAAAAAAACGTTGAATTAAGTACATTCAAATAAATTTATTTGTGTCAACTATTCTTAAAATACAGTCTATAAAAGTCAGAACAGACAAAGGCGTTAAATAATCTGTTGATTTTATATTTAGGTACCGTTTTTCTGTTATTCTACTAATTTTAACATCTGTGTCTGATCCGACTTTAAAATATAAGGTAGGTACCTACATTTTCTTTTAAATCAATACCTGTAGGTATTAAAAGCAATTCCTTGTCTGCATCCAGTTATTATAGGTATTTAAACTAAACTTATCCACGCTTAATGAATACCTTAATCTAGTCATAAGACCGTCTGAACTCGCTAAGCTATATAGTTATCTAAGTATAGCATATTTTTATTTCATGGCTTTACTTATTACGTCTTGTAATTATCAAATTATAAAAAAATAGGTAATATATTTTGTTCTTTTGAATTACGAGTAAGTATACAAACGTTATTTGCGTATTGGAAAAAGAAAATCCAAGTTTCCGATAAGTCCATTATTTTCTTAAATAAACAAAATACAAATACAAATAATAAAGAAGAACGTAATAATAAATAAGTATGTAAACCTACCTCCTATTTAAGAAATCGTTTTGTAAACCTATCATTTCCTCAAAGGCTACATAGTGGTACGTAGTTTTGTTAAACCTTTTGTTTTAGTTGTAAAATATGTGCGTTATCATTAGAACTTATCAAGATCTGTTCTCTGCTTCGTCTAACTACACTACAAATAAAGTTCCAGCATAAGAATTATCTAAACATACAAGTAAATAAAACTAAAAAAAAAACACATTTTTTTTTGGCAAATTCCAGCGAACTATTTTTACAATTTAGGGCAAAAAAACCAGCGTGATAACCGTGATAACTTAAGATTCCACGTGCATCCGACCCGGCATTTCACAAGCTTGCCAAATCTGACATATCTGATGGATAGTCCTTAGTAACGAAAATAGAGATACCTAGCTATTTTTTACTGGAGGGGAAGTGGCAAGTGGGCGTGAAAAGGCGAGGACATATCGGTTCGACTTAATTAAAAAAAAATGCATTATACTTAAGACATAACATTGTCTGAAAATCCAAAGGCATCCGAACTAGTTAATAACTGTTTCGGATGCTGATGGCTTCTCCCAGTTTAGCTTGACATAACAAATAAGTATATAAAGCTAGTAACTTAATTAAATTAACCATATTAAAAATGTCAATATTAAACTTACAATATAAAAAGATTACAATTACTACGAGATTTAGAAAAAAAGGATGATTAAAATCGGCTTAAAAATAACGGACTAATCGCATAACGAAACATTTTTTCTAAAGAATTGATAACATTCTTTTTTGTGGTCGGTTAAGAAGTTGGTTAAAAGTAAACTTTCTTTTATTGCAAATAAGGTATATAGTCCAAAATCATTTCATGTCAGATTTTCGGCCATAACTGTACTGCAATACTAATGGACATGGATGGACAGACGCCAGTTCTCCTTACATCACTTTTACTATGAGTCCAACTGACATATACTGACACATTCTCGCCAGTTTTGTCACGCCCACTTGCCATTTCCTCTCCGTTATAACTGTCTCTTATTTCCATGCACAGTCCTTACTCACAAACCTGCAGTATAATCCCCGAGGACAGCTCACACGGTCCCTGAACTTCGTACCAACTACTTTTATTTTCAACCCTGTTGTGACATGTTTTTGATGGAGGATTCAAGAATTTTTGTTGGGAATTCCGCAGTTTTGCGACTATTTTGGACTGTTATTTTTTATAAAATATTGTAAAACCACACCTTGGCAAGGTAACTGGGACTGTAGATTTAAAATGCTTAGTAGGTATAATAATACTTTGACAACAGTCTACCTGATTTCTTCTGTATTCTGTGCTGATGTTAAGCAACAAAGTTGAAATTTATATTGCGTATTTAAAAACACTAGGGCTATGAAGTAGAGATTTTAATAATGCCATACAACAAAGTAATAATATGATAGTAGTTGATTGTTAAATAGTAAGATCATGTTACAAGATCTACTGATACCTACTCTGTACAAATTTATTGTATTCTAGAGTTTACATGACAGTTAATACAGTGTATTCGTGACACATATTTTTTTTTACAAATAATTTGCATTTTTTCGCTTGTCTTATTTTTATCTATGTACTCAAAGGCATTCAGAAAACATTAGTTATAGTAGCAAATCAAAGCGCGTTAATCGAAAAAGAAAATGCATTGGATTCCGTATAAACAATGTGCTTGTAAAGTTCAATAGAGCTATTTCAGTATCACGATGCTCAAAGCAAGAAACACCCTGACCTTTCTGTTTGTTACTGAAAGAAAAACTTGATAAACGAAGTTTAGCTTTGCCTCACAATTCTCGGCTCTATCTACAAATATAGCACGTTTTATTTAATGTGTTTAGACTAACTTAAAAATATTTTACAATCATATAAGATACATACTAATAAAAATACAACAACATTTACATATGACCCATACCTATATATATGTAAAACAAAATCATTTCTGCCTATTATATTAGCCTAAGATCTATATTCCTAAAAAGCTTTGGTGTTCATTTGTTCACACTTTATAATTACAATTTACACTAATTTGTTTCTCACTTAACTGTCCCGAGATAAATAACCATTTATGGTACAACATAATACCTAAAATAATAGCGTTCCAATATCATAAAATACAAAATTTAAGCGTTAGCTTTGCTGTTTTATCATTACTATAATAATCCTAATTTTTGGTCATAATCCCCCAATAATTTTACCTTTAAATAAAGGGCAAATCTAGTTATGAGTTATGTTTTCCCATTGAAAACCTTTGTTGTTTGTATCTCCCTTTTGTTAGCAAATTTTCATTTAGCAAATGTATTATTAGACCGGTAAATATGTTGTGCATAAGTACGTTTCTGTCAACTATAATGTTAAAGTTAAGTACATGTTTTTATTTAAACATAAATAGGCATAATATATGATAAGTCTCATTTTCAGAACCGATTCCGACATTGATCACTTTTGACCATCACCGGATTAATTATTTATCGACTCATTCCATTATCTAATCCATGACTAAAAGCGTTTGCTAAGTATGTGGCTAGATGTCGCTGTGTCAAATATCCCGGAGTATTTATTTGATTTAATCAAAAGGCCTATTCTGTAGGCACGTTAACTTGAGATATGCGTAACTTGTACGGTATTTTGTAGGCTAGTTCTAACTAATTTAAGCTCTATAACTTGGTGTCCTTCAGAAGAACGGCAGCTTCATACGAGGGCAGGTCTGAGTCGCGCACTGATGAGGTGTGGCAGATGGAATGGGGCTCTGTTACCACCTCCTGAAATAAGGAATTAGAGATATCAATATGAAAGATTACACTTAAATATATAAACACTGAAACCGACTAAAATATATAGATGCAACTAGGCAGGATGTACTCGTAGTCAAACGTAAGCTTATTCCGTGATCCAAAAAAAAGAAAGTGAATAAAAATCTCGATAATTTATGTAGGTATATTTTACATAGTTGATAGGCTTCAAAATCAAATCAAATTTCTAAAAAAAAACATATCAACACGAGTGGAACAAGGTTGTTATGTTTTATGAGTTACTAGTGAAAGCTTTCAACTTCGCTCGCCTTAGTTTGGGATAAAAATAACCTTTGCCACTTTAGACATAGACCGCCTTATTACAAAACGTGGTAAATATTAGTCTAGGACTTTGAAAATAAAAAGTCGGTTCTTGTTGTTCAAACATCAAAACATCACGTACTCGTACAAACAATCATAATGTCAACTTCAAATTGGAACGTTGAGTGTCATGGTGACATTTTGATTATTATGACAGTAGGCAGACAAATTTCAAACAAAGAAAACGGACTGAGTTTTTTCAAAGTTCTGGACTAAAAGTTAAACCACGTTTTGTAATAAGACCCCTTGTGCTAGTTAATGCATCTATGATACATAAATCACCATGGTCCGTTACGCGAAATAAAAAGTAACACACAGAACAAAAAAAAACCAGTTTCGCTTTTAACGATCTGTGTAAAACATGTATGTGTAATGTACACACCTGTAGACTGTAGTCTTTCTGCTGCTGATGATGATGATGGTCCATGGGTCCCTCGACAACGGTCTCGTAAGCCGGCGGCGGGCCGGGCAACTCTATCTGAACCTGAAAAGACCAGACAATACAAGCAACTGTAAGCAAATTCAAATTCTTTATTAGCATACTTAAATGTATTTACATTTACCCTGTTAAGAGGGGAATTAGGGCGTTGCTAAAATTAAAATTAAATATTCTAAAATCTAACACTTAATATATAAAATTTAAAATCTTAAACTTAAACTAGTATGTACTTATGTGTACAATATTTTCTTATATGGGTGTCTCAGCGCCGATTTTAAACTTTAAACACGAATTTCTCGGGAGCCTGCGGGGCTAGCGGGAGGGGAGTGACCGACCGAACGCAGCCGCACTCGTCAGACGAGTGCGGCTGCGGATTTGTTAGTCGCCAATTCGCCATGTCGCAGTGGTCTGGCGCGCACCGCGCGTACGCAGTAGAGGCGTACTTTCGGGCCATTTTTCTTCGAGAATGACCGAGGTGCAACGGTTACAGTGACGAGCGAGCGGTATATTGATATGATTAATAATTTTTTTGTACCGCAACTGCAAGAAGAAGATATTGACAAGTCAAGTGTGTGGTTTCAGCAAGATGGGGCCACAGCCCACACAGCTAGGGTCTCCATGGACACACTAAAAGCGTTGTTTCCGGGTAAAATCATAAGCCGCTTTGGAGACATATTGTGGCCACCTCGATCTCCTGACTTAAGCCCAGCTGACTTTTTTTTATGGAGTTATCTGAAAGGAAGAGTTTATGATACCCCTCTTTCGAGTTTGGAGCAGTTGAAGGCTAAAATAACGACAGAAGTGAGAGCCATATCAGTTGACGTTCTACGACGTGTCTCTGCAAATTTGCTTGTCCGCTTTGAAGAGTGCATTCGCCGTGATGGAAGACATCTTGACGGTGTAATATTCCGTACATAAAATCCGCAACAATACATTATAATTTACAGCAATAAAAATATTTCAAATACAATTAGTTTTTTTTAAACAAATATTTATAGTTTAAAATCGGCGCTGAGACACCCATAAGCTTTCATCTACCGAATGTATTTTTGAATCTACGTACAATATTTTCTTTTCTAAGATGTTATCAATTATATTTGTCTGCAATGCAATTGGAATATACCACATAAGTAAATAGGCAATAAAAATAGAAGGCATAGGCAAGCGCGCTAGATCGTAGATTATAACGTTGCTTAACATCAGGCAAGTTGTAGTCAAGCGTAAGGCTATATCATGTAAAAAAAATACGAAAACTATAACTACATGTTTTATTTAGATGTACAATGTAAGTACATATTTGTTCTTAAACTTCTTTGAAACGTAAAAATATGCATTGCTTAGCGATAATAATTTAGATAAAAGAAGGAGTCAGTGGGACCCCAGGTGGGAAAAGTACGTATTAGTTGGATATTTAAATTAGTAGTTGAATGTCTAAGGTTTTGCATTATGTTTGTGAAAATACTTCTTGCTTTTGAAATAACGAATGAAGAAACCAATAATTAACATCCGTTTAATATTACCAATTCGCACCATATTTCCGAGGCAGAAATCTTGAAGAAAATTTCGTAGACAATTTTCCTCTCCCTTCGTAATCGGAAGCAGTAAATCTGACTGATCTTACCATTTCCTCAATTTATTGGTGTTTAAATTTGCTCGGAAATGTACGATTAGGGATAATATTTTTGTTCTTAACGTTACTATAAGAAGCTAGAGATATGCGTATATGTCTTAAATATATATGCACTTTAGTGTATGTAAAGATTTGCACAAAAATTGTTGATAAAAATGGTGGTGCCACTTCGTACTAGGATTTGTTAAGTAGATAAAGATAGATAAGATAAAAGATTTTTATATGTAAACAGATAAATGGGATACAATATAGTGTTGCTCTGCCTTCTACTGTAGTGTTAACTGTGTTGTAGAAGGCAGGATCTTCCAGGGGATCAATTTGTTTACAATTTAAATAAGTAACATAAAATTACTAATGTTAGGTTATGTTACAAGTATATTATGTGGCTATCCTTAGTATCTTGTGTTTTTGCAGACATTTAAATGAAGATCGTTAAATGAAAGACAATATGCATACTTATGTAACTATATTCAAATGTTTATAAAATAAACTATGGCAAAATTTCATTATTTCAGTATAGAGTTTTTTTAAGATATGGATGTTATTGCTTGACTTTGTCTAATAACCTGTGTAAATGTCATAACGTGTACTTACATATAAAACCCGAATATTCAACATATATATATATGTACATACATACGTATGTATGTAAATATGTACATATACCTCGTAATACGATAAGAAATGAAAATACCTGCAATATTATATTTCCGCTGTTATCGTCCGACGACTGGTAGGCTTATCAAAAATTGTTTATAATCCGATGTGTAATTATTTTTAAACTACCCTAATAAGTAAAACTGTGTAAAAGTTAAGAATTAAAACTGTACATATGATTATTCACATGCAATTAAGCGACGTAATTACTAAAGTATGTTTTTTTTTTGGAAAAATAAAGTAGGTTATTTTTCCGCTTTGTTTCACATGGTCCATCATTATTATATACCTTAATTAATTGACCAAAGTTAAACCATTTATATGTAAATGTGGAATGTTAATTAACCAGTTTCATTAAAGAAATATTATGCCCCACCTACACGCGGACCTAAAATAACAACAAATGTATGCTTATAGCTCTAAGTATTCATAGTAGATATATCCGAGTAGCTTTATGCGAATTGAAAAATTCTTTTTGTGTTGAATAGACCATTTATCGAGGAAGGCTTTAGGCTATATAACATCACGCTGCAACTAATAGGAGCGAAGAAACAATGGAAAATGTGAAAAAAAACGGGGAAAATTATTCATTTTTGAGGGCTTCCGTTGCGTGCGCTGCGAAAACGGTTCAAGATATCAAAAAACTATGTATGAAAGAATTATTCCTCTTAAAATGATCTAACTAAATGTCCGCAACAGTATATGTCTAGCTTTTAAGATTAACTCACTAGAACCGTTTTTATGGTAATAACTTTTCCACGTGGACGAAGTCGCAGGCACCAGCTAGTTATAGGATAAGTAGTGCGTGCTCGCGGCTTCGCTCGCATTAAGAAGTTAAACCTGCATCCCCTATATCACCCATTTAAAAGTAGTATTTCCAAAAATCCCAGGTCCTTTCACGGAAGACACATGTCCTCTGACATTGTGGTCCTCAACGGTTTCCTGGCGATGTTTTCCTGCAGCGCTAAGCGAGTGCGAATCCACACATTACTTGAAAATACAAGTCATTGGTGTATAGCTGGATTCGAATCAGGGTGTGTCTGGATGTAAAACAGACACTGGAACTGCTGAGCCACGCTCGCTTTACTCTCCCACTACGTTATTTATGAAAACAATCGTACATTACATACACTCATCGTAGTGTAAATGATATACAATAATATAATGTGGTGTAATATTATTGTTATTCAACGCCTTTGGCTGCTATTTATTATATAACAATATATGGCCGAGGTCGCTACTTTGATGTCAAAATTATAGAAATGTTGACAAAAAAAATATATTTCAAACGTTTTGGAAATAATCTAGTCTAGTACCTATAGCTCATCTATTTAAAAAGAAATGACGTTACTATTCGTAAATAACAAAAACTTAATTCGTGCAATGGACACGACTGTCAAAACTGATACCATTTTCAAGATCTTTGGAATACAGTTAAACAATTAATCATATTTATTGACATCAGAGTTTGCCACTCTCATGCAAAACTTGCTTGCTACGATTGCTGATCTCTTTTACTGCTTAACTTACTAGGGTTACCTGTAAGAAATCACTTAAGGTAATTAAGTCGCCCGCTTGTACCTATATTTAGAGTTACTTATGTTTTTTTAAATTAGGTGTGCGATTGAATTTTATCAAGCCATATTTTCTCTTTTTCAGATGTCAAACAATGAAGACTGTTAAAGTGTAAAATAGCACAGACATAAAACGGTAAGTTTCCAACAGCAGTCCACGGAATCGATCCGAAGTTAAACAGTTTTATATCGATTGTATAAATATGTTATCACATGTCGCTCGTAGCTTTCAAATTAATAACGTAGTTTCAGGAACTGTACATGCTGTTCGTAATAGTACGGCAGTCGTTAAGCCACGTCAGAAGCCCTTAGGGCGGCTTGATAAACTCTCGACACCAGAGATGGCCACTCTCATCCGATAAGAAGAAGGAACTGTATGGGGTTACATGGTAGTTACTGACACTTTTCGAGGTTTATTTTTAGTACCCATACCATTTTGGATCTGCAATTATTGGTATTGAGTATGGTGGATTCTTTGTACAACACTAGCTTTTTCCCGCGGCTTTGCACGCGTTATTATACATACATATAAACCTTCGTCTTAAATCACTCTAACTATTAAAAAAAAGCTACATAAAAATCCGTTGTGTAGTTTGAAAGATCTGAGCATCCATATAGACAGACGCGGGAAGCGACTTTACTTTATACAATGTAGTGAAATGTGTATTTACAAAACTATTTAGTATCACATATACTCAACCTCTAGTTCTCATGACACAAGAATTTGCTTAATTTTTAATTTCTATTGTCTCTAAACTAGTTATCGGGAGGTATTTTTAAAACATAGAATTTAAAAAAGGTAGGTTCACTGTGTAAGAAATATACGAATTGTAAATTGTTATTAATTAATTGTATAATATAACCTGTATGTTTCTATGAAAAAAACAGATGAGGCTTAGCATTTTCGTCCGTTGTTTTGGTAATGCAAATACCTCTAAATTTCTCAGATATCAACCCAGTTTATATAGTTAACAGTTTATCGTAATCGAAACCAAACAGGCGATTTTAACATAATATAATAAACCCGAGAGAATACATAGAAAATAATAAACTAGGTGGTTTTCTCAGGCAAACTGGTAAGTAAAAACGGCCTATAGTTATTTACACAAGTTTACGGTAGATTGAAGAAGACGCATTAAAACGAGGCGTTAAATAAGTTAAATTAAAAACGAATTTCTCGTATTTTGTAAGTTTATTAAAATTGCAGCAAATAGAATATTTACATAGTGACATTGCAATATGCACAACTGTTAGTAACTGTTACGGTATTCACTCACGTGTAATTTCGCGTATGTTGTTTACGCGTTTCGGGTATAATGACACACACCCATCTTCAGAACGTACATTCTAGAATTTTGAGAGCTTTTTAAGATTTTTGAGCAAAAGGCGTATCATTATATTATAATCATTTTTTCAAAAAAAAAAAATTATAATATAAAAATTAATATAAAAATAATAATATAAAAATATTATAATAAAAATATTATGACACATAGCTTGTTTGTCTTTTCCCAGTATTAAAAACCCTTTTGTTTCCGACATATTCCAGCATATATGTATGTAATTCGATCAGTGTCACAGAGTAATATATAATAGGCCTGTGTACTCGTACATGCATTTACCTAAGTGATGGATCACGCTTGTCGGTATTTAATTCGCTGATGCCAGTTACATGCTATTTGTAGATGGATTGCGGTTTTAGCTGCTTTTGGAAATAACTGTTACACAACAAATAAATATTCCTGGTTTTTCACACGGCGCCATCTAGCTCCATAATAAGCAAACGCAAACACAAAGTTAGTAAGAGTAAAGAGCTGGTGGCTTTTTCCCATATTAAACATACTTAATATTTTGCAAAACCTAGATTGTTAAATGAAATTCGACTTAATTAATATGAATTGCAAAGTTTATCATATGGGAATAAGCAAGCCCTTAGGGCGGCTTGATAAACTCTCGACACCAGAGTTGGACACTCTCATTCGATAAGAAGACGAAGTGAAAAGTAATAAAAGCCTAACTAATAGCATATCATTGGCTAGTGGCTAAATTAATGGTGGTGTGGAAATAACACTGTGATAATAATTCGTGCTTAATCCGACACAATAAAGACTAAAATCGTATGTTTAGTCAGCGAAAAATTTAACTTAGGTTTAAAACTATTAAACTACGATCCTGCTGTTTGTGACAGTATTTGTGGTTAGATGGTAAGCTATATGGTACACGTATAAATTTGGTTTACTTTAGAAATAAATTATTGCTGAATATAGGACATAGACTAGGTGAATTGAAATAATTGTGGGGCCACATTAAGCCCGGATAAAACAATTGGATATTATGGATTAATATAAGGCTCTTTAATCCTTTGAATTAGAAAAAAAACTACACATGAAAAATTCACTATTTACTCAAAGGAAAAATCGGATGTGTACTTATTCATTTTATAAAAATCAATTAATGTATCTCATACTTATCTAAAAGAAAAATAATATGTCATAATCACAAAAGCTGAATAATATGTAGGTAAGGTAAAAAACCAGTTTTATAATATTTTGGTCAAAGGTTAAAACTGATATTCTATTTTATGTTTTCCTAGCCTTATCGGAAACTGTTGGAATAAATTACAATTTCTTACAAACCTATCGCATATTACTGTTATGATAAGAAACACGATAAATTTCTCAATGCCTACAATACACTAATATTGTGTGCCTACTAACTATACATATGTTTCTAAATATTTATTTCCTTACTGACAACTACCTATAATTAATTCTATACTTAGCCACATAAAACATTGACTTAAAAAAATATAATATACTAGTGGGTGGTCGCGGCTTCGCTCACATTAAGAAGTAAAACTTGCATCCCCTATTTCACCCCTTTAAAAGTGGCATTTCCAAAAATCCTTTTTTAGCCGATGCCTACGTCATAACATCTACCTTCGTTCCAAATTTCAGCCCAATCCGTCCAGTGGTTTGGGCTATGCGTTGATAGATCACTATATCAGTCAGTCAGTCAGTCAATCAGTCAGTCACCTTTAACTTTAATATAAATATATTGAAGTTAAAGGTGACTGACTGATTGACAACTTATTTAGATAGAGATTTATATACTTATGTATTGATGAATACATATGTATTCATCCAATAACATTTTGATAATTAACACAACACAAACACGATGTGTAAAAATTAACGTACAACTAAGTAATGAACTATTCCTTATAAAGTATTTATTACGTTTTTTATTACATTTATATGGCTTTTTAAAAAGCCATCTCTTTAAATGGGTGGTCAATAATTCAACATCTATATTTAAATCTATGAAATTGTATCAAAAAATCTTTTTCCATGTTTCTAAAAAAAAAGTTTAAAAAAAAGTTTCTTCTTTTTTTAATGGTTCTATTTTCGCATTGAGAACCTCTTCATTTGGATACAATTCAAAAATATCATATAGGTACCACTTATTTATCATTTGGCGGTGTTTCCGTAGGTTAAAATTAATTAAATATAGCCAGCGTAGACGAACTTTTTCGCTTGGCACTAAATAACTAACCTCCTTTAAGGAAAGCACTGGGTGAAAAAAGAATGTAAATTAACATAACGACGATTAAAATTAAACTGCCCATCTCTATTTCAACTGCGACTCAGCATAGATTTCCACGAGCGATCTCAAGAGCGTCGTGGCCATCTAGAAACCCGATCACTCATTTGCCAAGTCGAGCATGTAAATCACGCTCCGCGAGCCAGAAACCAATTACACGAGTCGAGTTCAAGCAAGATTAGTTTTTCTATATAGGTGGCAGCACATTCGGCACTAAAATGAAAAATAGGTGAGAAAAATAGTGGTACCAAGTATGGTCGAGAGAATTTGTAAACTACTCCAGGGGCTTTTGATTTGGTATTAAAGAAGCGGGACTACAGTTTTACGTGTTTTTCGACCTATGGAGGCATCTAAATGTTAATGCTTTTTTTTCTTACTTTATATCTGGCTTGATTATTCAACATAGTGACCCGTTAAGAATTTCTTAGTTTCCATTTTATTCGCAGTTTCGACATCGTCTCTCACAGTTTCGTAAAATAGTTTACATGAAGTTTTCAGGGAAATCCCACTAAAGTGTAATAGTTTGATTTGATAACCTATATCTATTAAAATAAATAAATAATAAATACATAATAAAATTATAATAAACTAGCTGGTGCATGCGACTTCGTCCGCGTGGAATAGTTATTACCATAAAAACGGTCCTAGTAAGTTAATCTTAAAAGATAGACATACACTGTTGCGGACATTTTCTTAGATTATTTCAAGAGGAATAATTATTTCATGCATATTTTTTTCATATCTTGAACCGTTATCGCAGTGCACGCAACGGAAGCCCTCAAAGATGAATAATTTTCCCCGTTTTTTCCACATTTTCCATTGTTTCTTCGCTCCTATTAGTTGCAGCATGATGTTATATAGCCCAAAGCTTTCCTCGATAAATGGTCTATACAACACATAAAGAATTTTTCAATTCGCACCAGTAGTTCCTGAGATTAGCGCGCTCAAACAAACAAATAAACTCTTCAGCTTTATAATATTAGTATAGATAATCTATAATGAATTGTAACTGACATGTTTCCTCGTGGGATTCCCGAAACCTGTAACTTGTTTGCGACTATAAATCAATATTTTTTTAACCGACTTCAAAAGAGGTGATTCTCTATTCGACTGGATATTTTTGTTTGTAATGTGTAATCAAAGTAAACACCGATACATTTCGTTACACCTTGTGTAAGTAAACTAGTTTTACAAGCTTACAGTTTACACATAAAGTTACACACAAGTTAGCGTGAAGCCTCCTCTATCTAATTTGTGGAGAAAATCCGCCGCACGGGCAGACTTACATTCTGTTGGAAGTCTAGATTCTGTGATGTCAGCGATATTTTAACTGGTAGAAGTTTTATTAAGATACCAATAAAAATAATCAGATCACATTTTTGTGATGAATAAATCTTTTTGTATGGGTCTTTGAGGAAATAATATGGATAAATCAAAATATAACTACTCACAAATAAAAGTGCACTTTGAACATATTTAGGAAAGCCTAAATGATGTATATAGTAGGTGGTAGCGCAAAGTTTTAGTCGGACCATCCTGTTAATTATACCTATATTATAGTTGCCTTTGGACTTCTATGTTGGACCACTATCTTGAAATATCAATTTGTTCGCCTTTAATTTCCGGATATATAGAATTATCATTTTCTTAGGTCGTATTTTCTAAAAAGAATAGATAGTTATGTGTCTGTAAATTATATAGTTTACGTTTGAAGTAAACCAAGTCACGCCATTCCGCGCTGCAGCTTTCAACGCAGAGTATGTTGTAAGTCGGGGCTCTAAAGAATTGCGTGCTGTCCTTGCGCTTTATTAACGGTGGAAAAGTGTGGAGTATGCGTCTATATACATAGTATAGTATAAGCATATTAAAGAATTCTGATCATTCGTGCTTAGATAAAAAAAAAATTTACGACCGTTCTAAAGTCTCATATCAACCGCAACGCTTCTTCGTTTCTTATATCATAACCGAATTCTAAAAATTTCTTGCTTACTTCTTACATGCGATATACAATCTTAATATCCGCACTGGTTCTTCTAAGCAAGTTTGCTATATCGTAGATCACATAGCCTAACAGCCTAACACCGTTCAAGTTACGTTCAAGCGTCAGCATAACCATACTCAGGAATAACTCTACCCCTACTTTAGAGATGACAACGCTTTCCCCAACACAACCTGCTACGAACTATCATAGTTGCAAGGCTCTACGGCTTGCTACGGCATGTGACAGAATGCTACGTCGTGCTATGCTTTAAGAGGTGCTACGAAATACTGGACCGTGGTGTTAGGGAAGTAGTCACAGGAAAATGCGAAAATCATATTATATGTAATGTAGATTTATTTTAACTTTAATATTCATTGACGTGCGTGGTGTTTTGATTAATTGATGCGTAGCAGTAATTAAAGTAAGATGTTGATGTTACAAGGTTCTACGAACATAGAACAAAATGCTACGCAGTATAATAGTAGCCAACGTAGCGAACTACCATATTAGCGAGATCTCGCTGATAAGCTACAATACGACATGCTACAAATGTGCTACGACGCTCTGCAGATTAGCTACAAAATGCTACCAAAAATGCTGCGATGATTATATACTACGAATAAGCTACAAAATATCAAAAAAGCTACAGCATTCTCAAAATTTGCTATGACATTTCGCAAAAAGCAGTGATATATCCTCCATTTATTTATCTATACATGTATAATAAAGCTGAAGAGAGTCAAAAATCTGAACAAAAAAAATGTTTGGGTATACTTTAAATCCAAACAGAACACGTTTCAGCAGTTTTTATATTTTTTGTCTGTATATATTTGTCTGTTTATTGAAACGCTCATAACTAAAGAACGGCTTAACAGATTATCATGATTTTTGATGTAGGTAGTATGAGGTCTTAATAGTATCAAAGGCTACTTTTTATCCTTAAATAACGAGAGCGAAGCAGCAGGCGTCCATTAGTAGTTCATAACAATATACCATCTTTAGTTTTTATAAACATGCTACGACACGCTACAAAAAGCTAAGATTTATCCTCCATCTATAATTGTTGAAAACATCCATCGTACTAGGTGTTTAGACCTCAGGCACGGTGAGTAACGCGTTTAGCCCGCTTCCGGCGCGGGATTGTTCCGGTGCCGCCTTGCCAATAAAACCGCAGGCGGAATAAAATGGCGGCCGCTAAAAAGAATATACAAATGCAGTGATTGGTAGAACGGGATTTGATTTGAATATTGCATGTGAAAACTACTGCTCTAAAACTGTAGTAAAGTCATCTGTTATTAGATGTGAAAGCTATTTATGATGATGTCAAAATACGCACCAGAATCGATGTTAGGTAATTGACAAGAAAAGTAACAGCCAATTAAAAAAAAAAGCCAAAATTGTTTTACAATTAAACCAATGACATCGTTGGGATCTAAATATTTTATTGGCGGATACTTGAGCGGATGACAGCTATTCTGTTTGTGGTATTATGCTCTCTAAAACCATTAGTTTAATGTATACAGTTCTTATAACAGAGTTGTAAATTTTAATTTTAAAAAGGATGGCACGTTAGCTCACAAATAGTTAGAAACAAATTGAATAAGTTTAATTCAGTTGTAAAGAGCCATTGTCGGAAGTGCCACCTCGAAATAATTTGCTGAGCGACATAACAGGTAAATAGCTTGAGGTTACAATTTACTTCCAGTTGAAAGCCTTTGATTAGCAAGAGACGGATTTAGAACTAAAACTAGTTTTATCATTTGGTACTGCATTATAATATAACTTAATAATCATACGCGTATATAAAAGCGGAAATGTATTAAATCTGTTTTTTCTGTTTCACTACGTAACTGAGCGAGCACGTTAATTGTAGGTCCCGGCTGTTTGTTTAATACGACAGTAGTTAAGCCTTGTCAGAGGCTCTTAGGGCGGCTTGATAAACTCTCGACAACAGATTTGGCCACTCTCATTTGGTAAGAAGAAGACTGAGCGATCATTCTGATTTTTAGTAAGATGATGGTGTAGGATAGTTGATCAGAAGTATTATAGTAGTTAGTAGTAGTAGTTGTAGTTATAGCTCTGTATTATCACTAATTGTAAGATACAATTTAGTCTGTAATTATGTTGTCCTTGTTTATCGTTGTTGTTTGTTAGACAGAGAATACAGTACCAGTTAGGTACTGTATTCTCTGTCTAACTCAGGTTTTTGAAATTATTAATCGCATTTACGTTGTTCAAGCTGTGTACACTTATCTTAGGAATTTGTTCTGGATCAAAACCAAGTTTTGAATGTATACTTAGCTTATTTGAGAACACATTCTATTTTGTGTACCATTATAAATAAATAAATAAATCTAATGTATTTATTAGAAAATTATTCAAAGGTAGTATTATTACTGTCATGATCCTTTTACAAACAAACCAACATACATACGTTCGTTACATAGTCACCTACATACAACTACATAGTACCTACTACACTTTACTACCGGTTTTATTTGTAGTAGTGCGTGCGTATAGTACCTCTAACGCCACTACGGTAAAACGTGACTCCACACGGTTTATTTTTAGATCGCGACAACTGAAAGCATCGGCTTGACTGCGAAAAAAATGGTCAAATAACCAGCCGAATATACCACATATACAGCTTATAGCCGTAAAGTTTCAAAGATATATCAATAATAAGAATAAAGTTTGTTTTTATTTATATTCATAAGAAAGAGACACAAACTTAATTCGTACATAACCTAATTTAAGACTGCAGCAATGCTTAGTATCAGGATGGTTGTAGTAAAACTCGAACTTGTAGTATGTACGCAAGAAAAAAGAAGGTAATCTGAAATTACTTCATATCAGTCGATGTTGCGAAAAAATTCTCAATATCGTTTATTAACCTATTTGTTGACAAATATGAATGTTATGTACAAAATTAAGCTTCACGATTTCGTAACAATAATTTTGTTTAAGCAGAATTTGCTAAATAAAGCTAATGTTTACCGTTTGTAATCCTAAATCGGCCCAACAAGAGTCATGCAAATTGAATACGGTGTAAAAGTACCGATAAGTATCGAAATGAACCATAACCGATTAATTACGATTAATTTTCCAAATAGATATAGCTCGTAACGATACACACTGTACTGAACATTAGGGAGCATATTAGATACTGTTAGAGGTCGTAATGCAACGAAATAGTACCTAATAGACGCATCTTAGTGAAAAAATATCAAAGACATATGTTAATAAGAGTTATTTGCCAAGGACTAAACCTGTACTAAGGTAGATTATTCAAAACTTAATTGGAAATGAGCGAAAATAGTCACGATCGGCAGGCATTGTTAATTCACATAAGAAACAACAGGATTATTTTACGAATCTATTTGACTTTGAAGTCAAATGACAAAATAGCCTCGTTTTAAATACTATGTAAATATCTCGACACAAGTACTTAAATATTGACAGATTTAATTACTTTTCCGAAATAGCGTTGTCACAAACTAAGAGGTGAACCCAAGGATTTTTTATTTCATCCCTCTCTTTTGCTTATTGTTGGTCATTTGTGTTCTTCGTAAAGCGAATTAAGTCTACCTACTTAGAATATGTTATTGACATAATATATTTACTTTGCTATATACTATGAGGCATTATTTCAATCTATTGGCGCGTAGTATAGTGAGTCCGTAAATGACTAAAGAACTTGTTGTTGACCATGACCACCTGTCAAGACTGACATGACTGACTTACACAGTTAATAAACTTTATTTACAATAATAGTACATAAAAACAAGGGAAGAAAAACTAAACATACTAGTTCTAACTACCTTATAAAAGGGGGGGGGGGGCACTAATAAAATCTTTAGAAAAGCCTAAAGATAGTCTAAGTGCTCCCTTTGCCAAAGGGCAGCGTGCCTAGCATACTGGCCGCATTACCCAGTTACAATGAGGAAGCTCCAGATTAATTCGTCTATACCACAAAGTTACCTGCTCATCTCCAATCGGCCTCAATTACTCGTAATGCGATTTTTATCAGCGCGGCTCAGATCGCACCCTCGGGGCTGAATATCGCTGGCGTGGGAAATCTACGATGGAAGCGCTTATATGAAATCATAATGCGTAATCCATTGTTTTATTTACGTTTAGATTGCGTTACGTACGGTCTACGAATGAATCATGATATAGAAACGGCAAAAAAATTAAAACTGAGCCAAAAAATAAATCGACAGTTTAGTTGTCGCTGTCTCGGTTGAGTTGGTGTACGGAGTTTAACTCTTTAGTGACCAAGCATTCGGCAGTATTTGGATTACCCCTTTAGCGACCAATTGGAACCAAGCATTCTGTTGTCATCATAACAAATTACGAGAAAGCTTTGTGTGCGAGTAGTATGTGGGAAAGATGAAACGCGAAAGCATTTTCTACGCGATATTGGTAAGGAATTACAGTTCTATTATGTCAGTTATTCATAGCATACAGCTATTATGAAACTGTTTGCGGGGGCGTTTGTTTTTGTGGCTTGTTTTTTTGAAAGGCGTATTAGTTTCGTGCTGTGTTTACGATCGTGACTATTTTTGACAATAGGGATGGATTAATTAACCAAGGTACGTTTATTACGCAGTCGTTTAGTAAATATTAAGTACTCACGTTTAGCGTTTTGTTTCTTTATAATCGGGATAGGGAAATTATTTATCGAAGTTATTCTATTGTAGCAGTTATGTATGTGTGTGTGTGTAGAAGTACATTTAGGCTTTTAAAAATAGCCTAAATGTACTCCTAACTACTTTCTTTATTTACAACTACTTTTACTTTATCGTTATTACTTCTTTTTTTTCTAACTACTTTCTTTATAAATAATTATTTATTATTGTAAATAAAGATATTACAAATTACCTACAAGTACATATTGCAATCTTGAGCAATCTCCCTGACCTAGCCCAAACTTATCGATTTATAGTTTGCAACCGCCTATGCGGAGTATGCAGGTAGTCAGTTACTGCATTAGTTGGCAACCGCTGGCAGATTGCAACTTCTCGACCAAACAGATTAACATTAATTCACTTTCGAAGGAGTTTGGGGAAGATAGGTGACTGTCGTCTGGATTTTGCAACTGTAAGCATTTATGATTTAAACTAGTAGGTGCTCCCGGCTTCTCTCGCATTAAGAAGTAAAACTTGCATATCACCTATTCACCCCTTTAAAGGTGAAATTTCCATAAAATGCCACCATTTCCAAAAATTGTAACTAGAACTTAGGGCATGATATCTTTACATTACTGATTAGAAATGGTCATGTGATCCGTAAATGCAAAATAAAATAATTATAGTATAAATAAAATTTTGCTAAGCCTATTCAAATAATGAATTAATATTCCAGTTCATTTCACACGTCGCCATTTAGCATTAAACTAAAAATACAGACATGTATTTTGTACAAAAAAAATTGATAGATTGGTCTAGAATTGCGAGTAAAGTCATGTAACTCGAGTCGTTTGTTCGAGCAATAAACAAAGCAACTTCCTCCATTTATCATTCAAAACAAACAGACGGAAATGTGGAAATCAGTATTATTTATACAGAGTTACGTTGCAGATTAATAAACTGAAAGAAACTGAACTTTGGTCTAGCAAACTTCACAGAATTTTATGTTAATACTAGCTGGTGCGCGCGACTTCGTCCACGTGGAATAGTTCCATAAAAACGGTTCTAGTGAGTTAACCTCAAAAGATAGACATATACTGTTGCGGACATTTTGTTAGATCATTTCAAGAGGAATAATTCTTTCATACACATTTTTTTGATTTCTTGAACCATTTTCGCAGCGCACGCAACGGAAGCCCTCAAAGATGAATAATTTTCCCCGTTTTTTCCACATTTTCCATTGTTTCTTCGCTCCTATTAGTTGCAGCGTGATGTTATATAGCCTAAAGCCTTCCTCGATAAATGGTCTACTAAACACAAAAAGAATTTTTCAATTCGCACCAGTACTTCCTGAGATTAGCGCGTTCAAACAAACAAACAAACTCTTCAGCTTTATAATATTAGTATAGATTTGGAAGAAATAGGAGTGAAATAAAAAAAAATACTTTCTTAGTGCAATACTTTTATATTCATTCCACAGTTACAATTTTAAAACTACAATTATCTCTTTTTTTAAGCCTGAACTTAACCAAAAGAGAACTGTCAATAAAAAAAAATGTGAGAAAGGTTTATCTTATAACAATAACTCTTATAGTATTTTTTTATTTTCCAATATACAATGTCAGTAAACAGAAATTATACGCCATTGTATCATTTTTATATTCTGTTTATAAAACATGAGAAATACAACATAAAACATTTTCATCTGTAATGTTTTTAACAATAATTTTCACTTACTTGATTAGTTACATATTAATATGGCCTCTCTTAGTCCTTGGATGTCAAAATAGTGGAATACTTAGTAACACCAACACGCAACTTAACAAAAGGGCTTCTCTAATTGAAATCACAAACATGAAATGTAAATTTTGAGAAGAGAAAACGTAACATATGTTTCACATTAGGAAAATCATATTTGTCAACAACTATCATTTTATTGGTTTCTACAGGGTAAATGATCAAGATAAAGAAAAAATAAATTATTTATAAAACAATAATTAAAAAGAAAAATAATTATAACATCATTTCACATACATTCATGCTTATTTTATGGTTATTAAAAAACGTATCAAAATAATTGCGAAACGAGCCAGTTCTTTAACTTATTATAATAATAAAACATAATATAGTAGAAGGTAATCAGCTTGCTAATCGGATAATGTGTATCACATCACACAAATTTTATAAAGACTCTATGTGGGTGTGAATATCTTGTTAGTTTGTATGTTCTTTCTTCTTAATCAAACCGCTGAACCAATTTAGACTAATCCCATACGAAACTTAACTCAAAAAAATAAGCGTGTTCCATATAAGATCGCATCTTTGCTTTCGCGCCGCATCGCAGATCACATCTGGCAAATAAAGGATAAAAAGAAAGAAAGAAAGAATACAGACCATTCAAACCAAGTCTCTAGCGTTAAAATTAAAACGCTTTCTATACCAGGTAATATTAGCAAGGCTATTGTGAAGCTCAGATCTGAATTGAGATGCATCTTGTGCTGTACAATGCTGTACATTCCGGAGGTAGCAACGTGAATTGGTGCCGGAATCTCATATAGTCATATGTTAGATCGGAACTAGTATTGTATATCGATTTACTGGTATAGGATTTACTTAAAATATTATGTTTTTTTTACAAGGAATGGGTTTGCACTTGGCCATAATTCGCTTGATGGTAAGCAATCATCCTATAGGATGGAACGTGCTTACAATATGTTTGTATTTGTATGTTAAAAGGCAAATAACTAGTAGCATTAAGTGATATCTTCCAGGCAACCAACAAAATTTCCAACGATAACAAATTAATAAAGAAACAGACTATCTTTACGCTATACTAGAAAAAAAGTTAAAATATAGTGTAACAGATAACATTTGTACTGTTTTAACCGACTTCAAAAAAGAAGGTTATCAAGTCTTCTGAAAGTTTTTTTATTGGTAAACAATAATGAAAGATTCGAAGTGTTACGCCACTTGAAGATGTAAGTATTTTAAGAATTTCAGATTAGCAAATAGTTAATAATATATTTTTTTTGTACAAACATGTAGTTCTCTTGAATCCAAAGCTAAAAATAAGGTTTTTGTTCTACGTATGTTTGGGTAAGTAGTTTACTACGGGACAGTGATCTTTATCAATTTAATATTACTGGTCGAGTAAAAATAGCCACAGAATGATGGATGATAAAACCTTTTCAATTAAAAGGTTTATTTGTTACACTAAGTAACTAAGTGGGATTGAATATTTTATTTAGCTCATACATTAACGGAATTAGGTATGTGTATTAAAGACAGTCTGTTAATAATTGACATCCGTGGGTCGGATGACACGTTAAATTGTATGTAGGTCCCGGCTGTTTGTCTATCTAAGTAAATTCTAATATCGTATAATGAAAGTGTCTGTCCGGAATGCAGTCCTTGTTGTATTCATGAAGACACTATGAAGAAGAACTATGGCAGTTCTTGTCCTGGTTTTTGGTAACAATTCCAATTTATTTTTTACTTTATTACTTCGCAAGTGTGTAGAAAAATAGGCTCACACTTGCCTACAACTGCCATACGCCTGATGTTAAGCAACGTTGTAAATTACCATCTAGCGCGATTGCCAAGAAGAGACCGGTACACTTACGATTTGAAAACCGATTAAGTAAGTAATTATACAATAAAAACCATAGGCTATAAATATTATCATCCCTATCATCTTTATAAATAAAAATGAATTGTTGTTCGTTAGTCTGATTAAAACTCGAGAACGGCTTAACGGATTTATCTTATCTTAGTCTTGAAATGTTCGTGGAGGTCTAGGGAAGGTCTAAAAGGGAAAAAAAAAAGTTTAGGTCGCAGTACGAAGTCTGCCGGGACAGCTAGTTATATAATATATTTTAAGTTCCACACATGTTATAATTTTATTTGTCCATACGTGGTAACTGTCATGCCTAAGTAAAGAAATGTGAAAATATTTTCTTGTTGTAACATGTAAAAAATGTTGTGTTATTGAGCCTTGACCCATTTAATGTAAGTGCGAAACTCAATACGTTAAAAGGTGGAGTGAAATTAATATTTTAAAAGCCCAAACCGTAGCAAACCAATCGGAACTTTTTTTGTATGGAACAAAAAAAAGTTTAATTTGTGTTGCGACATTTTCATAGTCAATTGTTCAATACATTGATCAAAAATTTATTATTAGAGCTTCTCTTTTATAATAAAAACCATAGAACTAAAGCCGTAGGTATACCATAATATAAGAGAACATAAGATAAACGACAAGTAATCAATTTAAATAAAACTATTGAAAAAAAATGTGTTGTTATGATTTTTTGCACAGAACAACGATCGGGCCACATCGCCCCCGCGCGCGCCCCCCCATAGAAGCGAAATGACTAATAATACGTGGTTCTCGTTTGGACCAGTAAACAGGCCAACCTAACCTACGACAGCGCTTGTCAGTCTGTTGTCAAACATAGTCCGAGCGAGATGGTTTTCGGTCGTTTTACTCGGTTTTACAGCATGATAAACTATTAAATATGTCCTGGTGTCAAGTTAAAAATTGTGAAAACAAGTTCCAGTGTTACCGGCGTGAAATACCATCGGTAAGTAGTAAAATTTCATAATTTTAATAAATAAAACTTTTGACATTTTGAATGGCATTAACACATTCGTTGTCATGACGACGCTACTTCTCGATAGCTAAGTGATGTGTAAATGGAACCTAGCAAATTATCGATAATCGATATAATGTATATGATGTTTCTGGATTTGTATGGAAATGTTTCTGGATTACGGTTTTTATTTAACACATACTTAATTTACATTTTCCAAAAGATCCAGTGTTAAAAAATAAATGGATACTGGCGACCGGTAGATACAACTGGTTTCCTCATAAAAATGCCAGAATATGCTCCAGTCATTTTGAAGATGATTTGATAATTAAATAAAATAGATAAAAATAAATTTGCTATAGTGATAGTTTCAGCCCCCGGTAAGGACATAGGATAGTTTTTAACCCACGGGATAAAAAAGTTTTTACAACGGATAACACCGCGGGCCATAGCTAGTTAACTATAATTTGTACTTAAATAATATAGGTAGTTATACTAAAGACATATATTTCCATCTTCGAAGTAAATGTGTAAATAATCGATAAAAAAATATCGACATTGCACAGCCGATGAAGTTGAAGCGTACTGTGTACATGAACATCTCGTGCGTCGTAGTGTGCGTGCCGAAAGTGTGTTAGTTTTTGTAAATGGTGACACCTGTTTTGTATCGAATAAAGAAAGAATTCGCCTCTAGTCACAGGGCGACAAGCATGGACTTCAAAGCTCTGTGATTTTTTGTGAGTTACAACATAGAATTATATATAGGTATACGCTTAGTTAATGATAAACTACAACAAATCATCAAACTGCACGACCTTTACCTATTCCATATATAAACCTCCTTTCAAAATTCCTGCCTGAATTTCATGAAAAACCTACTCAAATCGCAGGCACTCTACAGCAACAAGGGTGTGAAGGCACACAAATCGTAACACACGACCTTCGCGTGTTTGCCACGAGATCATTAGGTTCCTAATATCCACAACTATACCTACTCATATTTAAACTGTGTCTTTAAACAAGGTTAAAACTAACAAGCTTTATAAGTTCACCTAACTACAAGCTATTGTTATACAGTACATTTGTTATTTTATTATTAAAAGTTTCGTGAGACAACCGTAACCGTATTCGAGGTCAGAGGATTCGAAACATTTTGAGACAAAGTTTTTTGGCAAATAAATAATTTTGTATTTGTATTTGTATTAGTTTGGTACCATATTGAGCGCATTTGTTTGTTAAATTGGTATGTGAGCTATTTCGTAAAGAGATCTTTGTTACGCGATGTGATTGAAACTAGATACGCCTAAAATATGCGAAATTTCATTAGTGTACTATTTGAAATACTTTCCTTTAAAGCAAAGTTTAATTTTTGATATGATTATAGTCTTATTGCTAAGGGGATTAATTATTATTGCACTGTCTATCCACACACTTCAAATTTATATGCTTATCGTTGACGACAGTTGGTTTGGTAGATATCAATTTATTTCCATTCAGTACTATGTTTGCCCACGAATCAATGTGATAAGAAAAACTGATTTATTTTCCCATAAATGTTGGACTAAAAAAAGTAAATAAGTAAGTAAAACAAACGTGTATAAATCACTAACAATTAACAAACACCGATTCCATGATAAACGTCGTAGTTGAAAACTAAATTAGCTCATTATGACATGTATTCACTGCAGGGGGTAGATAAAATACAGCCTTAGCTTGCAGGCGACATAGAACGGTAAAGGACAGTATAGTTTTGTAAACTTACAGAGACTTACGATTACCAAGTTGCAGATAATATGATAGCTGGTTCCTCGCATAATATCATAATTACTATGCGTTGTTATTCGACGGAAACAGAGATAAGTTAAGTACGAGTAAATCTCACATTTGCGAATTTGAGTAAAATACAACTCGAACCGAACATCATAGAGGAGTTCAAAGCTCAGAGACTTCGCTGGATGGGTCATCTAGAAAGAATGGGGGAAGATCGTCATGCCAAAAAAGCGTATCTTGGAATCCCAAGTGGTCGCCGCCCTGTCGGTCAACCCAGATACCGCTGGAGAGACGCCGTGGTAGCTGACTTGCAGGAACTTGAAGTTGCAGACTGGCAAGTGGCAGCCCAAGACCGGCGAAGGTGGCATTCTCTTGTGCTGGAGGCCAAGACCCACTTCGGGTCGCTGCGCCATAAGAGTAGTAGTAGTAACACTCAATAAACACGATTCGTGAACGTAGTTTATTTTCCTTTAAAAAAATTACGTTTAGCTCGATATCCCAAGCGAACACAAATAACAATATCATTTTAGTTGATTACTTCTTTTGACACAAAACTAGGCACTTGTCTTCTGTATATAGACTTATTATTTTAGGAGATAATTAACTGACAAATCCTGTGCTTTACAGTACAATGTCGATATAGCGTGCCTCCAACCCACCAGTAAAGTTATTTCCAAGGTTAGGGAGTGTATGCGGAGGTCACCCCATGCTATCATTGCCGAGCCTATGGCCGTGGATACTTGCAAACAATCAAGCTTCGAAAATTAAGTGGAATGTTGTACCTAATTACTCTATTACAAAAAAAGGAAAGCTTAATTTAGGTAACTAATAACAATAAACTATACAAAATAACATTTAAAAACACATAATGTAAGGTCATTGATCTTACATACTGCATCATCAATATAAAATAATCTATTTTATTATTTTAAAACGTTTGCAAAACGGTTTACTTGTTTCAGCACAGGCATCTCGAAGATATATTTGTGTTGTAATTAAATTAGTTAAAAAGGGCTTACTATTGTTAATATTCATATTATCAGCCACTTTATTGCTACAGCTAAACCGCCGCAAAGATCAGCTACTATACTATTTGTTCCTAAGAAGACAACCAGACAGATAAATTAAAGCAAAAGTCAAGACGGCAACAAGACTGTCTCCTAATAGTGTAAATGTCGCCCGAACACAAATGGCCATTCAAACGCTAAACAAATGCGTCCGAGTCTAGGGCTTGCATTGTAGATTCAGGTCAGGCAGTTAGCAAGGTCTAGTTATATCTACAGACGTAGAACGGGCTAAAAAAAAATCTGAAGGTTGTCACGCCGATCGTAAGGTGGAGAGTCCAAAGCATTCAATTGTTAATGATTATGAAATTCTGTGGCTCTATAAGTGTATGAAATTCTAGGTAGACTTTTTAACTGACGCTTGTCGTGAGCTGTATAGTTTGTTGCCTACAATCGAGATCTAACTACAGCTTAACTTGTAATTTGACTTTTGGTTCGGTTAGGGCGGTTTGAAAACTAACGTCAGAGCTAACCACTCTCATACGAAGAAGAAAAACTCAGTTATACAGTATGTAATCCCATCTATCGTAACGTCATGCAAACTTCAACTAGACTGAAATTCTCTGTCACGACACGGGTCTGACACGTTCAATCTCTTTAAATATAAATCGATTTCTACTCTTCTTTGTGGCAAACATAAAGACAGTTTAAGTTTCGACACGTTTTAGAATAGGTCTTCTAGTTCGGTCTCATTTTGTCGTACGTTCCACTTTAAGTTTGCTGTAATTAACAGTTTAATGGGAATGTGAAATATTGTTTTCGGTACGTGGGAAATTGTGTTAGCTATTTGTAACAGTGAAGCTTAACAGTTTATTAACAATGTGTCAGGTAAAACTGTTGACTTTTTTAACGTATTACTAAAATTAATAGTAACTGAGTAAAACATGAAACCGAAGACTTTTTTACTTCTGTGTCAAGTAAGTTTTCCTACTTAATTAACTCATATTATTATGGCAAGGGATTATCCCTGGCCATTTAATTATGATCATACTTACCTGGTTTTGATTAGGTTTACATATCAACACTGCCACGATGCACAGTCAAGTGCCTATATCCCATTGATGTGGTTTGGCCAAATAACTACTGATGATGACCATTTTTAGGTTAAAAGTACCTATTATACTTGACAAAGCTGGCCTCATCGTTGTTTTTACGTAGTAGATGTTTGCTTTAACTGGCTTCCTTTCTTGAATTCGAAGAGAATACTTTTTTGTAGTGCTCATGGTCAAATACATCATAGTTACCTCCCAGGTCCTTCCCACGGAAAACATAGTTCCCTCGGATTATGTGGAGACGTCCACATAATCCGAGGAAACTATGTTTTCCGACTATGCGATGGCATATGATACATCCTATATTCCTTACATACCTGGTTGAGCCTAGAGTCAGCACTGACAGTGTAGACGCCTCGGCACTCGTCCTCTGGCTTGTCGGAAGCAGGCTTGCGATGCCAGCACGCCGCGCACACCATCACCAGCACTCCGCAGAGAGTTGCACTGGAATCAAACAAAGAATCTAAAAACCTGATTGCAATCAGCTGACAAATTATTAAAAAACGCATCTCAATGATTTTACAACGCGTTCAACGCTAGAAGCGCTCGAATCGCGTGATGTTTTCTATGTCTCAGATGGTCTCAATGCCTGTAAACTTTATTTTAATTTATTGTTAGGATCGCTAATAGGTATAAAATAACGTAAAGTCTTTAAGTGTCAGCTTCCAGGTGGTAATCGATTTTTATATAAATAACTACTTCATTTTCACAGCAGTATTGTAACTATACAAAACTGCTGTGGCTCGCAATTACCTTAGTCATTTCAGAGACTAGATTTGTTAGTAACCTACTATATACACGAAAATACAGATATTAAACCGATGAACAGATGATAGGCAGAAAATATACAATCCTAAGACAACATTAATTCCTCATCAACCCCCCATTCCTGAACCACAAACACATTACCACCATGTTCAATACAGGTGCATAATGAAATGATGGATTTCCACCTGGCTAGCACATACACACTGCCAACTCCTACGGGATATATCTATAGGTATGTACATATAATAGGTATACAGAGTTATTAGTAACTAATGAAGAAACACAGGAACGGCTTTACTGTATCTAACTTTTGTTGTAACATAACCTTCTTAGTTTTCTGTAAAATAAATGTCAAATAGGCACACGGCCTGCCTGATGGTAAGCAGTCACTGTCACCTATAGACACTGGCAACGACAATAAATAAAAAACATTTTATTATGACAGGTTTTGTTGCGGACAGCAATGTAAGTCAGGAATTTTCCAGATATCACTCTAAAATTGGTGTTGGTAAAATACACATGTGTATGTCAGTAAAACGTTACTAATATTCCGTCTTATGTTAAATTAGTAGATGATTGTTTTAACGCATACATGATGTAAATTAGTATTACCTTTAGTAAATTTGAAAGTTGATCACAATTATCACTTTTACTTTTAAGACGTTCAACCTCCTAAATCGACGCCCTTACAAGCTAACTCTGTAGCCGAAACTGAATCATGCATGAATTGAAATAGAATTGGTTCTCGAAAAAGGCTGCCGAATCACAGGGTTAGGCGTTTCGCGACAGATTTTATATATGAAGGTGTTAATCAGTAACCTTGTATAAACACCTGAATACCTCAAAATCAGAAGCATTCATATATGCATGAGCGATTACAAAGCGAATTCTGTATCAAAACATAAGATTAAAGATTTGGTACTTGCATATTTCAAGTCATTTGTGATCTTAATCGCGCTAAATCGTTTCCAAATAACATTTTATCTCTTTCCTTTATATGTTATCTTTGGAAATATCACTTAGTTATTTATTACTCACAAA
The DNA here is from genome assembly GCA_964023185.1 of Macaria liturata. Classification (NCBI taxonomy): domain Eukaryota; kingdom Metazoa; phylum Arthropoda; class Insecta; order Lepidoptera; family Geometridae; genus Macaria; species Macaria liturata. The sequence continues at coordinate 6,946,820 of OZ026824.1, read as the reverse complement.
TAGTTATCTGAAATTATAGACGAGTGCACCTGCACATAAAATTAATCATTATGTATGTTTTTTTTTTAATTATTAATTTATTTATGTAATTTTTTTTTGCACAAATCTCTTGTTTCTGTAGCATGTAATATATATGTGTGTATTTTGTAAGTATTTATCTTAAAATTGTTAGTTAGGTCTGCATCAAGAGGGCTTTAAGTGCTCGTAATTTTCTTCTATTTACTAAGTATTATATTATGTGTGTTTTAGCTTAGTGCCTGTTTTGCAGACTATTAATAAATAAATTAATTAATTACTTATATGGGAATTTTTTGGAAAACCCAAATTACAAAAGAAACAGAATTTAACTTATCTGATTTAGATTATTATGGACGGGTATGCGTATGATTATATAACCATGTTTAATCAAGTAAGTGTGAGTAATTTTGGAGACCCGCCATCACAAAAAAGAACCAGAGAGAATTGAAAAAATAGAGCTATTGTATAACCGACTTCATCATACATTAATTCGTTATACGTGAATGTACATATGTACCTCGATACCTCTTTCATTGATAAATTCGTACAAAGAATATGACGCCATTGGGTTCTCATCACTCCCAGCTTACAATGTCTATTGTTGGTAAGTAAATAGTAAATAATACAATACGTACAATATACATGATTGCATAACAAACGATACGTATGAGTACGTAGAGAAGCTATAGAGAGTAAACATGAACTACCAAAACGTTTATTTTTTAAGCGGCTTTAATGATCTAATATTATACTGATCAAGTACCTATTTTATTTGATATCCGTATTTATTCAATATTTAAAACGATGAAACTTTTTGTAATCATTTCGATAACTGAGACCTATGTACAATTTAACATATAATCTACTCTACAAAAGTGCCCAGAATTAAGTGTATCTTACTCATATATTCGCATAAGTCACCCACCCATCCCAGACTGACCGCAGCGGCTATGGCTTACCTTTAGCATTGCAACCGAATACAACTCTGCCCCTGCATTTTATCCAACTACAAAAGAGGTTTAAGACCACAAAGCCTCCTTCTTACATCTTGCATAATAGTTGCCAAGTGTCTCCGTTAAGACAAGAAGTGTGCTCTCAAACAGGCGACGGCGATAAAAACCAATAATCCCTCTGCCCTACATACCGACATCTACCCAATAGATGTCTCATAAACGAAAACAATCCGACTTACATATAAATAAATAAATATTTCAGGACATATCGCACAGAGCCATTTAGCCCCATACTAAGCTTACGCTTGTATCATGGGTACTAGGTAACGGATATTATACTTATATGTAAGTATACTTTTCTTTTGTAAATACATACTTGTTATACATAACATACAAACGACCAGACCCAACACAAGTAATTATTACAAATTTTAATATGCATAATTACTTGTGTCATGGGGGAATCGAACCTACTCCCCTAGATTAGAAGGCAGAGCCACTACCAACTAAGCTAACAGAGCAGTCATATCAAATCACTATATGAAAGCGCAAGTTTGTTGGTCTCTATCTCTCTTTCTCTTTTTGAGTTGTATGAGAATACGACTCAAAAAGAGAAAGAGGGATAATGACTGAGGGTCGTGACTCCCCTGCAGAATTAATTCATTAGAGGAGTTCTCTTGGGGAGATACATCGTGAAAAAAAATAGACCAAAATATTTTTTTTCACGTCGGTTCAAAGTGAAGGCCAATTAGTTTTAAATAGAGTGTGACCTAGGTTTCTATTTATCACGAAAGCACTCGAGTGTAACAGCTTTTATCTACTGTTGCCAAATAAATACACGAGATAGATCAGATACAAATATAGTGAATAATGTCGTATTCCTCCTAGGTCCTTAATCTAGTAGTTACCTGACACAAGCGTTTGCTTAGTGTGGGGCTAGATGGCACTGTGTGCATTGTCCCAGAATATTTATTTATTTTTAGAATCGCCGTAAATGCGTGGTAGGTACATGGTAGTAGTAAAATTCTGCTAACAGATGGGTTGATTTTTCAAAAAAATATTGTTAGAACAGTTTGTGTGAAAAATAGACAATATTCTCCAAGTGATTTATCTATGATCCCAACATACCGCCTGTCTTTGCATGCGGAACCTGCCTGGGAATGTCATACAATAGGGAAACCTTCAAGGCTTGTTTTTGTACCTTCGACCGCAACGCCAAACACGCGGGTCCTAAATACCATTGAAGATATGTATAGATAATAGGTAAATATGTAAGGATAAGAGCGTAAGAAACGGCGCGTGATTGATGTCTAGGAAATAAGGTAGGTGCTAACCGTCTTGCTACTATTGGTTTATGTTACGTGGGCAGTTTACAGGCAGAGGACAGGATTATGTTCGTCCGTTCAAGATACCACAGTTTTTTGTTTTCAAAATTAAATGTTGTATTGTTAAAAAGTTCGTATAGTAGCAGCTTTGCAGTGATAAGCATCAACCGTACAGAGCTGTGAGGGTAAAAAAACAAAGTACCTACTAGTAAATTAGCATCTCAAATTTATTTTGCACCATCAACCAACACCAAAATTGACAACTTATTAAAATGCCTCGGAACACGCACCATCGTAGCTTCTTAAAATAATTGAATTTTATTAATTCCCAAAATGAAGATTGCAGATTAACTTATAATTTTGCTTGGAGATTGAATTTTTCACGTTATTAGCGAAGAGGAAACTTTGAAACTCTGCCGGATTCTGTGTTTCCATGTTATCACTATGGTTTTTATTATCTTACTAACTTACGTTAGACAAATTTATGAAGCGTACTTTTAAGACTTTTTACACTTTCTGTAAAACTATAGCCAATGCAATTCCCTAAACTGTACCGTTTCTAATTCTTAATGTAACCATTTTAGGTCCAAAATCGATAGACTCCAAATGTAGTTTCCATCAAAGATAATTAAATTAGTTGGTAATCTGCCGCCTGAGTCAAATACCCTACAAATTAGGGCTTACACGTCGCGTTAGTGCTTCGCTGCGAGCTGGATTCGATCTAACTTTAGGGCTGACCTAGTTTACTTTAAAACCTAGTATATACATTCTGACGCACACCGGTTTGGTTCCAGAATTTCTAATATCTCTTGCTTTATCTATATATTTAATATAGCTGAAGAGGATCAAAAATCTGAACATATAAGATATCAGAAGATAAAATGGTTTGGGTATACTTTAAATCCACACACGTATCAGCAGTTTTAAGATTTTTTGTCTGTGTATCTATTTGTCTTAATTTATTAGTTTCTTACATGCTTATGCGATGAATTTCAACAGTTGTAATTTTTTACGGTCTTTATTTATTAACGAATAACCATGTCAACCCTAAGGCGCGGTGTCGCCAGGTATAAATATTGACAGTACATATATCTGTCATGACGAACGTAGTGACGTCACTGGATGCCGAACGAAAATTAATTAACCATTTGGTTAATTCGGTCCACTTCTAATTAGTTACGATCAATTTTGCGACTGGAGGCTAAAAGCCAGCGTGTGTTATGTAAATTGAGTTACGCGATTAATTCATAATGAAAAGACGGATTATTTTAATATTTTAAGCATATTAGGTTTATGTCCGGGTATATAACGTAAAGAATTATAAAAATAACAGCAATATGTTATGTAATATTAACATAACAGCAAATAACAGCATAAAATATAGCAAAACGATAGACCTTAAAAGCGGCACTTGCAAGTACTTCAATTCATTTGTGTTATAGAAAAAGTATTCTATAACATTATTATTATTAGTAAATTTTTTCACTGTACATTAATAAAGCATACGTAAAACGCATATTAATTATTATTAATAGTGTCCCAAAATACAACAAAAACTATTTCTGGTCATTTACACTTTCCGAATTTCTTCGTATTCCTCCTGTTTCTATCACAATCAAAGTTTCATTTCGCCGAGCCTGCTGGGAAATGTAACTTTTATTATGTGTAACGACTAACTATTATGGCAACCCTGGCGGGAGTGGCGGGCAACTTGTGACAGTTGTAATGTGTGGATATGCTCTTTGGCTGGCACGAGCATAGATAATATAGACTCGAAACTAGAGTCCGTGTAAGATAAGTCTGTCAGGTTAGAATTACAATTAAAAGTTTAATTTTAACAAAAACGTTAACCTTTTTTTTTATATACGTGTCATAACTTATCTACTGTATTTTGCCCGCAATTTTTTTTTATGTAAGCTTTGCCTTTCTCGCCTCTATTCAAACTATTACGTCAACCATATGGAATACTCTATACAAGTAGCAGACACATCATTCATTTATAGCGAAAAATTAATAAATACAATAAAAAAATGTATTAGGACATACTAAACTTACGCTTGATAAAAAAACTAACCCAATGTTGTGTATATGAAGCACATATACATACATTCACATGTATTTGTATATCTCAAAAATCATAATATTTTAAATGACATAACACATACATACATTATATAAGCATAAGTGTAACTTTTTTTGCTTCAAATAGCAGTCCTCTAAGCATAAAACCTCTGCACGGTATTAGTTGCTCTGTGACCCAGCCGTGCTCAACTTTAATGAATCTGCTGTCACCAGTTTGAATTTAGAATAATTTGCTGTTTGCCACAGACTATAATATGCTGGAACTTGGTGACTAATGCTTGGTTCAAGCCACATATGTACGTTGATGTATTGTTTCAGTCATTCTATAGTCCATTTCATATAGCAAGTCACCTGTGACAGGTCAGTAGAACGTAAAAGAACATGTACATAAATTATTGTGACGTCATGCTCATGTTGAAATATTTCTATTTATTAGTGAAAACATTATGTAAGTTAACAAAAATAACTATTATTATAAACAGTAAAAATTATAAGACATCAAATAAAGGGTATTTTTCGCGTGTACATACTCGCATTCAATGTTACAAAAAAATAAAATATTAAATTTCATCGCACAGCAAAGTTACGTATTACTGCTAATTGTGACGTCATTTTCGTAGGGTTGGGACTTGGTAATCGATTATTTTTGACATCAAAAAAATATCGCAAAGACAAGTATTTATCATTTCGATCTATCAGAGATAATGATTTATGTACTTCAAGCACAATGCATTTTTTGCGATTTTTTATGTTAAAATAATTAAGGAAGGTATTTATGAGTTTTTTATCATAAAAAATATAGCGAAAAACATAAAATTTTTGTGTATCATAATTTTATTTGAATAATTTGATATATATTTTGGCTTCATACATATTATACAGGCAATATTTTTTTATCAAAACTGTATTCTTTTCTTCTTCTCAATTTGTCCCTTCCTTAATTTATCTGTAGGAATTTATTGTGGTTTCGACGAATATTATTTTGTGATTGTCGGTAATTCACATAACATTTTTAGGATAGGCAGATGAAAATAGCCATAAGTAACTACAATCGATAATCGGTAAATTTCTAATTCGAATTACTGCAGTACATCATTACAATTGTCAAAATGATATTGACAAGTGACGTTTTATATGTGTCACAGGTGCCTTGCTATATGAAATGGATTATAGTTAATGTTAAATAGTGGAGTCAAGGTGACAGTCCATTAGAGTGGTGAAGTGTGAGTTACATAGGTACATAATTTATTTATTTATTTTATTAGGCACACAACACAATACACAGAAAATACATGAGTGACAGCATAACATTTTAAAGGTAATGATCCATTCTGTGCATCAAACACATGCGTGCAAAACATGATTATAAATAGATCCAATGTTCAGTAAGTTAAACTAAAGTGAAACAATTAAAATAATACATACAATACGATACTTATGGAAATTACAGTTAATTATAAATATTAAGCAAAATCATAAAAAAACACGACTAAGGTACAAAAATAATTTGTGTAGCAAGCAAAACAAGGTGAAATACATAACATTACATTGTTGTGGGTTAACGTTGCAATACACAGCACTGATGTACACTCGGCGCGTTGCAATGCAATGCAAGATCGCATTAGAACACCTTATATAAGTTATTTCTAAAAGTACTGATACTAATTCTGAATATATCTAGATCTACATTAACAGATTGTTCATCATTGTTATCCGATATTACACATAATTACACTTGACATAGTGAAATGAAAAACGGTGTATGCTTAGATAAAAATAAACGTTATTTAATTGGAAGTACCTGTCTCTTGCTACGCCCCAATACCTCGGGGACATGTTTTTCTTTGTAAACTAATATCGTTAATTATAATTTACTTACACACACGCATAAAAAAAACAAGTAATAAAAGCTCCATCACTGTTGCTATGCTTCTCCCACAACAAATGAGCACATAAAATCTCTACGATACAGGTATTGTTCATGAAGAGTCTAATTTATAAAATCTCCAAAGTTTCGCGGATATTTCGTAAAGGTCGAGGCTGCAGGTGGTGTCTACCTGAAAACAATGTTACTCAAAGACACCTAATTAATAATTTTTTGATGTTTCACCTGAAACAGTTTCCTACATCATATATTCTGTGCGGACCAATCGGCGTCAAGTTTATTACTAAAATAAATAATGGAAATTTGAAAACGATTCTTAAAAACATTGCCACAATAAGGTGTAATAAATAAGTGTGGTATTAAATATGTCCGGTGCGGACCAATCTGCGTCCGTGTGCAATGACAAATCAGCATGCTAAGTTAATAAATTGCGTGATATTCGTGTTACGTGAATTAATAAGTAAGTAAGCTCGTATGAGAGTGGCCAACTCTGGTGTCAGATATTTCAAACCGTCCTTAAACCTCTAACATGGCTTAATATGTGCAATACTATGACAAACAGCCGGGCCCTACAATTTATAATGTCATCCGACCCACGGAAGCGCCCAAAATTAAATGCCTCTTTTTGGTCATCCATACAAAAACTGACTGCGTCGACAGTTGCGTCAATGAGTCGTTCATTGAGTATAATGTCGATGTTTCTAACATTATTTTAATTTGCAAAGCCAAGTCTGCCCTTTAAACATAAGTCTCATTAATAAATTCAAAGAAATTACGAGTAAAGGTGCAGTGAAGTGAATCAAAAGTTTCGGGAGTATGTATTCAATTTGTGAAATCTTATTTGACGTGTTGATGAAATGAAATTAAATGTGTGTTGTAATTTGTAATATGCTTACGTATTTCTTGCTCACATGTGAATGATATTTAAAGATTTAATTCTAAATTAAACAAATCAACTACTTCTTAAAAAAATGCTTTATTTGTGTTACAAAACGCAAATATAATAATTTTACTGTACAATACAAGTTTACACAAAAATAATGCTTTATAGATCGTAATTTTAACATTAAAACAAATTTCATATTATTATGTGACTCTAGTACAGTAATAAACCACCACTTCAATACTAAATTCGTAAAAAAGCTAGCTCAAAAGCTCAAACTTAAGTTTTATTAGGGCGGAAGTTAAGAACAGTCTGCATCCTGCAGAAGGTTTACAACGAGTACGTTATACGAGACATGTCATGTTATCACCATAAAACTGTTACGAGCTCTGTTTTATACGTAGACGGTATTAGACAGGGACGTCTAATAACGTATACTATATGTATAGGTCAGGGGCGTGTTACTTATCTGTCATATTTCATTCCATTACGTACATAAATAAAAGCCCAAGTATAGTTTGTTGATATGTGATAGTTGGATTTGTAGATTTGTATTTTTTTTGTTTTAGTTTCAAGCCACAATGAAAGAAACTCATTTATTTATTAATATGGAATTACAATAGGCTTCTTATATTATTAAGTACGGGCAAGTACTATTGCTTGCCATAAACGATTCGTTCAAGTATACATTGGCGGACAAATCTCAATTTAGACACTGCATCCATTGATGACTGACCAATGATGCATGATTTTGTAACTAACATAGATTTGTATTTATAATAATATGTGTATTGGAGTTCGTTGTTTACAGTGAGGCGTCTATAGACAATCTTGTCGTTGTTTTACACTCCATCGGCTATAGTTTTGAATTACTGTCCAGTCCGGTCCGATGAGTACTGTACATAGCTTTTAGTTTATACTTAGTGCTTCATGTTTACGAGTGCATCAAGTATTAAAAGTCGGTCTTAACTATTTGTAATAGATGTCATCGGTATGGAAACATACATGTATATCATATACCTATATAAATATAAGGCTTTTAGGTTCGTTGTCTAGTACGGCAGTCGTTAAGCCATGTCAGAGGTCCTTAAAGCGGCTTGATAAACTCTCGACACCAGAGTTGGCCACTCTCATTCGATAAGAAGAAGAAGAAGAAGGTAGGTTATCTTCACGCTACGAAACCTGATTCCGCTCTGTTCCGCCCATGACCCTAGCACGTTGCGCTGGTGACCCATCCTCTAGAAAAGCAATAACTTACTCTTTTACTCCGCTAACGTAATGAGTGGTGACCCAAAGTGTGTCTTGGTCTCCAATACAAGAGCTTACCACCAGTTCCGGTTCCAATTCAATTATATACAAACTTACAATAGGTAAAAAACACTCATAAATGACACTGACCTCGCAAATATAAAGTTGATATTCCCCGCGGACGGCTCAGTCGGCTGCAGCTCGGGCGCGGTGTGGTTGTAGTAGTGCCGCGCATGGGACACCGCGGCCACGGCGGCGAGCCGCTGCGTCCCGCCCATGGCCCAGCCGAGCGGGCTGCGCTGAGCGCTGACGCCCACTCCCGCCACTACGCACCAGTGGCGCCAGAGAGCCACCGCGCCACCCAACTTTTAAACCAGCCTCCTTTCTTCGCGGAATTTTGAATTTCGAATAGTATCTGCTGCTGTCACTGCGCCGCTGATTGCGACGCGAGTTGACTCAGTTGCGTTTGTTTCGCAGCTCGCTTTATGATGTCTATGACAATGACTGGATTTTAAACTTGTAACAGCTTCTTTTTAACGATACGAGTAACTCGGGTTGTGTTCTGCGGTACTTGAAATCTGGAACAAAATTAAAACAATTTTATAAGTTTTATTCATTGATCGTCCATGATTTATTTATTTATTTTATAATGGCACACAAAACAGAATGTGTTCTTAAATGAACTGAATATACATTTAAAGCTGTTTTTTTTATTACTAAATAATAATTATAATAAAAACTATGTGATTGAATAGAATAAAATAACTAAGATTTCAAACATAAACGAAAAGGTAACGTTCTTTGTAATAAGTTTCCTCATTAAATATCACGAAAGGAATTAGTTAAAAATACTTAACTTTATTTGAATATAATTACATTCAGTTTCCGACGATATTTCAATGTCAAAGTGTGCGTGATCTCACTGATAACAAAACCTAAGTGGATGTATTTATTTTGCCAGCGAGGCAGTTTGCTCCTGATCCCACTATGAAAAAAATGAATTTAGTAAACATTCTGAAGTAACAAGTACTTAAAAAAAATCATTTGAATTATTAATTGCTTCTTTCTACATAACATTTGGTTAAAAATGGTAAAATAATATATCGTATATTACCAATACCCTCGCTTCAAAAAAAAAATTGACATATCAACTTGAAAATAAAACGTTAACTCTATTATTGTAAATCATACCATTTAAAAGCTGTGGCTGCTGCGATACAGGGGTACCTAGTGCAGTAGCCACTGGTAACTCTACATTAAGGTCAATTGAAATAAAATTTAAAACTCTGTTAATTAAGTTATCTTTAAGGGAAGAAATAAATAAATTCTAAAAAAAAAATTCTAAAATTATTTATTGTTAATTTGTTATGCATGAATCTTCTAAAATAAAACAATATTTTTCCAAGGGTCCAATCGAATCCAAAGCCAGAACAAACGCACCGAAGCACCTAAGTAGGAATTGTTCAGTTCTAAAGAAAAACAATAACTAATTAAATGGGAATTCTAACGAATGCCGAAGTTTCTGAATGAATTAGCACTCCGGGCTACTGTTTGCATTTCTAGTTTAGAATTTAAAGGGAGTTTGTTTTGTTAAATATTCGATTAAATTAAAAATAGAATCTCTTGTATCTCTCTCTTAGGCTACAAATATAGACTACATCCGGCATCGTTCTTTTGTTAAGGGAAGAAAATTACAATACAATACAAAATGTTAAGTAACTTACATCTAGGTTTACTATATAAATACAAAATACGTTTGTCATTTCTTATAACAGTGTGTTGTCACCCGGACGAGATATTTCTGTTTTCCGGGTGACAACTTTTTCACGTTTGAATTTAAATTATACACACTATTAACCCTTCTAAGGCAGTTAGTACATAGAAATACTATTTTTAGGATATATTATTTGATAAAATTAACAAATTGAACCTTTATTTTTGACTTATAACCACTTAATCTAATTGGTTGTTACCGTTTTAATTGAGTAAATAAATAAATAAAAAATAAAAAAATACTATGAAAATCTGTACAATTATTTTTGAACTTATATTGTTTTTATTGATTCATGGGCACATAAAATATGAGTTTGTTGATACTTAATTGTTTTCAATTTATTATTGTCCTCCAAATTAAAAATGATCATACAAAAATATGTATGTACAAGTAGACGCCCGCAGCTTCGCTTGCATTATTTCACTTATTTACTTTTTATCTCAAAATAATGCGAGCGAAGCTGCGGGCGTCCACTAGTATAATATATTTGTACAAAAAAATGAATCAATTACTTGCTTTCAAACTAAAAAAATGTCGCTTTGGTCGAATCATGCAATTAATGTACGTCTTCGAATGTCCACTAGTTCCTACCAAAACATGTTGGAAAAATACCGATGTCCGTCTACCCGGCATTATAACAAATCACCGAGGTTCCATTACTATAATTAAGGAGGATTCATAAACATTTCAGGTAGTTCATAAAGTTGCTCCGACCGTTTGTAACTGTTTGGGGTAAATAATTAATGTGGAACTAGGAGTGACCGGCGAATGTGGAATGTATGTGGTATGATATTTATCAAAAGCAAGCAAAATAATACGGAAAAAATAAACTTCTAGAGTATAATACATTCGCTCATTTGCAAATATGTTTATGAATTTAAAAAAGAAACACAAGAGTATGTAGGTGTTACTTTATTCTAAGAAAAATAATATGGAAGCAGAGAAGATTTACTTTATTTAAAGAAAATCTTCTTAATTTGATTGAGGAAGTAAAATTTTTTAAGTTGAGCTAAATCTTTACATACACTTAAAAATATTACCCATTTAATTAGATTAACTCATATATGTTTTATAAATTGTCTACTTACCATCAATTACACAAATTTTACACTAAACTCTGTCTATTTTACACCGTTATTCCGCAAAAAGTTTTCGCACCAAACTAAACACACTTTAAAACATTCAAAATGCCAAAACTACGTAATAAAACACGCGTGTCTATAATTTAACTTCTATTTTAACATTCAAAAGCCGCTTTTCCAGTAATTAAATAGTAATAAATATATCGTAATAGAGATCGCAAGTAACTTGGCTTGGGCGGGAAGCGTCGTCCGCCCTTCGTGAGAACCGACCGAATGAGGAGTGATTCCCGCCCGCCCGAACTTGTACCAATGTTGGGCGGGGTTGGAACATGTTGGTGCTAGATGGCTTATGAATAATGTTAGCTTGAAAACTTCTGTCTGGTTCTCGGATTGTAACTTTGTAGAATTGAAAATAGTAACTTCACGACGAGTAAATGTTATAAGTTACCTGTCATAATACGGAAGTTGTTAAGCCATGTCAGAGGCCCTTAGGGCATGATCAACTCTCGACAACCAGAGTTGGCCACTTTTATTCGATAAGAAGAAGAAGAAGACCTGTATTAATCTTAATTTAAAAGGGAACTGTTTTTATTAAGTATTTAGTACTTCAAGAAGCCAGCAAATTTCAACACAGAAAATTAACGAGATAAAATAACTTTATGACGTAATGTTTTATAATATGTGACTATAATTTTTATAAAAAATATTTTTGGTTAGTAATATTATCTGTATACATATATGTATGATTTACAATATTTGATAAACAGAGCATTTTTTTTTTCACTTAAACTAGACCTTTCTTTATTACTTAATACATATTTACATACATTTACAAGTCTTATAAATAATATTTGTTAACATATATTGATGTCCTGTACGTTAAATATTTATTAATTTAAAAACACCTTACACGTGTACAAACATATCGCTACAAGTAACATGGTGATTAATTGCTTCAAAACTATACCTATATATATGTAAGTCCAATAGTTTGATAGTCCATGTCATGTTCTAAAAATAGTCAAACCACACTATCTAATTATTGACACGAACTTTAATCAATACATAGTAATTATATGTACTCAATGTGTAATTTATTTACGTTTATTTATTCAAAAAAACTTACATTTTGTTAAAAACTATTTAAAAAAACTAAATACTAATAATAGAATAAAAACTTAAACTACTTCTAAAACTAAAATACTTAATCTTAAACATGTGTAATTTTAACTTAGAATACATACATCTATAGCTCGTTTTACGAAAGAGTGGCGAACTCTTTCGTTCGTAAAGGCGCCATTACCGCATGATAATAAAATATATCTAACTGTAAAAAATGTTAGTTTCTAACTTTTCCATGAGACTTATTTCGTGAAACAGTGTCTATGTAGGTAATTTCACCTCAAAATACGTTCACACACACATACAAACACTGCCAATATTGGCCCCAACCCAGTCCCACGGTGGGCGCCAAGCTTGGCATTTTCAGTCACTACTACGGTCGTGTTGGGTTCGTGACGCGCCACAACCAAGGTACGATAAACTGAATTCACTTCTCCATTCACTGCCACACAAATATACACTCTAACTCTTATAACATAACCTTCAATTTCCTCTACCATTTACTAAATCTTTACTTATTTGTCACGCGATTTTGAGCGCAATGTTGTAGTACATAAGGTAGTGGTTTTGAAGAGTTGTGTTGACATTTTCGTGTTACGTTTAATTTTAAGGATAATGTGAGACCAGTGTGTGCGGCAATCACTAGATGTATGGCATTTAGTAAATGTCAACGGATACAGTAGGCTCGAGTTGGCGACGGATTATGGATTGAGTTTCTTTTAGTCGGTTTATTTCTTCAGGAAGTATTTCTTTTAGCTTGCGGTTAGAGTGTTTACTGATTAATGTGTTCCTTTATGTAAAGAGGATTTTTTTTAGAAAGTGAACCTTTTCTAACGCTTCTTAAAACTTCGACAGTCTCATTTGTCTCTCAATTCAGAATGTAAGAAAAAAACAAAAAATAGGCATTAACGTTACCATTTATTCTTTTTTTTTAAATACTATCACGCATCTCAAAAACATTATTGACATGATTTCTCTATCGAGATTTCTATCATTTTATAGTAATCGAAAATAATCACATCATTACATGAAAGTTGCAAATTAAATGACAATAGATGGCGCTATACATTAATAGAGTAATCTTGCAGCATGAAGCTTGTTCATTATAATCTGAAGACCTAGTTGAATGCAATCACGGCCGGTATGTCGGAGTATCATCTTAATTAAACAGAGATACTGACGTGTTAGGTGTGTTCTAGTTCTGTTCATAACATAGCTATGCTAAGTTGCAAAGATAGGTAATTATTTACAAAATTATGATTATTTAATCTGATTTTATTCATAGTTATTTGATATACCTACGGCTTCGCAATTTTTTGTGTGACAGCTCTAATTTTTTTAGACTGTCGTTTGTACATACAAGTAAAAAAAATGTGCTATTGTAGGCGTGGGTCACTCCGGTTTGAACCAAAAAAGAGATACCATTGTTATCAGTTTATCTTAACTTTTGTTAATTTCTATATTTCCTAATATTTTACAATTTTTTTTCGCAAACAAGGAACTCACTTAATAATAATCATAAATGTGAAAACTAAATAAAAGAGGCTTTAAAACTCAATCATCCTGAACAGCTTCCAGAGATCCAGGCCTAAAATATCTGTAATACAGTTTTCGCGTTTCTCAATGGATAATTAATTCTTTCATGAACTTTGAATATCCTCCTTACATTCAAATGACCCTTTTCTTGGCACTGGGTTCTTGACGAGAGTTTTTACATCTCTTGCACTTGGACTCTAAAGCCTAGGGGTAACCTGTTATAGTACTGAAAACATTGTGGAATTAATATTGAATTAAAAGTTTAATGTACTTATTCATAGTTCATGATGCCGATCTATCTTATAACGTTATTAAAGTGTTTATACGACACTATTGTAGAAAGTAGCAAACGGAGCAATGTCCTAATAAACAAATAGCTAATAAAATGTATACAAAAAATTATGATAAACACAATTTGTTCTCCATATCTATTTATATCAATGCCTTTTACAGGCGCAGCTCTAATCTTGTTAACCGGCGCCATTTTCGACCACTATCTAAAGTATAAGATTACATATAAACACAGGTTTGGTTTTTATTTTTTATTTTTATAAAGATTAAGGTTTGTGTATTTGTTACCTATGATGTTATACTTGTCACATAGTAAGCCTAATAAAATAAAAACAACATTTTAAACATTATATCTACGTGTTCACATATTGGTAGATGTGTATACCTACATTTTCTAACGTGGTTGCCAATCTGTATGACATCCAGAAATGACGATAATCTACATTTTTATAATATTTTATTATTTCTGATAGTAAGGCCCTTATTGCGGCTTGATAAACTCTCGACACCAGAGTTGGCCACTCTTATTCGATAAGAAGAAGATAGTAACCCTCCAGACATTATTAGTTATTCTCTGGCCCGGTTAAAGTTCGCGTGATCCGTTTTTTCCAGCGTCTGGTTTGGAATAGTGAAACTTTACTCGCGATGTCTGCTTGTCTGATTTCAAAGTTGTCGCTTAAATTTTAAAAGGGTTTCGAAATAATAATAAATAAAGGGCTATGATCTTTGTACAATATCTAACGAATTTATTTTTAAATTTATTTTAATTATGTTTACTATTGTAAACAATAAATGTACATCAAAGTGACAACTATAGAGTTATGAATAAATGATAAAAAAAGAATTTAATTGCTTTTCCCTACACTTGAACTATAAACAACATGATTTGTCTGATCAGACTTACATATGTAGAAAAAAATACCGATAATTAAAAGTTTGTGACAACATATGACTATGTGGTATCGTTCGCGATAACTAATAGTTACTAAAAGGCTTAAGGTGGTTCTAAAACTTGACACCAGTACACCACACTCACACTAACTTTTTAAACACAAGCCATAGCTCTTAGCAACCCAGATAAGCACACTCGTTACGCCAGAACATTTGTAAGCCTTCCATAAATTGTGATCCCGGCCATTTCATTATCTGTCAAAATGGCCGCCAGATTGGGGTAGCAATAAGAGATTTATGTGAGCCGTCCTGTGCCTTTGTGGATGATGGCAGGAAGCATTATTGAGGATGGCAACACCAACCTCGGAGAGTGCTGGGCTAATCTACATATCTACACGTGGAAGACAGGTATATGTACTCGTAGGTATTGTAGGTACACCCATGTTACGTTGCGTTTAGTTTTATTTTTTATTTTCCTTAAAAATAATAGAGGATTTTGATAGCACATTAGCACTGACTCAACAAAGGTGTCTAATAAACTGTTGTTTTCAACAACAGACAACCATAGTTCAAAAAAATCGATATGAATATTTTCGTATTTGTTTTTTACTTTAACATTGGCAATTCATATCTAACTAAAATGGGTATTCTAATACTTTTTTAATTTTTTCAATTTTTCATTTTTTACGTATATTACCTATATTGTTCATTATTTCTGACGGATATTTACAGTAGTTTTTAATAACAACCATGATTTATTCTTATTAAACTGAACTTTTTTGTACTGAACACAAGTCAGTCTAGCAATTTCTCTATTTGTCCTTCTACTTTTTATGCCCTCACGCCGTCGGAATACATGTTGGTTACAAGCACCATTTCACCCACTTTACTGTCCCATCATTTTTGTCTCTGTACATTTTACATAAGTACATACAATACACATGTATGTATGTATGTCTAAAGATCCACATGTGTGGTGGTTGTCTAGCTCTGAACGCAAGCAATTAAAAACAAATAAAAACTAATGTTGTAGTTATATACATAGTTATGTACACTGTGTACCTAACTATGTATATTTGACGAAACCAAGTGTTCGGAAGATCCAATGGAATGATAAATAAATACAATACAATACAATATGCAAGAGACATATGTAATAGACTATTCTAGAAATTGTCTACGTGAGAGACGTACGAAGTAAAAAGCGCAGTAAGTAGTAAGTAAGTTAAGCCTAATTTGCTGAACTAAATTGGTATTAAAGGTGTAGCAGTGCAATATACTGTCACAATATCTGACTTATTATTTGTTCCATCCGTCCCTGGTAATGTCGTATGAATTCGATAACAGAAACGGTTTCGCCCGACATAGACCGACGTAAAACCTCCGTCTTATTACAAAACGCGGTTTAAAAATTAGTCCAGGACTTTGAGAATAAAAAGTTGGTTCTTGTTGTTCAAACATCACATACAAGCAATCAAAATTTTCAACTTCAAATTGGTTTTGATTGAAAAAAACTTTGATTTAACATTGGTACATGTAGACAGTAGACTATTTTCGAACAGCTAAAACGGACTTATCTAGACTAATATTTAAACCACGTTTTGTAATAAGGCCCTTTTTTTCTACGACGGTTCCGTGAATCTATAATTTTGTTGCTTTGCTAACATACTCGAAATTGAGCAAAAATTACTACAATTTTTTTATCCTAACACTTGTACGAACTCAGCTGTTTTAAACAAAATGTTCATGGACCCGGTAAGACATATACCTACTTTCCCAAGTAAGTAAGTTCTAAAAAAAACGTAAAACTAACTGTGTTATGACTCTTATTTGTATACTCACCCTGCCCTTAATTTTAATCACATATTGTAAATTACCTGCAACCCATTATCATATTCAAAATCACAAGTAACAAACACATTCTATCAACATTCTAGCACTTAGTAGCAAGTTGAGTGAACCCTATCTTCATCGAACCATCACGCAGCAATCAATGCAGTTACCAACATTTACACAAGTACTTTACGGCTATTTCTAGCATTTAGCATAGTGGTGATAGTTGCTTACGATCATATAAGACACCGCAATAAAATCAATAGATAACCGATGTGGCCAATTTGTTCAACTCTGTTTGTAAAAGTCAAACTTGCTTGAAGGAAATATTGGTAGATCAATTTGTTAAGAATGCGTTTAAAATGGTAGGCAAGCTTGCTGGTGGTTAGATATGAGTATTGCAGTGTGTATTTTATTTACTGTAGAAGGTAATTTTCTCAATTATTATGAATTCTGCCGAGTACAGAACTTTGTTGTATGGATGATGTTTGTATGACGATTACTCATTTACCTCTTTAATATGCAAGCCTAAAAAAATTACAGTTGCACATCGTAATGATATTTTATTATGTATACATATATTAGATTGCTACATCTGAAAATTATAAAGGATCCCCTTTCAATTCGTTCAATCCCCTTCTTGAATTACACCAGTCTGCCGTATCTCAATTAAACTTAAACAATATGTAACTGGGAACTCCCAGTCGGTTCTTAGCACTCGCTTTGCTCGAGCTAACTACCCAGCAAGTCCCTACTCCCGGATGTCCAATCGCTAGTCCCTACAAATTGACACCCCCAAGCGTTTGACATTTAAAACCCAACTCAGGGCTACAAATACCCCGGGGAGTTCAGTTGCCTTCACCTAATGCAATTTGGTACCGGGATGCCACTGAATGTCAGCTATTTATAGCTAAAATCATATTAGTTACAGCGAGAAAGAAAATACAGAGGTATAGTAAATAAAAAGTCTATAAATAAATGAAAAATTACATGAGTGAACAGGTTAACTGATATTATGCCAAATTAAGTAGATTATTGGGAACAATGCTAAGAGGACCATAAGTACCTAAATAGGTTTAAATTGTTGTTGAATGATGATTATACAGAATTGCCCATAGTATCACGTTGTCTCTAAGTTTGATCCTAGGTTTACGACCTTCGTAAATAATGTGTTCATGTTATATTTTTTTAAAGTCATTATAAGTTAAAATCTAGGCATAATTCTATTTTAAGGTAGTCCGTTTTTTGTTTGTTAATTGAATTGACTAAACAACTACTTACAATATGGTTTGTTAGTTTGACGTATAGTTTGACAAAGGCCACCAAACTCGTAGATTATTCGACAGGCGCTAATTATGTTTGAAACTCTCTGCACACGCCTCCCAGTGCTCTCAACATGGTTGACCTTTGATTTGGGACTTCTCTAAGGAATAGGGATAAAACAATTATTAATATAACTAAATATTAGAAACATGGCAACACAATGGAACAACACAACATTACAGAATTTTACAAATTCGTTTAATCGTTTGAATTAAGTCATTGTTTGAATATCTATAACTCAAAGTAGTTATCCATACTACATATTTACTCGCAGCTTACAAATGTAAATCTTCTTTGGTTTTTCAGTCTTTACCAAAAAACAGGATAATTGCGGGACACGGAACTCTAACAGTAAAGTTACAAAGATAATATTTACTAATCTATTGCTAAACCAATTTGTAAATATGGTGTCATTTTTCTTTTGAACTATGCACCAAAGTTATAGCAATTGCATACACGATCAGATATACATTATGTACATACAAGACTATAATATATAATAAATACTACACCCAAGAAATTGACTGGCCCTATAATTTCTCAACTTTCCAAAAGTTCCATTTACTTAATAGTTCCCTTTAATAAACTGATAATCAAAAATAGCTAAACCAACCGAACAAAGCTAAGGTGTAACCCAAGTTTGACAGTTTGTCGAACGCAGTAACGTTTGATCGATCGAATGAATAGTAAAGTGGTTCGCCGCCGTGTCAGGTGAAACTTGATGCACTGTAGTTATAGATAGTTACTCGTATGTTGTGTCTTTTAACTGGAAGCCGTATTAAAATAATCATACTTCAGTAACGTTCGTTGTGTTTATTCCTTATGTTTCTTAGTAGTTTAGCCCAATTGCTTTTTTAAATAGATATTGTCGGGGCAGTGGTAGTTGTTTTCTCATTTATCCAAAGCACGAATTAAAATCATGTCACAATTGTTTTGTCAGTTTTAAGTAGAAAGCATCATCTAACTTTGCATGTAATTTTCCGGTCTTCAGCCATTCATTCAAGACATTGACTTGCACAATCGTTCAATGGCCGTGAGTGAACGAACTCGTCATCTCACTCGATTAAACGTGAATACGTCTCAACTTTGTTTCCACAATTCGCTAGACAGTACATGCATCATGAATATATTGACCAGAAGACAGGTGGTCGTTCCCTAGAGAACTTTAGCCAGCCGGCTCACGTCAGGCGAATAAAATAATCATAGCGGACAGCTCCACGCAACTCATGCTGTCCTGGTAGTTTGATGAGCAGTTTTTTTGCGAAATTGCATGACAATATTAACAAAACGAATTTCCGAGAAAATGGTGTTCATTCGCATGGAAAAACTTTACTTTCCATTCGTAACGAAAACAAAAAAATAATATGAATTTGTTTTCGTTAAAATAGTTCATATTCGTTTAACGTTATTTATGGCCAAATTAATCAAAAATATACTATCTAAAAATCAGTGTGTAATCCTTGAAGGCGATGACATTTAGCTTCGCTATGTTTATTATTCCTCTAATAACTAAATCAATGAAAACTGACCTGACCACATAACGTTAAGCAGTTTGATCGAAGCCTTGAAGTTGTACCTTTCTTATATATCAGGAGTAGCCTGATACATACTTTAAATATTTCTTAGTTGTAAATTCACTATTCTTTGACGCTTAATTCATCGCGTAAATGTATTTAAACGAGTCAAAAAAGAAAAACGTGCACAATCTGTCTCATATCACGCTGGCAAGCAGTTTTCAAGTGTCCAGTCCAGATATTATGAGCTAAAAGCATCTTTAATTCAAGTAATGTAGGGAGGTTCTTGACTTATCAGTTGCGCATAGATTTAGGGATGATAACTCTAAAATTTTCGAGTTAACTTATGTTTAACAGGTCGGTTACATGTGCAAAAGTATATTACAATTTTAATCTGGAAATCCCTAAATGTAATTAAAACTTCCAATGCAGTTCTGATATAAAATCATTTATAATTTATAGCAAGCAACCTAATAATATAGTTGCACTGAAACATGATGTAACTCCAAATGGCAAAGACCTAAATACATGAAATTACCATACGTCACAGTTGGCAGGCGAAACTTAACCTCTGCATTCTTCATGCTCGCCTGGTAGCTACGAGCAGAAACCTTCGAAGATTCTATTATGCGATACTAAAGAAAGGGTAAACGTATTCATGGGTTTTAAATTTTTATTACTTTAGCGAACTAACTTTAAAAGTCTGCTTAGGAGAAATTTAAAAGCATGAGGTCTTATGAAGTAAATATACTCAAAAAAAGAAACTTTCAGAAGACTTGATAACCTCCTTGTTTTGGAAGTCGGTTAATTACGTACCTGTAAATATATCTAACCAATTAAATTATTCGCGCAATCTCTTGGTCACTGATAATTAGAATTGTGGCCTTTATGATTTTTATATAGCTCTTCAGGCCATATTTTTAACAAAGGTTAAAGATCATTACACAATTTAAAATAAATACCATAATAACGTAATTTTCTATTAGTAATTTGACTTTTTTGCTTTTAAAATCTTAAAGCTATGAAGATAAATTCCATACTGTTTATAAAGTTAGGTCTGCACCGGGTAGCATCAAATATGCAAGTTGGTAGATTCAGCCAAACCACTTATACCAATTGCAAATGTTGGTCTAACATTACAGGCTATTTGCCGACGATGCATACAACATACGTAGATTAAATTGTTTGTTGATAAGACACCACGTAGATTGTAGGTCTCTTAAATCATATTTCCTCATGACTAACGGTCGTGACTCCCCCGCAGAATTAATTCGTTAGTGGAGTTCTCTTGGGCAGATACATCGTGGTGGGCGCCCAGGTCTTTCCACGGAAAACACATGTCCTCGGATATTTCGGTTTCCCCACGGTGTTTTCCTTCACCGTTAAGCGACTGCAAATCCACACAAAACTTGAAAATACAAGTTATTGGTGTAGGGCTGGATTCGAGCCCTGGTTCGAATCCAGCACGACGCATCCTGGTGCGTCAGGATGAAAAGCAGACGCTAAAACCGCCGACCCACGCCCGCCTCTAGATTGTAAACCTAAAGAAGCGTTGCTATATGAAAATGTCTAGCGTGCAAACTTATGGAAAAAAACATGATTTGTAATCTGTTAAAGCTACAACATTTACGTAGTCTCTGAAACTATAATTTATATTGATATGTTTCTCTTACATCATCAGATTAGGTACGTTTTTATTTAGAGGTTCTAATTTCTAGGGACAAGTTTAAGTTTTAAGTTTCATCGAATTGGGTACATCCGTTTTTGAGAAAGTTAAAGACTTATGTATTCTGTAGGTAAAAGCTGGTACAAAGACAAAAAAGTTTTTTTTTTTCAAATTATGTTTACTTATTTTATAAATGACATACATTTGACCAGCATAAACTTGTATAAGTTCTATGTATCTATCTAACTGTGTTGTCATTTGCAAAAAATATGTATGTTAACTAAAGAAACTGCTAATTTATGATTGCGTGTAAAAATTGCAAATAAATCTGCTTATTTTAATAGCATTTTCTACGGTCAGTCAATAGATTTGATTTCCCCGCATGCAACCAATATTTTATTCTAACAATGCACCGAATAGATTATTTCTACATTTCATCCATGTTGTATTCAGAACGAATTTGTATCGAGAGATATTATGAAATATAAACTACGTATATCCGTGGTCACGTTTATTTCCTGACATATCTATTCGACTGGTCATATCACAGAGCTTTGAAATCCATGCTTGTCGCCCTGTCGCGCGCGGGGGCGATGTGGCCCGATCGTTGTTCTGTGGGTCATATCTATTACTACAGAAAACTTATAGATTATGCATATGGTTTATATAGTTTTGTAGGTTTGTGTGTCCTTGTTTTACAACTGGATTGTTAGAATATGACTTACATAAATTGATGTGAGCGAAGTAAGCAGTTAGAGATTTGCGGTATACACTTCACCTGATTAAAATTTTTTACTCTTCGATTTAACGAAATTCCATAAAAAACTTCCAAATCTGTATACTATGCGACCTAGTCTATAACTTACATATTATATTTTTTTTTTATCATGGAGAAAGATAAGATGTGAAATATTCTCAATTAATATTATATTTTTTGTTCATGTTAAGTTTTTACTTTGGATACATTATTTAAAAAAAATTGTACAGAAAAGAAATAAAATATTAGGTTTATTTTCACAATGGCTATAGAGATAAAATAATAATACATCTCATATACAATTGTAGTTCAAGCAAGTAAAACCGAAAAGCTTAACTAGTACAAAATACTACAATTCAAATAAATTCAGTGTAGTATCTAGGCCATCTAGAAATATCACCTGAAGTCTATTGATAGAACATGAAATATCTTACTTATGCTCTGAGAATAGTTAAATTCTAAGTTGATAAAGTTTTACTACCGTGAGCCAAGCGGACAGTGGAATATTTGGTTTATTTCTGCATACAAATGCAGTCAGATATTTCATATTCTATCAATAGACTTCAGGTGATATTTCTATCTCTCTTTCTATACTATACTAATATTATAAAACTGAAGAGTTTGTTTGTTTGTTTGTTTGAACGCGCTAATCTCAGGAACTACTGGTGCGAATTGAAAATTTATTTTTGTGTTGGATAGACCATTTATCGAGAAAGGCTTTAATAAGCTTTAGGCTATATAACATCACGCTGCAACTAATAGGAGCGAAGAAACAATGGAAAATGTGGAAAAAACGGGGAAAAATATTCATCTTTGAGGGCTTCCGTTGCGTGAGCTGCGAAAAAGGTTCAAGATATCAAAAAAATATTTATGAAAGAATTAATGCCCAAAATAACTATTCCACGCGGACGAAGTCGCGAGCACAGCTAGTCTATTATATAGGTCTATTTAACCGACTTGAGCTTATGATAACATGTTTCAGAAACAAATGATTTTTAAAAGTAGGTACGAGTATTGTGCAATTGGGATTTGATTTAACTTTTACTTAAGGGTTCTTCTATTCATACATACAAGTTAGATTTTGAACTATATTGTTTTTAACATCAGGCGAGTTGTGTTTTTTTTACCTTTCTTGCATAAAATATGATTTTATTTTACTGAATAAAATATTTACTTCTTTATTTTTCAATCAGTAAAAACACTTCTTAAAGAAAATGCAATATTGCAGATAACTCATACCACATACATTCAGCAGTAATTAGTAGGTACTTAGACAGATAGATAATTCTTCATTGTCACACACATAAAACAATAATAATAAAATTACTTACAGAAACTACTCTAGTGCCACAAGTGGCGGGCTTATTGCCAAAAGCAATCTCTTCCAGGCAACCATTGGATGGAGAGGAATAGTACTTTTCAAATAGGTAGTAACTGAGGATGATGATAAAAGAAAACACGAACGAGACATCGGCCATTGCATGACACGCTGCGATTATACGAGTAACTCCAAGGCCTACTATTAATACTAAATTATTTTACTTCATAAATAACATTGAATTTACGTGCATCTTTGCAAAAACTACACAAGATTTATTGAATCAATTCCTTTTATTTGTTAACTACTTCGCTTTTAGTGATAATTCACTTTTTTGAAGCAATCTATACCACTCTCTCAGGAATCTATGTATATATAAAGTAAAGTAAAAATATGTTTATTGACTATTTGAAAAACTTAACCTATACTTATATATTACAATTCATAGTTCTACTAATACCATATTTTTACTTTACCAAAAAAATCAAAATTATGCGATGCTCAGTGCGCCGTGAAACAAGAATTAACTGCAGGCAGACCACAAACAAAATAAACACGTTTGCTCTTATATAATATCTTGTGGTTATATTTGATACTAACATCTGCTCAAAAATATCTTTAAAATTACGTTATTTAAAAAGTATGAAGTCTCAAAATGAAAATCACGGAATTTCTTACAACGTAAAGTAACGAGGCAATTAAACACTGTAAGGAATAATTGCAAAGCCTTGCTCTCCTGTGGACTTAGTCCGAGATGTAGACATACATAGAATGGAAATTATATTTATAGGGTCCCGAGTATGACAGACTACTTTTTGTGAGAAAACTAAATTAATGGGCACAAGATGTACAATAACGTAAATAAAATAATTTTAAATAGATACATAGATTGTATAGAAAACACTTTATTACCATAATAACACCAACAAATAGGAAAAAACACAAAGAAACATACAAAACTTAAAATTAGTGTCTTAATTAGCGATCTCTTCCAGGTAACCAATCCAGCAGGGTAAATTTAACTATTTACTTAATACTCCAATAGCTAAGAGATATACACTATACCTATGTATATGTTGTTTGAATACATTTTTCACGTACCATCCTAGACCGTAATGATTGCTTACCATCAGGCGAATTACGGTCAAGTGCAAACCCATTCCTTGTAAAAAAAACATAACTTATACCATTAACCCAATGTTTATTTTTAGTTATACCAAAACAACTGTTAACAATAGTATTGTTTTGTTCGAAACGTATACTCTACAATAATTGTTTACTATTTTCTACTGTATAGTACGCCTCTTCTACGCTTATAATTGATGACTCAAACTTTATTTATATGATATCTTGTTGGATAGCAATTACATAATTTACTCGATAAAATAATGACTAATGATAGTTGGTAGTATTAGTTTACTATCTCGTTTTATTGTACAGCATCTGTATCGCTACCCGTATGGAATTTCGCAATCAAAACGAGCGGCAATTTATTGTAATTTGAGTACCTATCACACCGATTTTATTGAAATTTATCAAACAACGAAAATAATTAATATAATTTTATCTACACTAATGTTGTAACATTCTACTTATGTTTCCAATACTTGACTTATAATTACTACTGTTATAGCGCAGACAACAAAACACTCAATTTAAGCAATTTCACATGATGGTATAATATCCACATCGATATCGTAATATCTCATTATAATATCAATAAAACGCGACCAACCTGATTGCAGGGCCAATCAGGTTGGTCGCGTTTTATTGATGCGCGCAGCTGCGCTCTCATTGGTTAGATTTTAATGGCGGCAAAATCACTGTGACAATACACGTACGCGTGAATTTAATTTAATAAATTAAAAGCTTTTAATCTTGTTGTTTGATTAATTGCATTAGTGAAGATAAAGTAGTGTATGCAACTGCATATAACACGGGTATTAAAACACTCGTTACTAATATGAAACTCACACTCGTGTTTTAATACCCTTCATTATATGACAGTTGCATAAACTACTATAACAACATTATCATAATACAGAAACATAGTCCTAGAATGTGGATTATTCATTCGACGCGATCAGTTTTGGATGGGTGATCGAATGAGGCACCCAATTTGGTCACCCGTCAAACAAAAAAATACCTCCATGTTGCGTCTTGATCGTATAACAGCGAAAGAGACAAAACATACGATGTTTAAAGAAAATGATAAATTATAATTTTTTGTGCGATTTTTCTTGTCATAACCTAACCCTGGCCATTTCTATTGTCAATTAATATCTGTGGTTAAGAAGCCAGCGCATTTTTAAACTGTGCTAAGCACTCTTTGCGTTTTACTTAAGAGCCTGGCAATCCTTCTTAGCTAGGATAGGTGCTTACACTTAACTATAACTAGGTATCCTATAGAAACATTTCTTTAGGTTACCTAGTTATAGTTAACATATGTTAACTTTTAAAATAGTCAATCTATTTTTTGACTGGGAGTTTACGTAAACAGTTTCAAAAGCTGAATATTGATTTTAAAGTACACTTTATTATTGAAATAGTTTTTAAATGTAGCTAAAAATAAATAGCAATTTCCTTAAGAAGAACGTTGTAAAGTTATACGTGTTATTGAACTATAATTTAGGCGGTCTAAAATAAGGAACAGGAATTCTTATTGGAATCGGTACAAATAGATTAACATACGAGTATGCTGATTTTAAATAAGGAAATAAATGCCTGAGTAAAATGCTTATGAAAAAGTTTCCGTCTTTGTCCATTCTATTGCAGTTGCTCAATAACTTTGCTCTAAAATATAACCATATCTTTATAATTTCATTTGATAGAAACTTCATTCAGAATTCAACTCGATATTAAAATAGTAGCCCGTTTTCGCCGGCCGTTGGTCCCTAGCTAGAGTCTACTAAAGTCTAGTAGTTTTCACAAAGTGAAGTGACCTAAAAGCAAAAGCGTCTCGGCGCCTTTTAACTTACTTCTGAAATAGACACCTCTCTCACAACCTAGAGGCTAGAGAAGTCGTGGAGTTAACAAATAGAGTTGGACTCTTCTTGGATAATTTTTATTTAGTCATGTTAAGAACATCGCACACACCTACAGTCTGCTGTCTAGTAGCAACTATTAAATCTAGTAGTAAGGCAGCAAACAACATAAAATATACTTTTGTAGTCTACTACAGATACAAAACTACAAAAGCAAATTCTATGTTCGATCTTCGGTGACAAAAGTGTAAATAAATTTGTTAAAAAAACATCTCATCTTTATCAAATGAGCGGGTAAATTTATAAATAATAGCAATAACACCACAGTACATTAAAATATGAATTCAAAGGTAAAGTACTTCTTCAGGTAAAATAAAATTTTACCAACGTCATTTTAATGCATTTGTAGCACAAATTAACTAAGAATATAATCGCTAGTGTATTTCCCAGATTGTAAGACCTTTGACCTTTATATCTTTGCGAAATTCCGATATACATCGCGAGATCTATAAACATTTAGTTTATACTGAAGTTACAAGTAGTGAAACACGGCATAAATCATAATCTGTGACTCAATAATAAAACAATTAATGAATAAATAATATAATCCTTCTAAACATGAATTCAAAGATATTTTTTGTGGGTATTTAAGTACTAGTGTGCGGTGTACGTTCCGTTCTAAGCAGTTTTAATACATCTGTGGTATTCCCTCTGGATCTCGTCACTTACTTCTAGGTATTGTTGTTTTATTTCACAGCTCTGTGGATTGTAAACCTGAGTGAATACATTTATCCGATTGATGAAATGTTTTTGTTGGAAAATGAATTCTATTACGTTACAATCGACAATGGTAGAGGGAAAATGGAGTCGTTTTATTTTAAAAATAAAATGGTGATTAATTCTGTTTCCTGATAAAACTTTATCGTAAGGAATACCCGCTAAGTATTAATTACTTTTTTTACCGGTTGTAAGTTGACGTGTTGTTATTTGTTGTTAGAACGTTTTAATCTTACCTACCATTAGGATTATGTAGAAATATAAAATAGAAAGTTAATTAGTTGATTATTATTTCTCGTTCACGCAACAATGAAGTAACGGAGTAATATGATATTTAGCTTGTAAGTAGGCAGTATATCTAGTTTCTATTATTAGTAGTTGAGGCAGCGGGCTGAGGTTATATTTGTCCCAAAACAACGCGATGCAGTGATTGTCGTGGACCCCTTATGATAAAATAGCAATAATTAAGCATCCAATTATACTTTTATGTACCGAGAACTCTACTAAGCTAGTAGTTACATAAATAAACAACTTCATCAACGAGCAAAAAATAAAACCTTATAATTTTTCTGTATTCTTTCCAGATGCTGAGATAATAATGACGTGGGGCGAAGCGCTGGGGCGCGGCGTGCAGATGCAGGTGACGCGCGTGGGGCGCATGCGGCGCGCGCTGCTAGCCCTGGCACTGCTGGCGTGCACGGCGGCCGCTGTGCTGTACTGGAGGCAGCAGGCTGATGATGAACACAGACCCATGCATGGCATGTACACGTGAGTAACTTCCATTTGTTTCTTATGATGGCAGATGCGGCCATCTTGTTGTAAAACAAAGATGGCGTCACATTTCGTGTACCCAGACGGCCATCTTGTATTCATAAAACATGACATCGTACTTGGACAGGAATATTTTTTAAAAGAATGCGTCGAAAGACTAAAGATAAAAGTGGTGTGAGTGAACTTGGCTTCTTGTGTAGGTGAAGAAAGTAAGACTAAATGTTCCTTTTCTTCTTATTCCAGAGGTGTGGAGATCCAGTGGTCGTGGGTGTGTCGCAACGACAAGTGCGAGCGCATCCCCGTGAGCGAGGCGACGAGCGTGCAGTCGCTGGCCACCTGCAACATGCTGTGCGCCTCCACACAGCTGTGGCCGCAGCCCACTGGACCAGTCTCACTAGCCACCGCTGCAGTACCGGTTCGAGCTGATGCCTTCCGTATGCAAGTCCTAGCATCTCCCGCGCGAGCTGTCTCCGACCTACTAGCAGAAGCTTTTGAGCTGCTTCGAGAGGATCTACGCACGCTCGAACGCAGCGCCGGCGCGCAACATGCTACCGACCTCGCCGCCCCAAGAGATGTGCTCGTACGCGTCGCCATCAACGGTTCTGCTGAAACAAGACTAAGACTAGACACGGATGAGAGCTATAAACTGTCGCTCCGCCCAGCTGGCGCCAGCCTCGTGGCTGATGTAACCGCGCGCTCCTTCTGCGGCGCGCGTCATGCGTTCGAAACCATCTCGCAGTTAGCATGGCTAGACCCTTACGCCGGCAGCTTGCTCATGCTCGAAGCCGCCACGGTGGCGGATGCGCCGCGCTTCCACTACCGCTCGCTCATGCTGGACACGGCGCGCAACTTCTTCCCCCTGGCGACATTACTCCGCACCATCGACGCGATGGCGGCCGTGAAGCTCAACACGTTCCACTGGCACGTGAGTGACTCACAGTCGTTCCCGCTGCAGCTGCGCAGCGCACCGCAGCTGGCTCAGCACGGTGCTTATGGACCCGGCGCTGTGTACTCGGAGTCTGATGTGCGCGCCGTAGTGAAGCGGGCGCGAGCGCGCGGCATCCGCGTGCTCATAGAAGTGGATGCGCCCGCGCACGTCGGCCGCGCCTTCTCGTGGGGGCCGGCGGCCGGGCTCGGCCACCTCGCGCACTGCGTCGAAGTAGAACCCTGGAGCGCCTACTGCGGCCAGCCACCGTGCGGACAACTCAACCCGCGCAACCCACACGTGTACGACCTACTGGAACGCGTATATGCCGAGTTGATACAGCTGACGGGCACAGACGACATATTCCACCTGGGTGGGGATGAGGTGTCGGAGCGGTGCTGGACGCAGCACTTCAATGACTCCGACCCCATGGAGCTGTGGATGGAGTTCACGCGGCGCGCCATGCGCTCGCTAGAACAAGCTAATGGTGGAAAAGCTCCCGAGCTGACGCTTCTATGGTCATCGCGCCTGACTCGCTCTCCTTACCTGGAGCGCTTGGACTCGCACCGACTGGGCGTGCAGGCGTGGGGCTCCTCACACTGGCCAGAGTCACGTGCGGTGCTCGACGCGGGCTTCCGCACTATAATCTCACACGTAGACGCATGGTACCTGGACTGCGGCTTCGGCTCGTACCGGGACAGCTCGGACGGGCACTGCGGGCCGTACCGCTCCTGGCAGCAGGTGTACGAGCACCGGCCTTGGGTGGAGGAGACACAGAGCGTGGTGGGAGTCGGTGCGGGGGTGGCGGCAGGAGATATAGCTGGCGGGGTAGCAGCAGGGGGAGTGCCGGCTACCTGGCGAGTAGAGGGGGGAGCGGCATGCATGTGGAGTGAACAAGTGTCCGCTGGAGGCCTAGACGCGCGAGTGTGGCCTCGAACAGCTGCCTTAGCCGAGCGTCTCTGGTCAGACCGCGCTGAAGGCGCAGCTCCCGACGTGTATCTACGCATGGATACAATGCGAGCTCGCCTCGTGGCACGAGGAATACGCGCAGCACCGCTCTGGCCGCGGTGGTGCACGCACAATCCACACGCTTGTCTCTAGGACAAACACGCTTACTAATCGCTACGATCGATACGATCGTGGATCGTATAGGTATGACATATTAGAAGCTTGCGGATCTTGGAATCGACAACGTGCTAACCGAAGCTGTGATTTGTTTAATAACGTACCTATGTAAATTATGACGCTATGTGAAGCTTGCGGATATTGGACGAAATCGACAAATGTGCTAAATAGAAGCTCTGATTAATTTATTTATGTAAACCGTGAGCAAGTAAAGTTTTTATTTTTTTATGTTTTATATGTTCCAAGAAGAGAATCATAACGAGAATAAAGTTCAAGTATTCAATTTTCATGACTATGGGTTTATATGTGTTATAATAAAATGATTTCATGAAATGGCAGTCTTAGATGGACTGCGACAACAAACCATTGGCTAATTTATACATGGTTTTTCGAGTACTTGTGATGTACATAATATTTAATTCGTTAGTATATAAGAGTAGATAGACATTTGTACAGTGCTTGGTAATTTAGCTGGCTGTAGCTTTTGAGATTTAGATAATTATGTAATATATAATAAATAGTTTTCACAAGTTACCTGGACACATAATAATGTTGGTGAAATGTTAACACAAGGACTGTAATTGTTATCTCAATTATATACAATATATGACTTAAACGAACTTGCAAAGTGAAGTTCGATCGATATTATATGAGTAATTTTCATGTGAAGATTTATATAAAGATTCTTTTTTCGTGCAATGTTGCCTGTAGGATAAAAGTACTACAAGTTTATTATATGAAGCATGAAATTTAGGAAATATAATATTGAAACAATGGTGTGAATGCGATGCTTAAGCTGTTTGAGGGTCATGCTGACCGCGCGCTCACCGTCAGCGCTGACCGCAAATTATATGAAATTGTTTAACCAATGACTACGCTTCATATACAGCAATATACCGACCGTACACAAAATTATCTTCGCAAAGATTTAAGATAGAGTTTCCTATACTTTTGGCGCTCACGGTTAGCGTACGATCAGAGTGACTCTAAAAGCAGCCGTAGCTACAAAGATGGAAATGAAGTATGTAGGTATTTTAAAATAATACGCACATGAAAATTAGCCAAAAAACAATCTAACGTGAATGTAAGCTATGATGATAGAAAACTTTTTACAATTCTCTTATTTTGTGGGCTTTGTTTATTTAAAAGTAATATTACATAAATTAAGACTACTATTAAAAGTGCTGCGTCAGTGCGTTTCGTATCTCAATATGTCCTGTAAAAAGGTGTGAAAATATTGTGTAAACTAAAGAAATAATACCTACAATGACCTCACATGTATGTTGAAAAACAGTGAAATTAATGCTTTAGTTGGTACTGACAACTGTTTGTATGTAACATGTTTTAAACTACTGTCTGTATAATTGTTTCTAAATGTAGGCCTAATCTATGAAATAAGCTTCGTTTGGAAACATGTGAATTCCACCCGGTTGATTGGACATCCACTGAGATTATAATACGATCCTGAGCCATGAGGAAATACGAATAAAGAGAGAGAGAGATTATAATATTTCTATATCTATAGAAAGATTATAACATTTATGATTGAAAGACCAATCATCAGAGATAGATTAAAAATGTGTTCGTTTTTCAACTTTTATCACCCGGGTGAAAATCACATAATTCGTAAGAAGCCAAATTAGTTAAAATTTGTTTACCGTTTTTTGTTAAAATTTCGACTGTTTTTATAGTAAGACTAAAATTGTTGTGTGTGCAATGCAAGTAACTATTAACTAATATGGTGTTTACTTAGATAAATGAGAATAAATGTTATGTAATATATGTTTCAGACAAGTTTGTATTTGACTGAATATTATGAACGTGCTGTTTTTATAGCTTAATTAAAATGTAAAAATCTCACCAATGTGTCGTACGCTGATTTGTTTTAACGTACATTTCAATTAATGCCTAATCAACGACATACTTTCAAAGGAATTGTAAAGCTCAATTTTTTGGAGATTGTAACCGATACCTAAACCCTGATTCTATTCCGATCTTTGAAATTATAATCACCATATTGTTTTTCGTAGAAATGATTTATTAAGTATTTTTGTAGAAATTATAGGCCTATTGTCAATTTTGTATACCATTCGTAAATCGTTAGTATTTTTTGTTATTAGTTATGAAACACATGATTTTTTTATTGTGATTTTATTTTACAGTAAGTACATTATGAATTGAAGATGTAACTTTTTAATTTTGTAAAATCCATGAGATTAATTTATTTATGAAATTATCTATTTAAATTATATTTTTATTTTGCGTATTAATTTATGAAACAGTTTTTTTTATATATTATTAAATAGTAAAGTAATTAACGATTAATCTTATAAGTAAATTACTGCAGCTGATTGTATAATTCAAATTGACGAAATTGCAGTAACACATGGAAGATGCATATTTAACTAAATTAAAAAATCTCTTCCTTATTATTTGGGGGTATTTACCTTGGTTCCGAACGTTACCCAAAAATACATAAAAAATAATTGTTTCACTGTACAGATAATTTTCATTGTTTTTGATAATTTATTGTGTACCCTCTTGAAATTATGTAGCTACTTAGCTACTAATGGTTATAGCGACCAATTTCTTACTATATTGTTGCCAACATTTTTTTTATTAATAAAGATCTAATGTATCCATATTGTAACTGATAAAAAAAAGCTATACATATGTCTGGTAGTTTTTATTTTACTGGAATATTACCCAGAATTTTATATACATTACTTTAATAGCAAAAAAAAAGCTTAAAATTGTAACTTATTTATTGTGCTATCTCATTTATTTTTATTTGATTCTCGTACTAAATGTGATGACAGCAGGCACAATTTTTGTACATTTTGTATGTAATATTGGGTGCTATAGTGATTCTCGTGTACTTCAGCGAAATAAATCGTGAGATTATTAATAATTTGGACTTTTCTTTCAATAGTAAGTAAATTGTTGTAGAATAGTACATTTTATATTTGGAGGGAGCATGGAGCTCCTGGATTCAATCTGCGCAGGACCGGGACGTACAAGAAGAGTGGCCTATGCTCAGCAGTGGGCAATAACAGGCTGAAGATGATGATGATGAGATTTTATATTTTATAAGAATATAAAATATGTGTAGCTACACACATTTTAACAAGATACAAGATAGCTATCTTGTTACCTTAATTTCTAATGTGACAAGAAAATTACTTTCCTAAGTTTATTCTCCTCCATATTTGAAATTTAAATAAACAAATGCTTGGATAAATTATCACATGTTTATTGCTCACAATTTATAAACATCAACGTCAACCTGCAATAAATAATAAGTTATTGTTTCTTCCTGAAGATATTGCTCAAGCGCCTGGCTCGCGGGGTTCCCTGCAGATAATATAATACCTGTTTAATACCTTAATAAAAATAAATAATACAATGTTAACACATGAAAAATGAAAAGTACATAAATTTTTGTTGAATAGATTCTATCAGCGCGCTATAGCGTCTCCATAACCCCATCCTACTAATTTATTCATTAAGGCTGGATCACACGCGCGTTTTGTTCACTATTTATTTTTCTAATCAGATATAAAAATTAAAATTAAATAAGTAGTAGTAAGCAAGTTTAGATGTCTCGTAGGCCTCCCCTAGCTTAGTCCATAGTTTCCTATCGCGGGCTACCCTTGTTCATGTCTGTCCGAGTCTTTTTGTAAAAGTATCTGCCCATCTCCGGTGCTGTCGTTCTCTGCTTCAATGCAAATGCAATTTATAAAATACTAGCTGACCCGGCGAACTCTGTTCCGCCTTAGAGACAATAAAGCAGCTTTTGGATTTCATTCAATTCATTTAAAAAAAAACGGGATGAAAGGTATCCTGCGTCTCCTGGTTCTAAGCTACCTCCCCACCAAATCCGTTCAGCCGTTCTTGAGTTATAAATGGTGTAACACCACTTTCTTTTATATATATGGATAAAATGTGTAATTGAATAAAGGTTTTTTTTTTACTTTTTTAGTAAGCAAGTGTAGTATACGTACATCGCTATTATCATGCTTGTTTCGTTGGAACAGGCCCCGGAAGCGCGCGGGAGTGCTCGTCTTGCGCTCCGCGTGCCCGAGAGGCTCGCTCTCCACGCGGAGGGACTCGCGGAGCTCCGAGTCCTGCAATAATAGGAAAACATTCTCTTATAATCCCACTTTTATTGGAAAACTAGTGGGTGACCGCGGCTTCGCTCGCATCATCATCACTGGGTCGTCTGCCAGTCCCTAAGGGGGAGCTGGTAGGGCCTCATCGAGATTGCTCTCTATTGAGGAGCTGGGCTCCGGGGCACGCTGACCCCGGGGAAGTCACGACGAGTCGCTCTGTCCGTGGCGTTCCAGCGACGGACGGCGTTGCTCAAAGTGGTGATGTTGGTGGTGATCGCATTAAGAAACTTCATGATGATGAAATTGAATTTTGTAGTAAAATATGTGGCTGCAAGAGCTTTTTGAATGACAGATAGATAGAGAGAAATACCGTAGCAGAGAGTCGGCCAGCCTGCTTGCTGGGTGTGGGCGGGCCTGGCTTCTTGTACGCAGTGATGCCCACCTCCTTGCGCTGCGCGCGCGCACCCGCCGCCGCCGTGCCCGCCTGGAACAAGTCACATGTGTTGTGAATAACTAGCTCAGCCTTTGCCTTTGATTAAATTAATAAATATTCCGGGACATTTCACACAGCGCCATCTAGCCCCATACTAAGAAAACCGTTGTGCCAGGGGTCCTAGATAACTATAACTAAGTTAATAATTGAAACTGATAACTTTCTATGAATAGGGAGTTTTATTTATTTATACATACGTCCTGGTGAACGCGGATCATCGTGTAAAACTGTTTTGATTTTCGCAACAAAATACGCGATATTTTACGTCACTATTAAAAGAAAATCAAATTCGTCGCACACGCTTACAAGCCAATAATATCAACAGATTTTTTATCAACAAATAGTGCAACATCAAAGCAGGTACAACACTCAACTTACTTTCTTATTCATAACTGAGTTTTAATACAATTCACTAACGAAAAACATTTGTCAATTTGTATGCGGTCAACTGTCGCTTAGCACCGAGCTAATATCGATCATACATTCATACTACTGTAGACGAAACTAGCGATATATCTTGTAGAACTAGACAAATCGACCTTCCCACTATTAATTCGCTTTTAAGACGAAGTGGTGGTGAAATGCCTAGGTAAAATTAAAAAGGCAGCTAGTAATATAAGTAATTTACAGCCAAAATGAGTAAATTCTCATGAAAGTGGCCAACTCTGGGGTCGGGATTAAAACCGCCTCAGGGGCCTCTGATGTAGCTTATAATCATTATAATATTAATCACACGGCTGTACCTACTGCTAGTTTTTGCTAACACCTTACTATTGTTGATATTTATTAGATAAAATAATATTATCTCGACACTCTTAACAAGTTTAGGACTGTTGATACTTCTTTACGTTTTTTACGAGGTTGCTTAGAAGATATATACTCGTTTCTCTTTGTCTTGAGTCGTATTTCCTCATGACTGAAGGTCGTGATTCCTCCGCAGAACTACTAGTTCGTTAGGGCAGTTCTCTTGGGCATCGTGGTGGGTGGTACCGTTACTCGTTTAATCTTTTCTAAAAAACCACTGAAGATTGTAGTCCAACACGGAAAAGAGAGCAACCATAAAATCCATGTAGTTACCTTGAGAACATCTTCATCCAAGGCAGCCGCAAACTGCAAAACTAGCTCTTTGAGACCACCATCTGTCTCTTATTGTTTTGAAAGAGAGAGTGAGTATCTTCATAATTACCTTAAGATCATCCTATCCAAGGTAGCCGCAAACTGCATTGCAACTATCTTAAAGAGAGAGAAAGAGAAGAGAGACAGAGTACGCTTAGTTACCTTGAGATCGTCTTCATCCAAGGTGGCCGCAAACTGCGTCTCAGCCGGGTAGGAGCTCTTGAGATGCGGCGGACAGAACGAGTTCCGCCACTTTAACTCGGACAGGCGCTGTCCAGTCGGCTCGCGGCGGGGGGTCATAGCTAGCTCCTTCAGACAACGGTTGTCGAACACTTCGCCTTCTTCGTCGGACATGTGGAGGCCTCGGGCTTCTGAAGTTAAAAACAATAGTCATCATCATCTTCAGCTCATTAAACCCTTCCGCAGGCACCTGCAGTGCGTAAGTCTCCAGCCAGAGTATATTTTTTCTCGCCTCCAGGGTTATACATTTTATTACTTTGTAAGATTCATTTAATAGCTACATAGTAGGACTGGTTTTGGTTGTTATTGTTAGAGATTGCTATATCTTAAAGCTATCTCTTTCATGTAACCAATAACAGTCCTATTAGCTAGTAGACAATCAGCATTAAATATAAATTACTGTCGGTTGCTTTGTGTATTTCTCGCCTTATCGTCGATGGTGTTACAGCGACGACTAATTTATGTGTTAAAGTTAAAGAACTAGATTTCTGGGTAATTACTGAGACTTGACTTTAACTCGTCGCAACGATAAGCACAAATTAACATACTGAGTTTGGAAATACACAAGTTTTAGTAAGTTCAACTGTAACTATGTTTTTGATAAGTTTTAGTATGTTACCAGTAAACACATACCTTGCAAGTTACTTTTTTCATTACATTAGAAGAACTATAACTACCTCTCTTAGGTTTAGGGTGGCTGTCGGCTACGGGCAGCGAGCGAAGCGAGTGCGCGTCGGAAGGACGGGACGGCAGCTCGTGGTGGGACATCAGGCCCGACTGCAACATTATACATAGGTACATATAATAAAGAAGAGGGACGAAAGTCTGAACATTCGATTTTTTTTATATTTTATATATAGAAATTTAGATTACATTCTAACAATTTCTAGAAATTTTGTTTATTTATCTGTTTCTCTCTTTATTTGAACGCTCACGCAAAAACGGCTAAACGGATCTTCATGATTTTTGGTATGTAGATAGTATGAGGTCCTGGAAGTTTCATAGGATTCTTTTTATCACGAAATAATGCGAGCGAAGCCGTGGGCGTCCACTAGTGGATAAAAAAACACTTACAGAATGCACATGTTGAAGCGACATCAGAGATCCAGACTTCTGTTTCCTCTGCAGCCAGTCAGCCTCATCCCTCTTCACCAGATACTTCTCTCCCACATTCCACAGTTCCTTAGTAAGCTCCTTTATATGAGCTTCGTAAGCTCGCTTCGAGTCTTCCATTCGAGTTCTTGTCTTCTGTAGCTCGCGTTCTAGTAATTCTATCTCTTCTCGTTGCTTGTTCTTCAGAATTGTCATTTGTTCGTTGAATAGATCTTTCTGGAAATTTTTGATGAGAGTTTATAAATGGGATTGTTATTGGGTAGGATAAGTAAACGAAATAATTGAGGGTGGATGAAAGGGTTAGTTGTAATGTTAGTTGTAATTAGTTGTTGTGTTAACTGGAAGAATCTGTATGAGGAATGTTTTCATTAAATATTAGAACTAGTATAGTATTATCATCAGATTAAGAAAAGAGTAGAAGTGGCACAAAATATATAAAAATAACTCGATATTGTATCTTCTGCTTCTTGCTTGTTTATTTCACACATAAAAACACTTTTCAATAAAATAAACATGCAAAGTCACACGCCCATGCACCCATGCTTATAAAAACAAATCAAATTACCTTTTAAATCTCAAATAGCAATCTTTATAAAAAAAACATTCATAAAAAACACTCTTAAGCTCTGAAATATCTAAGAAATGAAACAAGCATCCAGCATCAGATACTTTTATTGAACAACAAATAAATATAGACTCATAGTCGTAACAGTCAAAATAAATATAAAGCCACTTCAATGGTCCATTTGAAGGTAAAACCACCACACTACCTGATAGAGCAAGATAATAGCTATTATTGGCAAAATACTGACCATTTTTGCTTTCATTCGGTTGAGTTTGTCTTCATATTCTGCGCGTACTTCCATGACCGTGGACGCTTGAGACTCCACCGCTCCTTCGTTCTTTACCGCTCTCGCAATGTCTTCTAGAAGCTTCTGGAACGACTTCTGCAGCTCTTCCAGTTGGATTTCTAGACCTGTGTTCTGGAAACTTGGAGTAGAGAGAGATGATCGCTCAGTGTCGCTCGTGAAAGCTTGCTTTATCTTTTCTGCGGACACTGTTCGACTGATACACTTTTCCACCCAACGCTCTAAGTTCATGGTGCATTCCGCCAAGTCCTGCATGGTAGCTCCGTACCCTCGCTCTAACTTGCACATCGTGGCATCACTAATACGTCCGTCTAAACTTAAAATCTCTCGCCTGACTGTTCTTTGAACAGAAACGACAAGACTCAACTTCTGTGCGTACAAATCTTTCATAGAACTGAATGTCTGGAAACTGACAGACAGCTCAGTTAAAAACTTCTTCAGATTAATGATCTCTGACTCGTTAATTCTGTTAATCTCCGTCAGTCTATCTCGTTCCTTCTGCAGAGCTATCTGCTTCTCCGCACATCTCTTCAGATGCCTGTCGGTCGTGTCTAAGAAGTTTTCCAAGTCTTCCATCGTCACACTTCCAGCGTTCAAACTCCTTCTCAACTCATTCTCGGAATTACCCAAGTTCTGTAACTCTTTTAATACTGTATTGGATTTTATCTCTGCGATTCTTTTTAGAATCATCGCTTGATATTTGGCGGAGACTTTGATGATTTGTGAGGCCCGATTTTCTGTGGCGGTCATTTTGTTCACTTGCTTCTTGAGTTCTGCTATCTCTTCGTTCTTCTGGTACACTATCTTCTTGAGTTGGTTAGAGAGTTGTTGTACGTTGTCTTTGCTGAGTTCTAGTTCTTTAGTGACGTCCATGAGTTTTGTTTCCGATTCCGCCATTAAAGTTTTCAGATATGTGATGTCGGTTTGGAGAGTAGTTATTGTGCGGTTTTTGTCGTGTATGATTTTCTCTAAGTCTGTGATTGTCTTTAGGCTCTCGACGGATGAGTGGGTGTAGTCTGATGTGGTGCTATCTACCTGGTGTGGCTCCGGGAGGCACGGGTACCTGTCTGCAGCCTTGTCTTGACTCAGGGCAGCCACTGAAAACAACAACCATTCAAATTAATTTTACAGAAAATACATTCGTATTTGACCTCACACATTGACAATAGATATTATTTAGTCTAGTTCATATGTACCTCTCCCAACCATAAATAAGCCAATCGGTAACGATATGAAAATCAAACGACAATTCCTTTCCAGGTATGTAGAGGCATGATGGGTTCTCGTTAATATCATAATGATGATAACTTCTCACACAAATTTTATGGTAAAAATTAAATATTGCTACTTACAAGTTTCTTGCTGTCCAATAGCCCTGATCAACTGTTCGTTTTCTTTCTTCAAAGCTCTGATCTCAATGTTGTTCCTCAACTCATTCACTACTGTTTTCTGTGATTGCAGCTCTTTTTCCAATTTCTCTCTTAAAGCTTTTTCTTCCACAAGTTCCTTACTGATTGTGCTTATAACTGCATCTTTTTCTTTGCTCATTTTAGAAATGAGACCATCCTTAGCTTTGCAGTCTTGTTCAGTGATTTCTGACCTATTTTGTAAAGTTTGAACCTCTTTTTGAAGACTATCGATTTCTTTTTGACGATCTTCTAATACTTTTTCTGCTTTGGTCTGGTAGTCTTGAAGTATGCAGCATTTGTTGGATAGAACCATCTTCTCTTGTTCGAAATCATCGCGAAGTTTGTGGTTCTCTTCCAACTCATGTTTTATTAGTTGCTCCAAATTTGTAATTACTAAAACAAATAATTATGTAAGTTACAGAAAACAGTGCAAGGATCTTTTACAAGGGAATATAATGTACATTTTAATTGGTTCGATTGCAAATTTTTTACGAGGATAAATTATAGTCCTGGGAATTCTACACTATCTTCAAACCAATAATCATACTGACTTATCAGTTCATTGCAGTGTGAACAAATAAAACTAACAAACCAACTTTTCACTCGCGTATGATTAGGATTTTAACTTACCAGTTTTGTTTTCTTCAATAGTAGTCAGTAGCTGTTTATTCTCGCTTTTTAATTTAGACAATTCTTCCTTGTCTTTTGTTTCATTACTATCAACTATAGTTCTGAACTCTTCCAGCTTGGCCTGACTTTCCCTCTTCTCAAGTTCTAGAGTATTTTTCACATTGAATAGTTCTTCCATTTTGTTCTTCAGCTCTCTGATCTCTATTTGGAAGACATTGAGATTCTGTGTCTTCTCGTTAATGACCTGCTCTAGCTGTGATTTAGATTCCAATACTTCATGCAACTGATTTTCGACTTGTGCTTTGTCTTGTAAAACCTTGTGTAATTCATCTTCTTTTGTATGCAACTCTTTTTCAATGTCTTTCATGGCTGTTTTCATTTCTTTGTTAGTTTTTTGGATCATTTCATAATCTGAAAATTGAAGATATTAGGCTAAAACACTTTAACATTTATTGATAAAGTATACACAAATACCAAAAAAATATAGTGCCCGTTTCCCGTGGCTCAGTTAGCTGTGTAAAGCAGTCACCAAAATTACGACGGAACAAAGATTTTTTTTGATCAAATTTACATCTGGAAACTTTCTTGAGTAATTTGCATGTCACTTGAAACTATTTTATAAGACATACATATGTAATTGTTAACTTACCACTCTTCATTTTCTCGTAATCCCCTGCCATAGCTTTCTCTTGGAATTCCAAAGCACTGATCACAGATATGTTCGTGTTCCTCTCTCTACTTAGGTAACTGATGACTTCGTCCAAATATTCTCGAACATTCTCCGATTCCTTTTCAACATCTTGTTTTCCTGCTCTTTCTAGTTTAAACAGGGTCAATAGAGAAGCGCTAGCCAGTTCTAAATCTTGATGTTTGTTTTGTAAATCTTTTAGCGAAGCTTGGAGGTCTTTCTTTTCGACTTGTAAGCATTCCTTTTCTATCAAGTGTTGAGATATTTCATTGTTCAAACAGAGTTTAGTATCTTCCATAACAGACTCTGTGGCGGACACCATGTTCTTAAGAACTTGGCGCTCAGATTCAAAGTCAGATGTCAGTTTATCGATATTTTGCTTTTCTGATCTTACAGTTTCTTCAAGAGTTTTTATCACTGGAATAAGAATGAAATTTCAATTTATAAATGTTGTAAATGCCAAAATAAATAATATGCAAAGTTCAATAAAACATAAAAACTTCGGGAGTGCAATTTAGAACCACCGTACATATCGATATTTCACTTTGAATTTCTCAGTTTGATGGTCTATCTTCCCACTTAACATTGGCAGAATTTCAAAGTCAAATCTTCGCAAAAGCCATAACATAAAAAAAAAACTTCGGGATATTCCACACAGCGCTATCTAGCCCCAAACTAAGCAAACGCTTGTTATATGGTAATTTCAAACGATAATGAACGTGGTATATATGTAAAAATTAAAATCATGTAAGTAAAAAACTGAACGGCATACAAAAAATTGTTATTTTTTACAAACTTACCTTTGCAACTATCTCCAACAGTCTGTTGTAATATTTCTTTATCTTTTCTCAAAGCCTCGAGCTCTGTCGTCTTTTCCTTCAAATAATTAGTAAGTTTTGTAATCATAGCAGTATGGCTAATTTCTTGAGCAGTTTTTTCTTCTAGACCTTTCTCTGTTTTCTTCTTTTCTTCTGTTACTTTTTGTAGCTGATCAGTGAGATTTTGTATGTCACCTTCCAGTTTAGTTTTTTCTTGAATAACCGTCTCTAACTTGACTGAGGTAGAATGCAGTTCTTTTTCTAGTAAAGCCACCTTGGTGGATAGCTCTTGCTTATCGTTGTGTACTGCTTCAAGATCTGTAAATAAAACTAGATAAATAATTTGTAAAATAAGCCGTGTAGTACAGAAGATTTGATCGTGAATTTTCATAAAAATTAAACCATTTACCAACATGAGTTAAACCATCTTTTGTAACGATAGAAAATATAAATTCAAGCACTGGATTTTATTCCACGTTCAAAATCACAGGATATTATGTGTGTGTGTATGTGTGTGTGTGAGTGTGTGAGTGTGTGTGTGTGTGTGTGTGTGTGTGTGTGTGTGTGTGAGTATCCAACTTACCTTTAATTTTAGCATTAAACTTTTCAATCTTAGCTGAGCTCTCTTGTTTCTCCATTTCTGATTTATCTCTTTCATTCAAAAGCACAGCTATTTGATTGTTCAGCTCTTTCAACTCTGTCTTCACCACATTTAGATTTTGTACAGTTTTTTGTAGAGAAGTTTCTACCTCTGTCTTTTTCTCTGTAGCTTCTGCTAACTTCATAATATGGGTTTGTAAATTATTTCCAAGCTCTAACTTTTGTTGCAATGCTGTTTGTAAATCGTTTTCTTTAGATAGCAAATTGTTTTCAAGATCATGAATTGTAGTTTTAAGGTCAGTATTGACGGTTTTGATTTGTTCAATAGCTGTACGCAAATAATATTAGGATTAATGCGGGATACTTAAATAGAACAGTTTAAATGTTAGTTAATTAATATACATTAGTCACAATTATATTCCAGCGATCTTCAAAGCGAGAGTGAATCGGTTTTTATCGGGTAAGCACGCTCCATCTCAGGTCATAGTCTTTGCTTACCATCAGGCAAACTATGGCCAAGCGCAAACCCGTTCTAGTTAAAAAAAGTCGCGCCAAATTATTTACATTGAAAGATATGCAAATGGATGATAAGTGTGTGTTTACTGAGTATGAAATCATAATATCGGCAACAGCAGTACATATACAAGCTAACATATGTCTACAATGAACATTTTAAATTTATATCAAACTGCTTACCTTCCAGTTTGACACTAAGCTCTTCAACCTTCACACACGCCTCTTCTTTGTCCTGTTTCAAGCTATCAACCGTACAAGTATACTCTGCTAGTTTAACTTGCATATCTTTGAGCTCTGCTTGAACTAGATTTAAAGCATCTTCTTTATCTTTTAAAGCAACTTCTAGGTCTTCTTTTTCTTCTGTGAGTTTCGCTAGTTCTTCATCTTTTGTGTTGAGTTCTGTTTCAACTGCTCTAATCGCAATTGTCAAATTATTGTTAGCATATTGAGCCAGTTCCAGATCTGAAAGAATAATTAAATTGGTATTTTTTGTGTATTGAACGGCAAAACTTGAAATTACAATACAACAAAGAAATCAGATACTGCACTAATAGGTTTCGAGATATATGATAACATTTGCACAAACAACGCATAACCGTCGTCCGTACCGTCGCGAATAAATATTATTAAAATCTAATTAGTAGAAAATAGATATATTTTAGATAAACGTGTTTAACTGTCTGTACCACGAATCCAACATCATGCTATATTCTGTCGTGGGTACCTATGTCAAATTGAAAAAAACACGCAAATAAAATTATAACTTACCATTCCTCAAGTCAAATTCTTTAGCATTATATTCTCCCAGTTTTGTAAGACTCTCTTTCTTTTCCAGCATCAAGTTGTTGTTTTCATCAGTAAGTATGGCTACTTTGTTTTCCAACTCCTCGTTTTTCAGCTGAACTGCTTTGAGAATTACAGTCTTTTCCTGTATTTCATTCTCTAACAACATCTTTTCTTCTGACACTTTCTCCAGTTCGTCTTCTAGTTTACGAAATTTGTCCATAAATATAGTTTTATCATTACTTTCAAATTCCAATTGACTCCGGAATCCAGTTTCTAGTACCTTCATAGAGTTCTCTAGTTGCCTAATTTTAGATGAACTTTCGTTTTCACGGAATTTCAGCAAGTTATTGTCATCAGTCAGAATTAAGATTTTACTTTGGAGTTGTTTTATTTCTTGTTGCACCTTTGTAATATTTTGTGACTTTTCTTCAAGATGACTTTCTAATTCCGATTTTTCTTTCAAAATATCTTGCAATCTATCTTTTAGATTTTGAATGTCTACTTTTGTTTGTGATTTTTCCTCGAGTAATGCTTTAATCTTTTCTTCTTGGCTCTGAGCTTCAGTTTTAAGATTGTTTATCTCCGATTTATATTTTTCTTTTTCATCGCAGATAATTTCTTTAGTTTCCTTCAGGTTACTATTTTCATCAATGAGATTTTCTAATTTTTCTCTTTGCTTGTTTATTTCACACTGAGCCTCGGCAAGCATTTTGGCAGTGTGTTGACATATTTCATCAAGTTGGCATTTTTCATCTTTTAGTGACTTTATTTCGTCTTCAAATGCATTGGCCTTACTTTTTAATTGCGCACTAACAGTTTGAAGATCCTCCAAATCTAGAAAATATTAAGAAAGTGTGTTTGTTATTTATATTGCCATATTTAAAGACCTTTTTCAGTTCATAGTTTTACGTAAATCAATACATAATATACCAGTTACAAAGCTTACCTTTCTTCAATGCCACATTTT
Organism: Macaria liturata; assembly: GCA_964023185.1. Lineage (NCBI taxonomy): Eukaryota > Metazoa > Arthropoda > Insecta > Lepidoptera > Geometridae > Macaria > Macaria liturata. Next base: position 6,902,380 of record OZ026824.1, on the reverse strand, counting down.
CTTCGATCAAAGTCTGTTTTTGCGATTCCAAAGTTTGAATCACACTAGCGTTAGTTTTTCTTTCCTGTTCCAAGTCACGAATAACTTGATCCAGATATTCTCGTACCATTTCAGATTCCTTTTCAACATCAGCTTTCCCTTTCTTTTCTATTTGAAGTAATGACAGCAAAGAGGTATTTGCTGTCTCTAAAGCTTCATATTTACGTCTAAGATCTGTAACTGAAGCCTCTAAATCAGCTTTCTCTGCTACTAAAGCAAGTTTGACTTTAGTAAGATCTGAGATCTCGTTATTTAAAGCTAGTTTTGTGTCTTCCATAACAGATTCCGTAACTGTTACCATATTTTTGAGTACTTGACGTTCCGATTCAAAATCAGATGTAATTTTTTCGATATTCTGTTTTTCTGCAGTTAGTTCTCCTTGCAAATGGTCTATGACTGAAATAAATAAAGACATATTTTAATACAATCAATTTAAACCAACAGACCTACTGATAGTTTAAAGCATATTTGTATGACGAGGTAATGGAGGATGATAAGGAAGATTGTGGACACTATAGAGAAAAGAAAATATTGTTTTTTTTTAGCTTAAGGCTACTTATTTGTGTTCTAGTCCACCAATAACTTAGTGGGGTCTGTACTCTAATACTGTACTGCCAAAACGCATTGCTAAGTTATAGATGTTAACATACCTCTACAATGATCTACAATAGATTGCTGCAACAACTCTTTATCCGCTCTCAAAATCTCGAGTTCTGAAGTCTTTTCTTTCATATAGTTGGTAAGTTTGGTCACCATCACATTCAGGTTTTCGATCTGACACTCGTAGCTTGTTTTCAACTTTTCAGCTAATTCCTCACTCTCTGTTAACTTGTCTTTCATGGAAAGTACTTTAGCCTCCAACTGGAATAAAGTGTGAATATACAGTTACTTACTAGAACTTCATTTACTGTTAGTAGTCAGCAATACCATGGTCACAAACAAGCTAATCTAGAGACGATTAAGTAATTTTTTAAATGTATGGATTCAGACAAAAATAATACAGAAAAGAATACAGGGTACAGAAATCGAAAAATAATAGAAACAACCTAGATAAAAATATACATAAATATATACTTACATCTGATTTAAGATGTTCCTCTTCATCACATTTTAATTTCAAGTCATTTTCAATCATATTTTTATGTTCAACAAGATTCTGATAGTTTTGCAAGAGTTCTTTGAAAGACTCTTTTTCTTTCTTAAGTTCATCTTGAACATTGATTCTTTGACTGATCATGTCTTTATATTCTTTATTAAGTGTCTCATGGGATTCTTTTAGCTCACGAATGTTAGTTTGAAGAGCAGTGTTCTCTTTTTCAAGGTTATGGTGTTTAGCTTTGTATTCTTTAACTACGTCTTTTTCTTTCTCAAGATTATTCTTCAAAGCATTAATTTGCTTGACAGTCTCGTCATATTTGTGTTTAAGATCTTCTAGATCCTTGGTTTTTTGGACGAGTTCCATTTGTTTTTGTTCATGGATTTTTTCCAAATCCTGATGTTTAATCTTTAGTTCAGCAAATATTTCTTTATCTTTGCAATGTTCAGCTTTCAATTCTTTGTGATGTTCATGCAAAGTATGATATTTGTTTTGGAGTTTTTTACCAGCTTCTTTCACTTTTTTGAGATCGCTTTCCATTAACTTGTGGTCTTTTTCAATGTCTTCATATTTTTTATTGAGTTCTTTTATAATTTCTTGTTCTCTGGCAAGTTCTTTTTCCACTGCGTCTTTTTGTTCATTTACTATTTGATATTTATTAATGAGCTCTCCAAATGCTTTCTTTTCTTTTTCGATTTCAATCTCTAAGGATGCTTTTTGTTTGAGAAGAGTATCTTTTTCGTGTGTGACCTTGAGGAGAGTGTCTTTTTCTTTTCTCAGATCATTTTGTAGAGTATTCTTTTGACTATCAAGACTTTCATATTGTGTCATAAGTTTGGCGAATGCCTCCTTTTCATTTCGGATATCAATTTGAAGCGTTTCTATCTCCTCAGCTTTAGTGAAAATACTATTTTGAAGTTCAACTAACTCATTATTTCGGTTGAGTACTTTTTCATTCAGTTTCATTACATGATTTTCATATGTATCTTTCATTTTGGAACGTGATTGTTTCTCAGAGTCTAGATCATGTTGCAACTCTTGAATTACATTTTCCAATTTAGTTGTTTCATTATTTAGACTTTGTATAAGAGACAGTTTCTCTTCTTGTAGTGTTTGAATTTCACCCATCTTCTGCTCAATAGCTGCTCTTGAGTACTCATGACTTTCCTTTAATTTTTGTTCTAATTCATTGATTTCATTGTTGAGTTTAGTAATCTCATTGTCGCAATGAGCTTTCATATTGTTTTTCTTTTCAATTTCTTCATTGATGCGATGTTTCAGATCACATATGTCATTATCTCTTTGTGCTACAGCATTTTGTAGCGAAGCTTTTTCAGTTTCCCTTATTTCATTTAGTTGGTTGATTTGTGTCTGTAAAATATATAAAAATAAGAATACAAACTACTGCTTCCAACCAAGACCAGGAAAATTTTAAGTATTTCTTTAAATATATTACAGCTTTTGTTAGTTAACAATACTCTAAAGAACTACATACATGTAATGTCTGAATTTGTTGTTGTAGGACAACAATTTTCGCCCTTTCTTCTCCCAGTTGTACCTCAACCACATTAGCACATGCTTCGCTACAGATTGCTGTAATAAAATCATTACAATTAGTTTTCAGTTTACACAACTACTGTTGAAAGTTATACTTATCTCATTACATATGTTTAGGCATCAATGACAAAACAGTATCAATATTCTAGGCGTTTTACAGACCACATAGAAAAACGAAAAAATAATATCTTACATGAATTATTATGCTGCAGCGAATGTATACTGGCATCAGGGTCATCACATTCCAGTGAGCTGGTGTCCAATCCATTGAGCCTGTTATGCTGTCTCAGGTCCGCCACGAGGTCCTTCAAGGACTGGTTGTGTCGTCGCTCCGTCTCCAACTCGTCAGATAGTTGTGACACTCGGGCGTTCTCCTGTTGGACTAGAGCGAGCCACTTGTCTCGGTCGGTTTTCAGGTGGTCCATCTGAAATTGTATGGAATTCTTTTAGACTACTAGAAGTTCTAGACTAGAAGAAAACTAGTAGAAGGCAGCGGCGATACTCGTGTTATATTGAGTTAAGAAAATAGCAGTATACCATCTTCACACTGTAAAATGACAGATCAGTCGCTCCATTAACTCCGAGCAGTAAAAAACATCAACAAACCATCAAACTTACTAGTAAGTAATGGAAGACTTTCACATACAAATCAGACAAGTTTTACAAATATGTGTTCTTTAGAGTGTCTTATTCAAACAAAAAAAAAGTGAAGGTTCACCTTCTGTTTAAGAGTGTCTCGTTCATACTGCACATCGTGCAACTGAGTCAGTGTCTCCTCCAGCTTCGACTCCTGCTGCTGCAGCTGCCGAGCCAGCTTGCTGCTCTCCTCCGACACTCCTTCAGAGCTCCTTGTAGTACCTTCATCTCCACAGCACAGAGATATCTTCCCTTTGAGGCTGAGGATCTCAAGCTTGTGCTGTTCTTTCTCTTTTACTGGAATAAAATTAAAAACATAAGTATTGAGAATATTATGCAAGTGAATTAAACGGAGGAAATGCTGCAATAGGCTAATGATGATGACATTACGCCATCTCGCCCTATAGTATAAAATGTTCAAATAATAATAAGCAAATATGTACTTACATAAAATGAAAAAAAATAATCTTTATATTTTTATACAAATGAGTGAATTTTAAAATAAAATTTATGAAAACCTTTCTATGATTTTCAAGCTCCAGAATTTTGATCGTCAACTTATCTTGGAAGTTTATTTTTTTTCTCTTGACTAACAAGGCACTAGACATATCAGTCAACCTATAGAGAAGAGGTATACACTTGCAATGCTTACGGCAATCATAACATGTTTAATTGTAGGTCCTAAGCCATGTCAGAGGTCCTTGATAAACTCTCGACATCAGAGTTGACCACTCTCAATCGACAGGAAGAAGACTTACGGCAATTAAATAGTCATAACATTCCTTACAAATACATTATTTTTACAGTTAGCCATAAACTTTTTATCCATACTTACACAATTTCTCCAGCCTAGAGTTAGTCCTGGCCAGTTCATCCTGCAAGTAGTTCCGGTCAAACCTCTCTGCTTCCAGCTCAGCCTGCAGTCTCCGTATGTTGCTGTGCATAGACCTCATTGCTGGCGGTGTCTCCGCCACTGTGTACCGGCGTGGTAGCTCCATTGCTGCTATGTCTTGCCCACATGCTTCTAAAAGGAGATAATAGGTGTTATGTTAACAATTGAAAAAAAAGTTAAAATACAGGAATCAGACAATAAGTTTGTATTAAAGGAAGTTTTTGCATGTGTATGATTAGTTTATCTTTCCTAAGTGGCATTCCACTTTGGGTGCCCCCGTGGGTCGGATGACATGTTGAATTGTAGGTAAAGCCATATCAAAGGCCCTTAGGGTGGCTTGATAAACTCTCAACACCAGAGTTGTTCACTCTCATTTGATAAGTAGAAGATCTTTCCTGAATACTTTATTGAACTTATTTGAAAATGACTGAAATAAATGTAGAAAAAAAAATACAGGCAAGAATGAAACCTATACTTGATACTAGAAGTTGAAAGCTAAATTTAATATAAGAAAAATCTTCTTGATGTTAAATTTGATGACTTGACAATATTTTGTGTAGTTTGAATTTGCGCCAAGTTTCCAAAAGCTCATTTAAATTGAACTAGCTATCCTTATATTGCTATTAGGTACATTACTCCTGCCAATATTGTGACCACATCAGTGGCAATACATATACAATACAAATATGTAGCTCATATTGGCTTATTTAGCCATGAGCACATTTTTCAAATTGGATGGACATTACAAATCATCTCTCGTAAATGCGACAAGGCAAATGATGATGATGATCCTTATATCAACTGCATTTTTATGCTATGACAGCAAAACTGTAGAACTAGTTGTAACTGTACTTTGCAATATTTTACTAAAAACCAAACTAGATTCAAATGCAGAAAACTGTTGCAATATTTCCATGTTGAATATCAACAGCCACAGAGGCTATTTTTAGCCACCCCAAACAAAAACATCTGTTAGAGACAGCTGCTATGCAAAATTATGACTATGACATAGTCTATGGCAAAGGGCAGCTGTTGAATGAAATAACAATGCCCTTTGACTCAACAGGTTTGTACTAAATCTCTAAAATGAAAATGGGATATTAAGAAGTAGGTAATAAAGTGTGAGCTTTTCTTTAAAGTGGGTAGAATCAGTTGTTTTTTTTTTTGCTGAAATTAAAATTACTAATCAAATTAAAAGGAATTTAGCAATTAGTGAAGATAAGTGTTCCTATTAAAGATTGGACACAATGCAAGCAATTTAGATTTAAAATATTACAAGCAGTTTTAGTGGGATTGATTATGTCTCTTTTTTAAGTAGGTTTAGGTAGGTAGGTTTCTGAATGTTCATGAACAAACTATAATTTATATGGATAATAAAGGACTTGTAGTCTAGATTTTAGATAGAAAATATGACTTAAATTCTGCTTTACATAAAAATGTTTTTTTATCAAATTCATTTAAGTTTGAATTTTAATATATTATGCTTCTTTTTCTTACAATTAGTGTTTATCAATACATTTGAAGAAATCTCTCTGAACAAGAAAGGCACTAGACCTACATCTATGGCACCTAGGTAAAGAGATCTGTAGTTCGTTAGCAGCCAGTTGACAAGGGCTGATGATGATAATGAGTAACTTTCTTATGCATAAATAATTTGTAACAAACCTGTTATAGCTGCCTGCACTTCACCAACAGTTATGACCGGACACTCCAGCAGACATTTGCTGAATTTGATAATAATATCCTGATCATCAGCTCTTAATTTACTGCACATAGCATTCTTGATGTCCAAGTTCTTTGAGTTGACACAAACAAAGAATAACAAAAGTGATGCAGCGAGGCATACTTCCTCCTCATTGGACGCTTGGAGTGTTCCATTTTCAAACTTGAATTCTGGATACTTTTCACGGATGAATTCTTCAACTGTGTGGGCTTCAAGTAAGGATGACTTTGATTCATCAAGGTTCAAGTTTTGTCGGAGATGAGATATGATTGTAATCAGGGCTTCAATGTTCAAGTTCTGTTCTTCATCTTCAGAATTGTTAAAGTAACAGTTTATCTGTAAATTTTGCTATATTAGAAAGTGGCTATGTTAGTGGACGGTATCTGTTTGTCTAATAAAATCAATACAAGTAACTTTTTTGTAAGAATAATGCAGGTAACGAATTAGACAGACATACAGACACAGACAACTTTATAAAAGAGTAGGTACCTACCTACTAAGAGTATTTTTTGAATCCATCAATTTGGAAAATACCGTCATTACGTTTAATAAATATATTAAGAATGCAATGCAATGGTTACTCACCCAGTTAGAAAGAATTAGTTTCCAGCGCTGTAACATGTCTGTTGTTTTCGGTATATATCCGTTTCACTTTAAACTATGAAAATGCACATGATGAATCTCACAAAACCGTTTATCTAGCTTGTATAATTACGTGCGAATAGTAAACAAACAATTTCGGCCGTTTCAAATAAAAGTAGTGCGTTTGTCGCCGTTGAATTTAAATTATTTTGTTCTTTCCCAACGTCACGTGAGTCACGTCAATGGAAGGACTTGAGTCTCGCGACAGACTAATGCGGAGCTACGAATGTCGCCGAACGCGCCCGACTTCAGCCGATGGCTCCGCAAAGGTTCTATTCTATTCTAATCTTGGTTGTGGCCTCTGCGGTATGGCCGCAATTTTGCCAATGTCACGTGATGTGTTGAAGACAAACGTTGAATGGATTGGCCGGTGTAAAAAAAAAAAAAAAAAAAAAAGTTGTGTGCTTTTTTTGGTTTTACGAGTATTTTAGTATTTCCACACGTAGATCTGAAATCAATTCAGGACATGTATAAGACAACACATATTTTAGTATTTAAGATTATAACATGCAAATGTTAATAGGCATACTATTTACATTCTATAGTTTTATATTGTTAATAGTAATAAATCTACTCAGGACATACACAAATTGAGTATGGACAAGGGGAAGCAGGGAAGCAAGGTTAGAGGGACGGGGGAGATCAGGAGGAAGCAAGTCATAGAGGGAGCAGCGAAGCCTAGGGCAGTCAAAGAAAATATGATCAGAGGTCCCTATGTCAATACCACACTCACAGAGAGAACTGTCACGCACTCTGATCTTCGCCAGAAATACTGGTGTGCAAACATGACCCAACCGTAACCTGCACAAGGTTGATGTTACCTTCTTGTTGATATTTTTGAATTTTGAAAACCAAGGTTTGGAAGGGAGTTCTATTTGAATTTGGCCATAAAATTTGCCTACAGTTGTTTTTGTACTTTGCCAAACATTTTCCCACATACTGTGCAACACTGGCAGACATAATGAGGAGAGGTCATGGCAATAAATCATATAGTGTCCATAACTACCAGAGGAGACAGCATTTTTAGCACACAAGTCTACTGTTTCATTTCCTGGAATTCCGGAATGGCCTGGGATCCAGGCAAGAACAACTTTAAGACCAAGAGAGTGACACTTCAATAACTCATCTTTTATCTGAAAGATAACAGGGAATTTAGTTTTTGATTTAAATTGGTTGGCTAATATTGCTTCAAGGCAGCTTCTTGAGTCTGAGAATATAATCGTTTTCCTAATATTGTGAGATTTAACAAATACAATGGCTTCAAGAATTGCTATGGCCTCACCGGTAAAAACAGAGGCCAAAGGAGGGCATTTATAACTCAGGATAACATTGAATTTAGGAATCCACACTGCCGCTCCTACATCACTATTCTTGTCAAGTTTGGATGCATCAGTGAAGACTTGGAGCCAATCACCCCAATCTTTATTTATGTTATAAAAGAAAGTTTTTGAAGAATCAGGAGAGTTTTTATATATACCAAAGTCTAACAGAATGGAGGGCTGATAGATTAATGTGGGAAAGTCTGTGAGAAATAGGGGATTATTAGGGAATTGAGAAACTTTAAAGGGAATGCTGTACCAGTACCTGCTGAAACTTTTGACTATACAGGGAATATGAGATTGGGTAGGTCGGTCATAAATTAGGTCATGGAGTTTTTGTAAGGGATACCATAGGGAGTGGTTTGAGTTTTGGATCATCTTGCAAAAAAACCTATCACACAAAAATTGCCGACGGAGGTGTAAAGGGGAGTCCCCACTTTCCACCTGCATGGCATTAATAGGAGAATTTCTCATTGCACCCAGGATAATCCTGAGGCATTTTGATTGGATTTTTGTCAGTTTTGCTAAAGCAGTTTTATTTTCATGATCAAGGAGAAATGTGCCATAATCAAGATGACTGCGAATTATAGCGTTATATAACAGTTTCTGGGAAAAAGGGTGGGAACCCCACCAAACTCCAGAAAGAAACCGAAGGATGTTGATGTTTTTTTCACATTTATTAATAATATAGTCAAAGTGTGTCTGTCCGTCAAGTTTTGAGTCTAACCATATGCCCAGGAATTTCACTGAATTGTTTTGAGGGATTGATTGATTGTCATATATAATATTTATAGTGGAGGTTAATCTCTTTCTAGTAAAAACAACTGTTGTGCTTTTTGCAATAGAAATTGATAGACCATGATCCGTCAACCAAGCACCAAGGTAGACCAGTGCATTATTCATATTTTCTTCTGCTTGTGTTAGGTTTTTGGAAGAAACATACAGAGCTAGATCATCTGCATATTGAAGGGTGTTACAATATGGGTTGACAGAGTCTTCCAAATCAAGAGTGTACAAATTGTATAAAAGAGGACTAAGGACTGAACCCTGAGGAAGCCCTTTCCAAACAGTTCTGGATGTAGGAGAACAATTATTGGTACGAATTGACAAATGTCTCTCCATAAGAAAACAGCAAATGAAGTTAGTCAACTTCACTGAGATTCTCAGCTGTAACATTTTGTTTCTGAGGATCGGAAGAATGACATTATCATAGGCTGCTTCAATATCCAGAAAAACAGCTATTAGGTATTCTTGTTTTTTATGAGCTAATCTTATATCTGTTGTAAGAATGCTTAGGCTGTCTACAGTGCTAAACCCTTTTCTAAACCCAAACTGAGTTTTTGCAAGGAGTTGGGAATTTTCAAGGAACCACTCTAATCTATTTTTTATAAGTGATTCAGTAATTTTAGCAATCACACAGGAAAGGGCAATTGGCCGATAGGAGTGAGGGTCAGAAGGGTTCTTAAAGGGTTTAATAATAGGAACAACTATTTGGGATTTCCATGAGTTAGGAACTTCTCCTCTCTCATAAAAATCATTTATAAGACTTAGAAGAATTTGTTGAGCATTAGTACTGGATTTGGTAATAAAGGAGTATGGGATACCATCTATTCCTGGGGAAGAGTCTGATACCCCATTCAGGACGAGTTGGAGTTCATTGAATGAAAATGGAGGATCAAAGAGTGAGGAGGAGGGGAAGGAATGGATGGGGAGAGGGAAAGGAGACAGAGGAACATATGGAGGAGCTAGTTTGTTAGCAAATGCTTCTAACCATGATGAGGGGTCATTGGAAGTAATGTCACTGTGGTTGAAGGATGCTCGAAATCTACAAACCTGTTTCCATACCAAAGAGGAAGGAGTAGTAGGGGAAAGGGATTCACAGATATTCATCCAACCTAGCTTTTTGTTGGTAGATAATGTTTTTCTACATTTAGCACTGGCAGTTTGAAACTCGAGAAAATTGCACAGATTCATACTTTGGTTATATTTTAATTCTGCCATGTTCCGCAAATTAACTGCCTGGGTACAATCTGCATTCCACCAAGGAGGCGAGGAGAGTTTTTGGGATGGGTGTTTCACTGGAATATGCTCATTGGCAGCAGATAGGATACAGTCCACAAATTTACTATATTTGTTAGTCAATGTGTCATTGGGAGGGAGAAGGGACTCTAAATTGGAATCAAGGGAAGAAGAGTAAAGGTCCCAATGGGCTCTAGAAAGCCTATATTTTAGTAGAGGTGAGGGGGGAGGAGGGAGGGTTGTACCAAGGGGTAAAACAATTTGGATGGGGTAGTGGTCACTACCATAGGATAGGGGATGGAGTTTCCATGAAATAGAAGCAAGAAGGGAGGGGGAACATACTGTAAGGTCTAATACTGATTTAGGGTTCTGATTTGGATAGACTCTGTGAGTGGGGGAACCATCATTGACTACACAAAAGTCTAAGTCAGAAAAGAGGTCAAACAGCAGCAAACCAAAGGAATTACTGATGTGAGAACCCCATGATGTGTGATGGGCATTAAAATCACCCATAAGGATAATGGGAGAAGGGACAGAGGATAAGATAAGACCAATATCAGGGATGTGATTAGGAGTAGGATGTGGGATGTATAAGGAAATGAAAGTAATATTAAAAGCACGCACTGCCACAGCATGGATCTCTGGGCAGAACGCTGGGAGAGTAACTTGAGAGAAAGTCAAGTTACGTTTGATAAAAAGGGCACATCCGGCTGCACCATCCCAGCGGTCATCCCGGAGACACACAAAACCTGGAACTCTGTAACGAACTCCAGGCTTGAACCATGTCTCCGAGATAGCCATCAGGACAGGTTTGAACTTACGGATGAGCTGGAGAAGCTCAGGCACCTTCCGACGGAGGCTCCTGCTGTTCCATTGCAGAATGGGGAGATCCATTATTATTAGTAAGGAAAGAAATTTGGGAAATCATTTGGGCAACGTGGTTCGGTAAATGGATGGAATTTTGAGATAGAATGTTTAAGATGATGGTCAAAAGTTGAACGAGAAGATCATTCTGGGGATTCCCAGAGAGAGAGGAAGTAGAGGGAGCTTGTAAGTCTTGAAGAGCGGAACCATTTGGGAGTGAGGAATGGACGGGGCAATGATGGAGTTGTGGGCAGCTTTATTGTATGACTTACCTAAAGGAGTTCTAGGAGGAGGGTTGCGGACAACTGTTTTTCTATAGGATATAGTTGGATGGACTGAGGGTTGGGGAACAGATTGCTGGGAGGATTGAGGGACAGGATAAGACGCTTTTACTACAGAATTGTATGTCTTCAAAGTACTGCATCTTGATTGGGCATCTTGATAAGAAATGCCCCTTTAGCCATAATGGACTTGATATTTTTCTGTCTGGTTTGTTCAGGGCAATCCTTATCAGTGGCAGCATGTGGACCCAAGCAGAACATGCAAGAGTAGGCAGATTCACAAATAGAGCATTGTTCAGCAAGGTGGGGTTGTGAACATTTGGCACATCTTGGTTTTTTTCGACATTGGGCCTTAATGTGGCCAAAACGGCAGCATGCAAGGCATTGAATAGTAGGAAATTCGTATGTCTCTACATTTAATGAGGAATAGAAACAGTATAACTTTTGTGGTAGCTGTTGGCCTCTAAAAGTCACAACAACCGATTGTGTGGGTACCCAAGCCACTGAGTTGTCAACTTTCATTTTCCTATTCAGTCTCCTGGCCTTTAATATATAGGAAGCACTGCCAGGCAGTTCAACTGCATTCACAAAGTCCTCCATGGACCAGTCCACAGGGACTCCGCGAACAACTCCCATGCGGGTCACATTATATGTGGGAATGTTGGCATTAAATTTTTGGGCAGTTAACACAGGGTTGCCCAGGAACCTGTTGGCTCCTTCTGCTGACCTAAACTCAATCGAGATTTTATTTCGGCCAATTCGTTTGACTCCATCCCTGCTAATGTTTTCAATTTTATTGGCATACAAAAATTGACCAAATTGAATGGGCCGAAAAGTTGTGCCTACGGTTGGCTCGGACTCTTGCTTCGAAACATGAACGACATAGGGGCCCAGATCAGTACTTTCATACTGCCTGATACCTAGAATGGTATATGCCGGGTGTGTATAAACAGTTTGAACAGAGGCATTCACAGAATCTCTATCCTCCATGATTGTTTGTTTGCCCCGTGGGCCGTGATCTTGATCCAATGGTTCACGCGGACGCTTACCAAGAACTGGGGTCGATGCGGATGTGGAAGTCGACGGCCCCGGGATTACCTCCGGAGGAGGATCCGGTGGGGCCGGCGGATCGGGGGAAGTGATATCCATCACTCCCAGGAAAAAGCACACAACACACTTACCAACACCAGAATTAGTAAAAATTTAACTCAGAAAGAATAAAAAACAGCAAAATTTTGGAAAATTTAAGGCACAATCACTACAATACGTGTATCCACAAGCACGTAGAAATGGCGACCTCTCCGCAAAGGTTGATGCGAGCGGTACGGCGGAGCTGTCAAAATTGATGTTAATTGTTTAAAACAATGATTAAATGAATTGATTATAAATGTTAATAAAATAATAAATAACTCATTAACAATAATTATTTGTTCTTGTGTAATATTTGCTGACAAATAGTTTATTATTTTATTGAAACTAAAAACCACTATGTTGTTATTCGTATAGTTTCAGAGAGTGGATGTAGGCCTATCGGGGATACGACTATAAAAAAAAACGCGCCAATATTATCTACTTCTTAAAGTGGTGTGGAAACGATAATACAAATCATTAAAATCAATTGCAAGTGCGACGGGATCCGCGCGAACGACTTTGATCGAACGCGCGGACCCGTCCGAAAATCAATAAAATCAATTCCAAGTGGTTTTTAGTTTCAATAAAATAATAAACTATTTGTCAGCAAATATTACACAAGAACAAATAATAATTATTAACGAGTTATTTATTATTTTATTAACATTTATAATCAATTCATTTAATTATTGTTTTAAACAATGAACATCAATTTTGACAGCTCCGCCCGTATCGCTCGCATCAACCATTGCGGAGCCAACTCGATGCGCTCGGCTGAAGTCGGGCGCGTTCATCGCCATTCGTGGCTCCGCATTAGTCTGTCGCGAGACTCAAGTCAATGGAAGGCGGTTGACTTGACGTTGACAGCTAAGTGTATTCGAAACTGACAATTTCGAAACGAATCTTGAATGAACCATTTCAGTAACCATAGACAAGTAGCCGTAATAGTTCTTTTACGAGATATTTAGCTATTTCATTACCCATTGCTGGTTTAGCTCTTGATGACTTAACAAAGTACTGATCACAGCAGCAGTAGCACTCAAATAGACAGTTGGATCAGCTGTCAACGACAGAACGACAAAATTTTGGGCAAGGGCTATTCGTACAACCCGGAAGTGGGGATACCATATTTAAAAAATATTATTTTTATACCTGACAACACCAAATATATGAATTTTTTTATATAGCAATAATTATTGATTGAATTTTTGTTCATGGTAATACGTATATGTATACCATATAAACATTCAAAAAACCGTACTACGTTCATTCTTTTTGAAGACATGAAATTGTGAATAGATGGTTTTAAAAAATAGGTATGTGTCATTAAAAAAAGAAATTATGGCAACGCATTTCTTATTTCATCGTTGGATTATTCACTAATTTAAAGACTGAACCCCAACTGGCGTAGAATTTGTTTCCAAATTTGGTTGAAAATAAATATCTTTTTATATTGCTACTCCATTTCAGAATAGTTTTTCAAAAAAAATCTACTTGTTTCACTGGTTTATCAACTATACGACACTATGGCCTCTGCTGCTCATAACTTCATAAGGTAAATTAGTTCTAACCTAATCATATTATTCATCATCCTAAACGCTATTTTGTACCTCAGGATCCCATAAACCTAAAGGTTATATCTATACCATCTAACAAACATTTTACCTTGCCAAACAGTACCTACCTAAGCATTTTTCGCATTTCATGTTCAGTAATTAGAAAGTACCTATAGGTAAATATTAAAATCTTTCGAGATGGCTGGATTCTGGAATGATAGTGAAAGCTCAATCCACATCTGCTTGAAGTGACCCCCACACAACCTTATTCCTGTAAGTATAAACCAATAGTTATATTTTTAGATATCTACATTATGTGATTAAATCTCAATAAATAATATGTTACTACACTATTTATCATACATTGTTGAGAGGAACCAGGTAGGTATGTGTAATTAATAAACATACCTACCTGGTTCCCCATAGGGTGATTTGCTTATGTGTTGGTGTGTGTACACTCATATTCCAGTAATTTAAATAAGATATTTAATGAAATCAGAAGTAATAGAACAGTTAGAGTAACTGTGTTAAGATATTTATTAATAGTTTCAGCTGCTTTCATGCCAATAATTATTCACGTGTTATTTTATTACAGGTTGGCGTAACTCCTGAAACAGCGTGTGGTATGTTAACAATAATTGACCATTATAGTTTCACTCTGACCATCTATTTATCTGTCCAACTTCAGCTAACTTCTACATTTATACATTATTTATGAAATTTGGTACCATGTATATGAAAATAGCATACATGTGAAGTAAACGTTTTGATAAAATCTATATGACTTTATTTTCACACACATCATTTATAATTTAAGATAATTAATCATTAAGTTTTATCAAACAAAATTGTAATGAATTATTTAATTATTATGTATCAATTTGTGCAAACCATGAATTAATGTTTTGGAAATAAATTATTTTTATCTTTTTTTTTATCTTTTTTATTAATTCCTTATGTGTGGAGTGTCTGGGAATATGGAGCTGGTGCATATTTTTTTTTTCTTAGATTATCTTTAGGCTTTTCTAAAGATTTTCTAAGTGCCCCTATTTGTAGTAGTTAGAAGTAGTATGTTTAGTTTTTCTTCCCTTGTTTTTATATTTTATTATTGTGCATAAGTGAGAGTGTATTTGACTTGTTAATAATGCACTAATCTACTAAACATAATCATCTGTGGTAAAATTAACCAGCTTTTTGTGTTATGGGTTGTAATAATTTTTAATAATAATATACTTAAATGCATGTGAAGTTTATAGCATGTGTGTATTTTTATAGATCCCAGCACAGCACTGCTTGAGAAAGGTATGAAGTTTAGCTCCTGGAATGACTTACTTAGCTGAATCATTTGAAAATTATTTAAGATCTAATAATAGCACAATATTTGTCATTAGTTCCTCTCCAACCATATCTGCATACAACAGACTTAACAAAACCAATTTACCACTTGAGTTAGGTTATCAGTCTGTCCGTTTTTCTTGTGCACATGCCGGTTCTCACCAAAGTGTATCCACTGGAGCTCGCCCTTTACAAAGAAGTGCAAAGACAGGTTGCCCAGCTCATGTAAATATTGCTTACTATTCAAGATTAAAATCATTTGTAGTAACAGATTTATCAGATGATCATTTTGAACATCCTGTTGATCAAAACACTTTTGATCAATATGCAATCAATAGAGGTGTACACAGTGTAGACCATCTTGTACCCCGCATTCAAATAGTTGACTCTAAAATTCTGATTAACAAACACAAACAGTCAGCTCAGCCAATTAAAGACAACATTTCTACTTTTGTGAAATACAATACTGAGGCCAATAAAAGATTGAAATTGCATGACAGTGTGAGAAACTAATTGGTCAACTCGTTCAGCATTTTCTTCGGGTATCGGTCAGAAACGGTGAAACATTTAAGTTGGGTTGCTCGTGTCTGCTTTTCGAGTTATTGCTTTACCTACTGATACTCATCCTTTCTAAGTGTGTATTGCATTATGTAATTTTCAGTTAGATTCATGAGTGTGACGGCATGGCATGATGATTTTCTAACAGACGAATGTGTGGTTGTATACATAGCTGAAAGGATGAATGTTTGTGTAACTCCGCCTCAATTTATGTTAAAACACGAAAGTTTTTTTTACTAATATTTTAAACCTTTATTACTTTTATTCATTATAAAAATGGCAAAATTAATTCTAGATGATAGATAATCTATGTATAAAAATCATCTAGTATTAATTATATATAATATTAATTTAAAAAAACTTTTCGTGAATCTTAGCATTAATGATGCCGGTCCTAAGCCCGGATAAAGGAGGAAGGCACAAAGCTCGTGAAAATATTTTTTAGATAATTGCCATTTCGATAACCGACACTATCAATTCTATTTGTTTGTGTTTTTATGTAATATTGTCAAAATTGTACACATACCTACTATAAATGGTATGTACCTCTAAGTCTCTCCGTTGTCATTCCTGAATCGGCGCGCCGGTCGAGTAATTACTAACGGGACCGCCTAACGAATAGTAATGGTGAATTCAAGGTCTAGACAAAACTAATAAAACACAGAGATCAATACGAGTAATTTAACATTGCTTAGTAAAATTAAAATGGTTTACAAATCAATACGAGATGTATTTGGTATCTATCACTCCTTAACAACTACAATATTAATATATTTAAAAACAACTGGCATGAAAATACAATAAAATGATTATTATTTATTCTTACAAGTAAGGCTTTTATGACATTTTGAGTTACACATGAGGCTCGACTTTTTATATTTGCATCTATTAAAAACGCATTCCCCAGTACAGTTGCAATGTTGAAATCCTTGGCCACCAAGATGTGACTCTTTCTTTGCACATTCTCGGATAGTAAATTCAATATTAACTGTAATAAACGTATTCTTCACATGAGGAGCGCGCGTAGCAGCGCACCTGGAGTGTGCGCAACAGCACACGAGGAGCGCGCGCAGCAGCGCACCAGGAGTGCGCGCTGTGGCGCACCAGGAGTGCGCGCTGTGGCGCACCAGGAGTGCGCGCAGCGGCGCACCAGGAGTGCGCGCAACAGCATACGAGGAGCGCGCGCAGCAGCAAACGAGGAGCGCGCGCAGCAGCGCACCTGGAGTGCGCGCAGTAGCGCACCAGGCGGGCGCGCAACAGCACACGAAGAGTGCGCGTAAGCCCCTGGTCTTGGATCTAAACATTCAGTGCCTTCACCATCATTACCGTTTTCTGAGGACAAAGGCAAAAATTATTCAAAAAACCCACTGTATGTAACCGTAACCAAGTACCGTTAATTTGTTAGTTTTTGTTAATCAAACAAGACTACTCGTCCTTCTCAAACATCCAATCCACGAGCTGGCCAATGCTCACGGATTAAAAGTTCAAAATGGAATATGTTACAAACATGCAATAAACCTCGGTATGGGCCCCTACCGAGGGAAAACTACACACAACAAATCTAGGTCACGATCAGAATCTCATTAACAAAAACGAAATGAGGGTAGCGTCAACTTGGGACTCGAAATAAAAATGGACAGATCTTACTTTGGAGATATGTCTTTGTCCGTAGCAGGCTCACTGAACCGCTCGGATCTCCAACCCGACGCGCTGGGGGAAGTTCACGAGCTGATGTCGTCAGCACCGAGCAGGAAACATGGAACACCCTGCGGCGTCTGGTCTCGTACCCGAAGTCTGCGGGCTCGAATCCCGGGGTGTGGGCGGAGACGCGGCTTTCGATGACCCTGGAATTCATCATACACCAACGTTAAGAACCGCCGTAGATTTGGGAGATAGATTTATAAAATCCTCCCGCACCTACCTGATATATAACCCTTTTAATAACACCAGGAGTGCGTGCAGCAGCACACGAGGAGTGTGCGCAGCAGCGCACCAGGAGTGTGCGCAGCAGCGCACCAGGAGTGCGCGCAGCAGCGCACCAGGAGTGCGCGCAACAGCGCACGGGGAGTGCGCGCAACAGTGCACGAGGAGTGGGCGTAGCAGCGCACCAGGAGTGCGCGCAGTGAGGCACCAGGAGTGCACGCAACAGCATACGAGGAGCGCGCGCAGCAGCATACGAAGAGCGCGCGCAGCAGCGCACCAGGAGTGCGCGCAGCAGCACACGAAGAGTGCGTGCAGCAGCGCACCAGGCGGGCGCGCAACAGCACACGAAGAGTGCGCGTAAGCCCCTGGTCTTGGATCTAAACATTCAGTGCCTTCACCATCATTACCGTTTTCTGAGGACAAAGGCAAAAATTATTCAAAAAACCCACTGTATGTAACCGTAACCAAGTACCTACCGTTAATTTGTTAGTTTTTGTTAATCAAACAAGACTACTCGTCCTTCTCAAACATCCAATCCACGAGCTGGCCGATGCTCACGGATTAAAAGTTCAAAATGGAATATGTTACAAACATGCAATAAACCACGGTATGGGCCCCTACCGAAGGAAAACTACACCGGGGCAGGGGCCGTGTAATCACCCGGTGACTTTTCGTGAAGCGAAAAGATTTCACACCAGGGGCAGAGTGCTTGATCCCCTGTGACTCCCCATATGATGAGACAGCAGCGCACCAGGAGTGCGCGCAGCAGCACACGAGGAGCGCGCGCAGCAGCACACGAGGAGCGCGCGTAGCAGCATACGAGGAGCGCGCGCAGCAGCATACGAGGAGCTTGCGCAGCAGCGCACCAGGAGTTCGCGCAGCAGCACACGAAGAGTGCGCGCAGCAGCGCACCTGGAGTGCGCGCAGTAGCGCACCAGGCGGGCGCGCAACAGCACACGAAGAGTGCGCGTAAGCCCCTGGTCTTGGATCTAAACATTCAGTGCCTTCACCATCATTACCGTTTTCTGAGGACAAAGGCAAAAATTATTCAAAAAACCCACTGCATGTAACCGAAACCAAGTACCGTTAATTTGTTAGTTTTTGTTAATCAAACAAGACTTGTTAATCAAACAAGACTACTCGTCCTTCTCAAACATCCAATCCACGAGCTGGCCAATGCTCACGGATTAAAAGTTCAAAATGGAATATGTTACAAACATGCAATAAACCTCGGTATGGGCCCCTACCGAGGGAAAACTACACACAACAAATCTAGGTCACGATCAGAATCTCATTAACAAAAACGAAATGAGGGTAGCGTCAACTCGGGACTCGAAATAAAAATGGACAGATCTTACTTTGGAAATATGTCTTTGTCCGTAGCAGGCTCACTGAACCGCTCGGATCTCCAACCCGACGCGCTGGGGGAAGTTCACGAGCTGATGTCGTCAGCACCGAGCAGGAAACATGGAACACCCTGCGGCGTCTGGTCTCGTACCCGAAGTCTGCGGGCTCGAATCCCGGGGTGTGGGCGGAGACGCGGCTTTCGATGACCCTGGAATTCATCATACACCAACGTTAGGAACCGCCGTAGATTTGGGAGATAGATTTATAAAATCCTCCCGCACCTACCTGATATATAACCCTTTTAATAACACCAGGAGTGCGTGCAGCAGCACACGAGGAGTGTGCGCAGCAGCGCACCAGGAGTGTGCGCAGCAGCGCACCAGGAGTGCGCGCAGCAGCGCACCAGGAGTGCGCGCAACAGCGCACGGGGAGTGCGCGCAACAGTGCACGAGGAGTGCGCGTAGCAGCGCACCAGGAGTGCGCGCAGTGGCGCACCAGGAGTGCGCGCAGCGGCGCATGAGGAGTGCACGCAGCAGCGCACCAGGAGTGCGCGCAACAGCATACGAGGAGCGCGCGCAGCAGCATACGAGGAGCGCGCGCAGCAGCGCACCAGGAGTGCGCGCAGCAGCACACGAAGAGTGCGTGCAGCAGCGCACCAGGCGGGCGCGCAACAGCACACGAAGAGTGCGCGTAAGCCCCTGGTCTTGGATCTAAACATTCAGTGCCTTCACCATCATTACCGTTTTCTGAGGACAAAGGCAAAAATTATTCAAAAAACCCACTGTATGTAACCGTAACCAAGTACCTACCGTTAATTTGTTAGTTTTTGTTAATCAAACAAGACTACTCGTCCTTCTCAAACATCCAATCCACGAGCTGGCCAATGCTCACGGATTAAAAGTTCAAAATGGAATATGTTACAAACATGCAATAAACCTCGGTATGGGCCCCTACCGAGGGAAAACTACACACAACAAATCTAGGTCACGATCAGAATCTTATTAACAAAAACGAAATGAGGGTAGCGTCTCGGGACTCGAAATAAAAATGGACAGATCTTACTTTGGAGATATGTCTTTGTCCGTAGCAGGCTCACTGAACCGCTCGGATCTCCAACCCGACGCGCTGGGGGAAGTTCACGAGCTGATGTCATCTGCACCGAGCAGGAAACATGGAACACCCTGCGGCGTCTGGTCTCGTACCCGAAGTCTGCGGGCTCGAATCCCGGGGTGTGGGCGGAGACGCGGCTTTCGATGACCCTGGAATTCATCATACACCAACGTTAGGAACCGCCGTAGATTTGGGAGATAGATTTATAAAATCCTCCCGCACCTACCTGATATATAACCCTTTTAATAACACCAGGAGTGCGCGCAATAGCGCACGAGGAGTGCGTGCAGCAGCACACGAGGAGTGCGCGCAGCAGCACACCAGGAGTGCGCGCAGCAGCGCACCAGGAGTGCGCGCAAAAGCGCACGAGGAGTGGGCGTAGCAGCGCACCAGGAGTGCGCGCAGTGGCGCACCAGGAGTGCGCGCAGCAGCGCACCAGGAGTGCGCGCAACAGCATACGAGGAGCGCGCGCAGCAGCATACGAGGAGCGCGCGCAGCAGCGCACCAGGAGTGCGCGCAGCAGCACACGAAGAGTGCGCGCAGCAGCGCACCTGGAGTGCGCGCAGTAGCGCACCAGGCGGGCGCGCAACAGCACACGAAGAGTGCGCGTAAGCCCCTGGTTTTGGATCTAAACATTCAGTGCCTTCACCATCATTACCGTTTTCTGAGGACAAAGGCAAAAATTATTCAAAAAACCCACTGTATGTAACCGTAACCAAGTACCGTTAATTTGTTAGTTTTTGTTAATCAAACAAGACTACTCGTCCTTCTCAAACATCCAATCCACGAGCTGGCCAATGCTCACGGATTAAAAGTTCAAAATGGAATATGTTACAAACATGCAATAAACCTCGGTATGGGCCCCTACCGAGGGAAAACTACACACAACAAATCTAGGTCACGATCAGAATCTTATTAACAAAAACGAAATGAGGGTAGCGTCTCGGGACTCGAAATAAAAATGGACAGATCTTACTTTGGAGATATGTCTTTGTCCGTAGCAGGCTCACTGAACCGCTCGGATCTCCAACCCGACGCGCTGGGGGAAGTTCACGAGCTGATGTCATCTGCACCGAGCAGGAAACATGGAACACCCTGCGGCGTCTGGTCTCGTACCCGAAGTCTGCGGGCTCGAATCCCGGGGTGTGGGCGGAGACGCGGCTTTCGATGACCCTGGAATTCATCATACACCAACGTTAGGAACCGCCGTAGATTTGGGAGATAGATTTATAAAATCCTCCCGCACCTACCTGATATATAACCCTTTTAATAACACCAGGAGTGCGCGCAATAGCGCACAAGGAGTGCGTGCAGCAGCACACGAGGAGTGCGTGCAGCAGCACACGAGGAGTGCGCGCAGCAGCACACCAGGAGCGCGCGCAGCAGCGCACCAGGAGTGCGCGCAGCAGCACACGAAGAGTGCGCGCAGCAGCGCACCTGGAGTGCGCGCAGTAGCGCACCAGGCGGGCGCGCAACAGCACACGAAGAGTGCGCGTAAGCCCCTGGTTTTGGATCTAAACATTCAGTGCCTTCACCATCATTACCGTTTTCTGAGGACAAAGGCAAAAATTATTCAAAAAACCCACTGTATGTAACCGTAACCAAGTACCGTTAATTTGTTAGTTTTTGTTAATCAAACAAGACTACTCGTCCTTCTCAAACATCCAATCCACGAGCTGGCCAATGCTCACGGATTAAAAGTTCAAAATGGAATATGTTACAAACATGCAATAAACCTCGGTATGGGCCCCTACCGAGGGAAAACTACACACAACAAATCTAGGTCACGATCAGAATCTCATTAACAAAAACGAAATGAGGGTAGCGTCAACATGGGACTCGAAATAAAAATGGACAGATCTTACTTTGGAAATATGTCTTTGTCCGTAGCAGGCTCACTGAACCGCTCGGATCTCCAACCCGACGCGCTGGGGGAAGTTCACGAGCTGATGTCGTCAGCTTCGAGCAGGAAACATGGAACACCCTGCGGCGTCTGGTCTCGTACCCGAAGTCTGCGGGCTCGAATCCCGGGGTGTGGGCGGAGACGCGGCTTTCGATGACCCTGGAATTCATCATACACCAACGTTAGGAACCGCCGTAGATTTGGGAGATAGATTTATAAAATCCTCCCGCACCTACCTGATATATAACCCTTTTAATAACACCAGGAGTGCGCGCAGCAGCGCACCAGGAGTGCGCGCAACAGCGCACGGGGAGTGCGCGCAACAGTGCACGAGGAGTGCGCGTAGCAGCGCACCAGGAGTGCGCGCAGTGGCGCACCAGGAGTACGCGCAGCGGCGCATCAGGAGTGCGCGCAGCAGCGCACCAGGAGTGCGCGCAACAGCATACGAGGAGCGCGCGCAGCAGCATACGAGGAGCGCGCGCAGCAGCGCACCAGGAGTGCGCGCAGCAGCACACGAAGAGTGCGTGCAGCAGCGCACCAGGCGGGCGCGCAACAGCACACGAAGAGTGCGCGTAAGCCCCTGGTCTTGGATCTAAACATTCAGTGCCTTCACCATCATTACCGTTTTCTGAGGACAAAGGCAAAAATTATTCAAAAAACCCACTGTATGTAACCGTAACCAAGTACCTACCGTTAATTTGTTAGTTTTTGTTAATCAAACAAGACTACTCGTCCTTCTCAAACATCCAATCCACGAGCTGGCCGATGCTCACGGATTAAAAGTTCAAAATGGAATATGTTACAAACATGCAATAAACCTCGGTATGGGCCCCTACCGAGGGAAAACTACACACAACAAATCTAGGTCACGATCAGAATCTCATTAACAAAAACGAAATGAGGGTAGCGTCTCGGGACTCGAAATAAAAATGGACAGATCTTACTTTGGAGATATGTCTTTGTCCGTAGCAGGCTCACTGAACCGCTCGGATCTCCAACCCGACGCGCTGGGGGAAGTTCACGAGCTGATGTCGTCTGCACCGAGCAGGAAACATGGAACACCCTGCGGCGTCTGGTCTCGTACCCGAAGTCTGCGGGCTCGAATCCCGGGGTGTGGGCGGAGACGCGGCTTTCGATGACCCTGGAATTCATCATACACCAACGTTAGGAACCGCCGTAGATTTGGGAGATAGATTTATAAAATCCTCCCGCACCTACCTGATATATAACCCTTTTAATAACACCAGGAGTGCGTGCAGCAGCACACGAGGAGTGTGCGCAGCAGCGCACCAGGAGTGTGCGCAGCAGCGCACCAGGAGTGCGCGCAGCAGCGCACCAGGAGTGCGCGCAGCAGCGCACCAGGAGTGCGCGCAACAGCGCACGGGGAGTGCGCGCAACAGTACACGAGGAGTGCGCGTAGCAGCGCACCAGGAGTGCGCGCAGTGGCGCACCAGGAGTGCGCGCAGCGGCGCATCAGGAGTGCGCGCAGCAGCGCACCAGGAGTGCGCGCAACAGCATACGAGGAGCGCGCGCAGTAGCATACGAGGAGCTTGCGCAGCAGCGCACCAGGAGTGCGCGCAGCAGCACACGAAGAGTGCGTGCAGCAGCGCACCAGGCGGGCGCGCAACAGCACACGAAGAGTGCGCGTAAGCCCCTGGTCTTGGATCTAAACATTCAGTGCCTTCACCATCATTACCGTTTTCTGAGGACAAAGGCAAACATTATTCAAAAAACCCACTGTATGTAACCGTAACCAAGTACCTACCGTTAATTTGTTAGTTTTTGTTAATCAAACAAGACTACTCGTCCTTCTCAAACATCCAATCCACGAGCTGGCCGATGCTCACGGATTAAAAGTTCAAAATGGAATATGTTACAAACATGCAATAAACCTCGGTATGGGCCCCTACCGAGGGAAAACTACACACAACAAATCTAGGTCACGATCAGAATCTCATTGACAAAAACGAAATGAGGGTAGCGTCTCGGGACTCGAAATAAAAATGGACAGATCTTACTTTGGAGATATGTCTTTGTCCGTAGCAGGCTCACTGAACCGCTCGGATCTCCAACCCGACGCGCTGGGGGAAGTTCACGAGCTGATGTCGTCTGCACCGAGCAGGAAACATGGAACACCCTGCGGCGTCTGGTCTCGTACCCGAAGTCTGCGGGCTCGAATCCCGGGGTGTGGGCGGAGACGCGGCTTTCGATGACCCTGGAATTCATCATACACCAACGTTAGGAACCGCCGTAGATTTGGGAGATAGATTTATAAAATCCTCCCGCACCTACCTGATATATAACCCTTTTAATAACACCAGGAGTGCGCGCAATAGCGCACGAGGAGTGCGTGCAGCAGCACACGAGGAGTGCGCGCAGCAGCACACCAGGAGTGCGCGCAGCAGCGCACCAGGAGTGCGCGCAAAAGCGCACGAGGAGTGGGCGTAGCAGCGCACCAGGAGTGCGCGCAGTGGCGCACCAGGAGTGCGCGCAACAGCATACGAGGAGCGCGCGCAGCAGCATACGAGGAGCGCGCGCAGCAGCATACGAGGAGCGCGCGCAGCAGCGCACCAGGAGTGCGCGCAGCAGCACACGAAGAGTGCGCGCAGCAGCGCACCTGGAGTGCGCGCAGTAGCGCACCAGGCGGGCGCGCAACAGCACACGAAGAGTGTGCGTAAGCCCCTGGTTTTGGATCTAAACATTCAGTGCCTTCACCATCATTACCGTTTTCTGAGGACAAAGGCAAAAATTATTCAAAAAACCCACTGTATGTAACCGTAACCAAGTACCTACCGTTAATTTGTTAGTTTTTGTTAATCAAACAAGACTACTCGTCCTTCTCAAACATCCAATCCACGAGCTGGCCGATGCTCACGGATTAAAAGTTCAAAATGGAATATGTTACAAACATGCAATAAACCTCGGTATGGGCCCCTACCGAGGGAAAACTGCACACAACAAATCTAGGTCACGATCAGAATCTCATTAACAAAAACGAAATGAGGGTAGCGTCTCGGGACTCGAAATAAAAATGGACAGATCTTACTTTGGAGATATGTCTTTGTCCGTAGCAGGCTCACTGAACCGCTCGGATCTCCAACCCGACGCGCTGGGGGAAGTTCACGAGCTGATGTCGTCTGCACCGAGCAGGAAACATGGAACACCCTGCGGCGTCTGGTCTCGTACCCGAAGTCTGCGGGCTCGAATCCCGGGGTGTGGGCGGAGACGCGGCTTTCGATGACCCTGGAATTCATCATACACCAACGTTAGGAACCGCCGTAGATTTGGGAGATAGATTTATAAAATCCTCCCGCACCTACCTGATATATAACCCTTTTAATAACACCAGGAGTGCGTGCAGCAGCACACGAGGAGTGTGCGCAGCAGCGCACCAGGAGTGTGCGCAGCAGCGCACCAGGAGTGCGCGCAGCAGCGCACCAGGAGTGCGCGCAGCAGCGCACCAGGAGTGCGCGCAACAGCGCACGGGGAGTGCGCGCAACAGTGCACGAGGAGTGCGCGTAGCAGCGCACCAGGAGTGCGCGCAGTGGCGCACCAGGAGTGCGCGCAGCGGCGCATCAGGAGTGCGCGCAGCAGCGCACCAGGAGTGCGCGCAACAGCATACGAGGAGCGCGCGCAGTAGCATACGAGGAGCTTGCGCAGCAGCGCACCAGGAGTGCGCGCAGCAGCACACGAAGAGTGCGTGCAGCAGCGCACCAGGCGGGCGCGCAACAGCACACGAAGAGTGCGCGTAAGCCCCTGGTCTTGGATCTAAACATTCAGTGCCTTCACCATCATTACCGTTTTCTGAGGACAAAGGCAAACATTATTCATAAAACCCACTGTATGTAACCGTAACCAAGTACCTACCGTTAATTTGTTAGTTTTTGTTAATCAAACAAGACTACTCGTCCTTCTCAAACATCCAATCCACGAGCTGGCCGATGCTCACGGATTAAAAGTTCAAAATGGAATATGTTACAAACATGCAATAAACCTCGGTATGGGCCCCTACCGAGGGAAAACTACACACAACAAATCTAGGTCACGATCAGAATCTCATTGACAAAAACGAAATGAGGGTAGCGTCTCGGGACTCGAAATAAAAATGGACAGATCTTACTTTGGAGATATGTCTTTGTCCGTAGCAGGCTCACTGAACCGCTCGGATCTCCAACCCGACGCGCTGGGGGAAGTTCACGAGCTGATGTCGTCTGCACCGAGCAGGAAACATGGAACACCCTGCGGCGTCTGGTCTCGTACCCGAAGTCTGCGGGCTCGAATCCCGGGGTGTGGGCGGAGACGCGGCTTTCGATGACCCTGGAATTCATCATACACCAACGTTAGGAACCGCCGTAGATTTGGGAGATAGATTTATAAAATCCTCCCGCACCTACCTGATATATAACCCTTTTAATAACACCAGGAGTGCGCGCAATAGCGCACGAGGAGTGCGTGCAGCAGCACACGAGGAGTGCGCGCAGCAGCACACCAGGAGTGCGCGCAGCAGCGCACCAGGAGTGCGCGCAAAAGCGCACGAGGAGTGGGCGTAGCAGCGCACCAGGAGTGCGCGCAGTGGCGCACCAGGAGTGCGTGCAACAGCATACGAGGAGCGCGCGCAGCAGCATACGAGGAGCGCGCGCAGCAGCATACGAGGAGCGCGCAGCAGCGCACCAGGAGTGCGCGCAGCAGCACACGAAGAGTGCGCGCAGCAGCACACGAAGAGTGCGCGCAGCAGCGCACCTGGAGTGCGCGCAGTAGCGCACCAGGCGGGCGCGCAACAGCACACGAAGAGTGCGCGTAAGCCCCTGGTTTTGGATCTAAACATTCAGTGCCTTCACCATCATTACCGTTTTCTGAGGACAAAGGCAAAAATTATTCAAAAAACCCACTGTATGTAACCGTAACCAAGTACCTACCGTTAATTTGTTAGTTTTTGTTAATCAAACAAGACTACTCGTCCTTCTCAAACATCCAATCCACGAGCTGGCCGATGCTCACGGATTAAAAGTTCAAAATGGAATATGTTACAAACATGCAATAAACCTCGGTATGGGCCCCTACCGAGGGAAAACTACACACAACAAATCTAGTTCACGATCAGAATCTCATTAACAAAAACGAAATGAGGGTAGCGTCTCGGGACTCGAAATAAAAATGGACAGATCTTACTTTGGAGATATGTCTTTGTCCGTAGCAGGCTCACTGAACCGCTCGGATCTCCAACCCGACGCGCTGGGGGAAGTTCACGAGCTGATGTCGTCTGCACCGAGCAGGAAACATGGAACACCCTGCGGCGTCTGGTCTCGTACCCGAAGTCTGCGGGCTCGAATCCCGGGGTGTGGGCGGAGACGCGGCTTTCGATGACCCTGGAATTCATCATACACCAACGTTAGGAACCGCCGTAGATTTGGGAGATAGATTTATAAAATCCTCCCGCACCTACCTGATATATAACCCTTTTAATAACACCAGGAGTGCGTGCAGCAGCACACGAGGAGTGTGCGCAGCAGCGCACCAGGAGTGTGCGCAGCAGCGCACCAGGAGTGCGCGCAGCAGCGCACCAGGAGTGCGCGCAACAGCGCACGGGGAGTGCGCGCAACAGTGCACGAGGAGTGCGCGTAGCAGCGCACCAGGAGTGCGCGCAGTGGCGCACCAGGAGTGCGCGCAGCGGCGCATCAGGAGTGCGCGCAGCAGCGCACCAGGAGTGCGCGCAACAGCATACGAGGAGCGCGCGCAGTAGCATACGAGGAGCGCGCGCAGCAGCGCACCAGGAGTGCGCGCAGCAGCACACGAAGAGTGCGTGCAGCAGCGCACCAGGCGGGCGCGCAACAGCACACGAAGAGTGCGCGTAAGCCCCTGGTCTTGGATCTAAACATTCAGTGCCTTCACCATCATTACCGTTTTCTGAGGACAAAGGCAAAAATTATTCAAAAAACCCACTGTATGTAACCGTAACCAAGTACCTACCGTTAATTTGTTAGTTTTTGTTAATCAAACAAGACTACTCGTCCTTCTCAAACATCCAATCCACGAGCTGGCCGATGCTCACGGATTAAAAGTTCAAAATGGAATATGTTACAAACATGCAATAAACCTCGGTATGGGCCCCTACCGAGGGAAAACTACACACAACAAATCTAGGTCACGATCAGAATCTCATTAACAAAAACGAAATGAGGGTAGCGTCTCGGGACTCGAAATTAAAATGGACAGATCTTACTTTGGAGATATGTCTTTGTCCGTAGCAGGCTCACTGAACCGCTCGGATCTCCAACCCGACGCGCTGGGGGAAGTTCACGAGCTGATGTCGTCTGCACCGAGCAGGAAACATGGAACACCCTGCGGCGTCTGGTCTCGTACCCGAAGTCTGCGGGCTCGAATCCCGGGGTGTGGGCGGAGACGCGGTTTTCGATGACCCTGGAATTCATCATACACCAACGTAAGGAACCGCCGTAGATTTGGGAGATAGATTTATAAAATCCTCCCGCACCTACCTGATATATAACCCTTTTAATAACACCAGGAGTGCGCGCAATAGTGCACGAGGAGTGAGTGCAGCAGCACACGAGGAGTGCGCGCAGCAGCACACCAGGAGTGCGCGCAGCAGCGCACCAGGAGTGCGCGCAAAAGCGCACGGAGAGTGCGCGTAGCAGCGCACCAGGAAAGCGCGCAGTGGCGCACCAGGAGTGCGCGCAGCAGCGCACCAGGAGTGCGCGCAACAGCATACGAGGAGCGCGCGCAGCAGCATACGAGGAGCGCGCGCAGCAGCGCACCAGGAGTGCGCGCAGCAGCACACGAAGAGTGCGCGCAGCAGCGCACCTGGAGTGCGCGCAGTAGCGCACCAGGCGGGCGCGCAACAGCACACGAAGAGTGCGCGTAAGCCCCTGGTTTTGGATCTAAACATTCAGTGCCTTCACCATCATTACCGTTTTCTGAGGACAAAGGCAAAAATTATTCAAAAAACCCACTGTATGTAACCGTAACCAAGTACCGTTAATTTGTTAGTTTTTGTTAATCAAACAAGACTACTCGTCCTTCTCAAACATCCAATCCACGAGCTGGCCAATGCTCACGGATTAAAAGTTCAAAATGGAATATGTTACAAACATGCAATAAACCTCGGTATGGGCCCCTACCGAGGGAAAACTACACACAACAAATCTAGGTCACGATCAGAATCTCATTAACAAAAACGAAATGAGGGTAGCGTCAACTTGGGACTCGAAATAAAAATGGACAGATCTTACTTTGGAGATATGTCTTTGTCCGTAGCAGGCTCACTGAACCGCTCGGATCTCCAACCCGACGCGCTGGGGGAAGTTCACGAGCCGATGTCGTCAGCACCGAGCAGGAAACATGGAACACCCTGCGGCGTCTGGTCTCGTACCCGAAGTCTGCGGGCTCGAATCCCGGGGTGTGGGCGGAGACGCGGCTTTCGATGACCCTGGAATTCATCATACACCAACGTTAGGAACCGCCGTAGATTTGGGAGATAGATTTTTAAAATCCTCCCGCACCTACCTGATATATAACCCTTTTAATAACACCAGGAGTGCGCGCAATAGCGCACGAGGAGTGAGTGCAGCAGCACACGAGGAGTGCGCGCAGCAGCACACCAGGAGTGCGCGCAGCAGCGCACCAGGTGTGCGCGCAACAGCATACGAGGAGCGCGCGCAGCAGCATACGAGGAGCGCGCGCAGCAGCGCACCAGGAGTTCGCGCAGCAGCACACGAAGAGTGCGCGCAGCAGCGCACCTGGAGTGCGCGCAGTAGCGCACCAGGCGGGCGCGCAACAGCACACGAAGAGTGCGCGTAAGCCCCTGGTCTTGGATCTAAACATTCAGTGCCTTCACCATCATTACCGTTTTCTGAGGACAAAGGCAAAAATTATTCAAAAAACCCACTGCATGTAACCGAAACCAAGTACCGTTAATTTGTTAGTTTTTGTTAATCAAACAAGACTTGTTAATCAAACAAGACTACTCGTCCTTCTCAAACATCCAATCCACGAGCTGGCCGATGCTCACGGATTAAAAGTTCAAAATGGAATATGTTACAAACATGCAATAAACCTCGGTATGGGCCCCTACCGAGGGAAAACTACACACAACAAATCTAGGTCACGATCAGAATCTCATTAACAAAAACGAAATGAGGGTAGCGTCAACTTGGAACTCGAAATAAAAATGGACAGATCTTACTTTGGAGATATGTCTTTGTCCGTAGCAGGCTCACTGAACCGCTCGGATCTCCAACCCGACGCGCTGGGGGAAGTTCACGAGCCGATGTCGTCAGCACCGAGCAGGAAACATGGAACACCCTGCGGCGTCTGGTCTCGTACCCGAAGTCTGCGGGCTCGAATCCCGGGGTGTGGGCGGAGACGCGGCTTTCGATGACCCTGGAATTCATCATACACCAACGTTAGGAACCGCCGTAGATTTGGGAGATAGATTTTTAAAATCCTCCCGCACCTACCTGATATATAACCCTTTTAATAACACCAGGAGTGCGCGCAATAGCGCACGAGGAGTGAGTGCAGCAGCACACGAGGAGTGCGCGCAGCAGCACACCAGGAGTGCGCGCAGCAGCGCACCAGGTGTGCGCGCAACAGCATACGAGGAGCGCGCGCAGCAGCATACGAGGAGCGCGCGCAGCAGCGCACCAGGAGTTCGCGCAGCAGCACACGAAGAGTGCGCGCAGCAGCGCACCTGGAGTGCGCGCAGTAGCGCACCAGGCGGGCGCGCAACAGCACACGAAGAGTGCGCGTAAGCCCCTGGTCTTGGATCTAAACATTCAGTGCCTTCACCATCATTACCGTTTTCTGAGGACAAAGGCAAAAATTATTCAAAAAACCCACTGCATGTAACCGAAACCAAGTACCGTTAATTTGTTAGTTTTTGTTAATCAAACAAGACTTGTTAATCAAACAAGACTACTCGTCCTTCTCAAACATCCAATCCACGAGCTGGCCGATGCTCACGGATTAAAAGTTCAAAATGGAATATGTTACAAACATGCAATAAACCTCGGTATGGGCCCCTACCGAAGGAAAACTACACACAACAAATCTAGGTCACGATCAGAATCTCATTAACAAAAACGAAATGAGGGTAGCGTCTCGGGACTCGAAATAAAAATAGACAGATCTTACTTTGGAGATATGTCTTTGTCCGTAGCAGGCTCACTGAACCGCACGGATCTACAACCCGACGCGCTGGGGGAAGTTCACGAGCTGATGTCGTCTGCACCGAGCAGGAAACATGGAACACCCTGCGGCGTCTGGTCTCGTACCCGAAGTCTGCGGGCTCGAATCCCGGGGTGTGGGCGGAGACGCGGCTTTCGATGACCCTGGAATTCATCATACACCAACGTTAGGAACCGCCGTAGATTTGGGAGATAGATTTATAAAATCCTCCCGCACCTACCTGATATATTACCCTTTTAATAACACCAGGAGTGCGCGCAATAGCGCACGAGGAGTGCGTGCAGCAGCACACGAGGAGTGCGCGCAGCAGCGCACCAGGAGTGCGCGCAGCAGCGCACCAGGAGTGCGCGCAGCAGCGCACCAGGAGTGCGCGCAGCAGCGCACCAGGAGTGGGCGTAGCAGCGCACCAGGAGTGCGCGCAGTGGCGCACCAGGAGTGCGCGCAGCAGCGCACCAGGAGTGCGCGCAACAGCATACGAGGAGCGCGCGCAGCAGCATACGAGGAGCGCGCGCAGCAGCATACGAGGAGCGCGCGCAGCAGCGCACCAGGAGTGCGCGCAGCAGCACACGAAGAGTGCGCGCAGCAGCGTACCTGGAGTGCGCGCAGTAGCGCACCAGGCGGGCGCGCAACAGCACACGAAGAGTGCGCGTAAGCCCCTGGTTTTGGATCTAAACATTCAGTGCCTTCACCATCATTACCGTTTTCTGAGGACAAAGGCAAAAATTATTCAAAAAACCCACTGTATGTAACCGTAACCAAGTACCGTTAATTTGTTAGTTTTTGTTAATCAAACAAGACTACTCGTCCTTCTCAAACATCCAATCCACGAGCTGGCCAATGCTCACGGATTAAAAGTTCAAAATGGAATATGTTACAAACATGCAATAAACCTCGGTATGGGCCCCTACCGAGGGAAAACTACACACAACAAATCTAGGTCACGATCAGAATCTCATTAACAAAAACGAAATGAGGGTAGCGTCAACTTGGGACTCGAAATAAAAATGGACAGATCTTACTTTGGAGATATGTCTTTGTCCGTAGCAGGCTCACTGAACCGCTCGGATCTCCAACCCGACGCGCTGGGGGAAGTTCACGAGCTGATGTCGTCAGCACCGAGCAGGAAACATGGAACACCCTGCGGCGTCTGGTCTCGTACCCGAAGTCTGCGGGCTCTAATCCCGGGGTGTGGGCGGAGACGCGGCTTTCGATGACCCTGGAATTCATCATACACCAACGTTAGGAACCGCCGTAGATTTGGGAGATAGATTTATAAAATCCTCCCGCACCTACCTGATATATAACCCTTTTAATAACACCAGGAGTGCGTGCAGCAGCACACGAGGAGTGTGCGCAGCAGCGCACCAGGAGAGTGGGCAGCAGCGCACCAGGAGTGCGCGCAGCAGCGCACCAGGAGTGCGCGCAACAGCGCACGGGGAGTGCGCGC
This sequence comes from Macaria liturata, assembly GCA_964023185.1. Lineage (NCBI taxonomy): Eukaryota > Metazoa > Arthropoda > Insecta > Lepidoptera > Geometridae > Macaria > Macaria liturata. The sequence continues at coordinate 6,869,798 of OZ026824.1, read as the reverse complement.
AACAGTGCACGAGGAGTGCGCGTAGCAGCGCACCGGGAGTGCGCGCAGTGGCGCACCAGGAGTGTGCGCAACAGCACACGAAAAGTGCGCGTAAGCCCCTGGTCTTGGATCTAAACATTCAGTGCCTTCACCATCATTACCGTTTTCTGAGGACAAAGGCAAAAATTATTCAAAAAACCCACTGTATGTAACCGTAACCAAGTACCTACCGTTAATTTGTTAGTTTTTGTTAATCAAACAAGACTACTCGTCCTTCTCAAACATCCAATCCACGAGCTGGCCGATGCTCACGGATTAAAAGTTCAAAATGGAATATGTTACAAACATGCAATAAACCTCGGTATGGGCCCCTACCGAGGGAAAACTACACAAAACAAATCTAGGTCACGATCAGAATCTCATTAACAAAAACGAAATAAGGGTAGCGTCTCGGGACTCGAAATTAAAATGGACAGATCTTACTTTGGAGATATGTCTTTGTCCGTAGGCGGCTCACTGAACCGCTCGGATCTCCAACCCGACGCGCTGGGGGAAGTTCACGAGCTGATGTCGTCTGCACCGAGCAGGAAACATGGAACACCCTGCGGCGTCTGGTCTCGTACCCGAAGTCTGCGGGCTCGAATCCCGGGGTGTGGGCGGAGACGCGGCTTTCGATGACCCTGGAATTCATCATACACCAACGTTAGGAACCGCCGTAGATTTGGGAGATAGATTTATAAAATCCTCCCGCACCTACCTGATATATAACCCTTTTAATAACACCAGGAGTGCGCGCAATAGCGCACGAGGAGTGCATGGAGCAGCACACGAGGAGTGCGCGCAGCAGCACACCAGGAGTGCGCGCAGCAGCGCACCAGGAGTGCGCGCAAAAGCGCACGGAGAGTGCGCGTAGCAGCGCACCAGGAGTGCGCGCAGTGGCGCACCAGGAGTGCGCGCAGCAGCGCACCAGGAGTGCACGCAACAGCATACGAGGAGCGCGCGCAGCAGCATACGAGGAGCGCGCGCAGCAGCGCACCAGGAGTGCGCGCAGCAGCACACGAAGAGTGCGCGCAGCAGCGCACCTGGAGTGCGCGCAGTAGCGCACCAGGCGGGCGCGCAACAGCACACGAAGAGTGCGCGTAAGCCCCTGGTTTTGGATCTAAACATTCAGTGCCTTCACCATCATTACCGTTTTCTGAGGACAAAGGCAAAAATTATTCAAAAAACCCACTGTATGTAACCGTAACCAAGTACCGTTAATTTGTTAGTTTTTGTTAATCAAACAAGACTACTCGTCTTTCTCAAACATCCAATCCACGAGCTGGCCAATGCTCACGGATTAAAAGTTCAAAATGGAATATGTTACAAACATGCAATAAACCTCGGTATGGGCCCCTACCGAGGGAAAACTACACACAACAAATCAAGGTCACGATCAGAATCTCATTAACAAAAACGAAATGAGGGTAGCGTCAACTTGGGACTCGAAATAAAAATGGACAGATCTTACTTTGGAGATATGTCTTTGTCCGTAGCAGGCTCACTGAACCGCTCGGATCTCCAACCCGACGCGCTAGGGGAAGTTCACGAGCCGATGTCGTCAGCACCGAGCAGGAAACATGGAACACCCTGCAGCGTCTGGTCTCGTACCCGAAGTCTGCGGGCTCGAATCCCGGGGTGTGGGCGGAGACGCGGCTTTCGATGACCCTGGAATTCATCATACACCAACGTTAAGAACCGCCGTAGACTTGGGAGATAGATTTATAAAATCCTCCCGCACCTACCTGATATATAACCCTTTTAATAACACCAGGAGTGCGCGCAATAGCGCACGAGAAGTGCGTGCAGCAGCACACCAGGAGTGCGCGCAGCAGCGCACCAGGAGTGCGCGCAGCAGCACACCAGGAGTGCGCGCAGCAGCGCACCAGGAGTGCGCGCAACAGCATACGAGGAGCGCGCGCAGCAGCATACGAGGAGCTTGCGCAGCAGCGCACCAGGAGTTCGCGCAGCAGCACACGAAGAGTGCGCGCAGCAGCGCACCTGGAGTGCGCGCAGTAGCGCACCAGGCGGGCGCGCAACAGCACACGAAGAGTGCGCGTAAGCCCCTGGTCTTGGATCTAAACATTCAGTGCCTTCACCATCATTACCGTTTTCTGAGGGCAAAGGCAAAAATTATTCAAAAAACCCACTGCATGTAACCGAAACCATGTACCGTTAATTTGTTAGTTTTTGTTAATCAAACAAGACTTGTTAATCAAACAAGACTACTCGTCCTTCTCAAACATCCAATCCACGAGCTGGCCAATGCTCACGGAATAAAAGTTCAAAATGGAATATGTTACAAACATGCAATAAACCTCGGTATGGGCCCCTACCGAGGGAAAACTACACACAACAAATCTAGGTCACGATCAGAATCTCATTAACAAAAACGAAATGAGGGTAGCGTCAACTCGGGACTCGAAATAAAAATGGACAGATCTTACTTTGGAAATATGTCTTTGTCCGTAGCAGACTCACTGAACCGCTCGGATCTCCAACCCGACGCGCTGGGGGAAGTTCACGAGCTGATGTCGTCAGCACTGAGCAGGAAACATGGAACACCCTGCGGCGTCTGGTCTCGTACCCTAAGTCTGCGGGCTCGAATCCCGGGGTGTGGGCGGAGACGCGGCTTTCGATGACCCTGGAATTCATCATACACCAATGTTAGGAACCGCCGTAGATTTGGGAGATAGATTTATAAAATCCTCCCGCACCTACCTGATATATAACCCTTTTAATAACACCAGGAGTGCGCGCAATAGCGCACGAGGAGTGCGTGCAGCAGCACACGAGGAATGTGCGCAGCAGCGCACCAGGAGTGCGCGCAGCAGCGCACCAGGAGTGCGCGCAGCAGCGCACCAGGAGTGCGCGCAGCAGCGCACCGGGAGTGCGCGCAACAGTGCACGAGGAGTGCGCGTAGCAGCGCACCAGGAGTGCGCGCAGTGGCGCACCAGGAGTGCTTGCAGTGGCGCACCAGGAGTGCGCGCAGCAGTGCACGAGGAGTGCGCGTAGCAGCGCACCAGGAGTGTGCGCAGTGGCGCACCAGGAGTGCGCGCAGCGGCGCACCAGGAGTGCGCGCAACAGCATACGATGAGCGCGCGCAGCAGCATACGAGGAGCGCGCGCAGCAGCGCACCAGGAGTGCGCGCAGCAGCCCACGAAGAGTGCGCGCAGCAGCGCACCTGGAGTTCGCGCAGTAGCGCACCAGGTGGGCGCGCAACAGCACACGAAGAGTGCGCGTAAGCCCCTGGTCTTGGATCTAAACATTCAGTGCCTTCACCATCATTACCGTTTTCTGAGGACAAAGGCAAAAATTATTCAAAAAACCCACTGTATGTAACCGTAACCAAGTACCGTTAATTTGTTAGTTTTTGTAAATCAAACAAGACAACTCGTCCTTCTCAAACATCCAATCCACGAGCTGGCCAATGCTCACGGATTAAAAGTTCAAAATGGAATATGTTACAAACATGCAATAAACCTCGGTATGGGCCCCTACCGAGGGAAAACTACACACAACAAATCTAGGTCACGATCAGAATCTCATTAACAAAAACGAAATGAGGGTAGCGTCAACTCGGGACTCGAAATAAAAATGGACAGATCTTACTTTGGAAATATGTCTTTGTCCGTAGCAGGCTCACTGAACCGCTCGGATCTCCAACCCGACGCGCTGGGGGAAGTTCACGAGCTGATGTCGTCAGCACCGAGCAGGAAACATGGAACACCCTGCGGCGTCTGGTCTCGTACCCGAAGTCTGCGGGCTCGAATCCCGGGGTGTGGGCGGAGACGCGGCTTTCGATGACCCTGGAATTCATCATACACCAACGTTAGGAACCGCCGTAGATTTGGGAGATAGATTTATAAAATCCTCCCGCACCTACCTGATATATAACCCTTTTAATAACACCAGGAGTGCGCGCAATAGCGCACGAGGAGTGCGTGCAGCAGCACACGAGGAGTGCGCGCAGCAGCACACCAGGAGTGCGCGCAGCAGCGCACCAGGAGTGCGCGCAGCAGCGCACCAGGAGTGCACGCAAAAGCGCACGGAGAGTGCGCGTAGCAGCGCACCAGGAGTGCGCGCAGTGGCGCACCAGGAGTGCGCGCAGCAGCGCACCAGGAGTGCGCGCAACAGCATACGAGGAGCGCGCGCAGCAGCATACGAGGAGCGCGCGCAGCAGCGCACCAGGAGTGCGCGCAGCAGCACACGAAGAGTGCGCGCAGCAGCGCACCTGGAGTGCGCGCAGTAGCGCACCAGGCGGGCGCGCAACAGCACACGAAGAGTGCGCGTAAGCCCCTGGTTTTGGATCTAAACATTCAGTGCCTTCACCATCATTACCGTTTTCTGAGGACAAAGGCAAAAATTATTCAAAAAACCCACTGTATGTAACCGTAACCAAGTACCGTTAATTTGTTAGTTTTTGTTAATCAAACAAGACTATTCGTCCTTCTCAAACATCCAATCCACGAGCTGGCCAATGCTCACGGATTAAAAGTTCAAAATGGAATATGTTACAAACATGCAATAAACCTCGGTATGGGCCCCTACCGAGGGAAAACTACACACAACAAATCTAGGTCACGATCAGAATCTCATTAACAAAAACGAAATGAGGGTAGCGTCAACTTGGGACTCGAAATAAAAATGGACAGATCTTACTTTGGAGATATGTCTTTGTCCGTAGCAGGCTCACTGAACCGCTCGGATCTCCAACCCGACGCGCTGGGGGAAGTTCACGAGCCGATGTCGTCAGCACCGAGCAGGAAACATGGAACACCCTGCAGCGTCTGGTCTCGTACCCGAAGTCTGCGGGCTCGAATCCCGGGGTGTGGGCGGAGACGCGGCTTTCGATGACCCTGGAATTCATCATACACCAACGTTAAGAACCGCCGTAGATTTGGGAGATAGATTTATAAAATCCTCCCGCACCTACCTGATATATAACCCTTTTAATAACACCAGGAGTGCGCGCAATAGCGCACGAGAAGTGCGTGCAGCAGCACACCAGGAGTGCGCGCAGCAGCGCACCAGGAGTGCGCGCAGCAGCGCACCAGGAGTGCGCGCAACAGCATACGAGGAGCGCGCGCAGCAGCATACGAGGAGCGCGCGCAGCAGCATACGAGGAGCTTGCGCAGCAGCGCACCAGGAGTTCGCGCAGCAGCACACGAAGAGTGCGCGCAGCAGCGCACCTGGAGTGCGCGCAGTAGCGCACCAGGCGGGCGCGCAACAGCACACGAAGAGTGCGCGTAAGCCCCTGGTCTTGGATCTAAACATTCAGTGCCTTCACCATCATTACCGTTTTCTGAGGACAAAGGCAAAAATTATTCAAAAAACCCACTGTATGTAACCGAAACCAAGTACCGTTAATTTGTTAGTTTTTGTTAATCAAACAAGACTTGTTAATCAAACAAGACTACTCGTCCTTCTCAAACATCCAATCCACGAGCTGGCCAATGCTCACGGATTAAAAGTTCAAAATGGAATATGTTACAAACATGCAATAAACCTCGGTATGGGCCCCTACCGAGGAAAACTACACACAACAAATCTAGGTCACGAACAGAATCTCACAAAAACGAAATGAGGGTAGCGTCAACTTGGGACTCGAAATAAAAATGGACAGGTCTTACTTTGGAGATATGTCTTTATCCGTAGCCACATTATCGCCATAACAACTACTAACTAGCCACATTATAGCCATAACAACATAACTATTATAACTTTACATTATCATTTTCCTTGTGTTTCATGTACTAACCTAATAGAGTGATGGTTTAAACTATGTACAACAATATAATCCTTTTCCTTATGTTTCATGTACTAAACTAAACAAGTACTTAACGTGTTATATTTAAGTTCTTTTGCCATTTTATTTTATTTTTATTTTTAGGAAAACTGAAAAAATATCATATTGCACAAATTATTTTAAGCACGAGAAAATATGGTCACCTTAGTCCCAAAAATTTAATCTTACTTAAACTTTAGCATACCTGTAGAAAGATATATTGCAGCCACTATAAGATTCACTTCTGCATCCCGGAACACTACAAGTTCTTACCATTTTGTTTTTGTTTACTATAAAATACATTTAAATTATTTTTACAAATTACAAATGAAATTATTTTTTTCTCGCCATTTTTTGTCATATAATGTCATCATAATTTAATGTTGCTTGTGTGAAAAATAATATAATATTAATTTGTTACTTATTTTATTTTGTGTTAATTTCACAAATTAATTCAGATTTCTTTGTGTCGAGTAAAATTTATAATAAATAAAATTGAATAATATTATTTATTGCTAAATATTTCAAAACTTAAGTTGACAGTGACATTTATCACACATTATTTTTTAAACTGGCAAGCTGTTGAAGCAAGACAACAGCCTGCTCTATATGCCTTTCATTTTTGACCGATCTCACCCCCGATTTACCATTTATAGAAAATAAACTTTAGGTGTAGGAACATAAGGTTTCTATTCGTATAAAATCTATTTCACAAAACAAAAGAGAGAACAATCCAGAGGGAAAGAGAGGGATGATATAAAAAATCCTTGAGGGCAACACAATCGCCAGAATTGTAAAGTTGGCAGCATTGTCAAGAATGACAGTTCAACTCAACATGGCAGATGTACGTCAGAAAAGAAAACAAAAACAAATGTTGTTTGCTACAAATGCAAACAACGTGGCCACTATAAGTCCCAGTGTAAAAGTAATGAACCAATGAAAAACACAAACGTTTTTTCAGCCGTTTTCTTGGGAGGCCACTACAATAAAGAAGATTTTTATTTGGATAGCGGCGCGAGCGCGCATATGACGCCGAACGAAAACATTGTGAAAAACCCAACTTATTCGCCGAAAATAAAACAAGTATTGGCAGCAAATCAAGAAGCTATGCCAGTGATGTGTTCGGGTGACGTAGATATCGTCACAGTAACTCCTAAGTGCAAGTATGAAGTAACATTGAAAAACATGTTATATGTGCCGAACCTCACAACAAACTTGATTTCTATAAGTTGCCTTATACGAAATGGGAATAAGGTGAAGTTTGAAGGAAGTCGCTGCTATGTTTACAACAAACAAAACAGTTTGGTGGCTGTGGCGAATGAAGTTGATGGGGTTTACAAGTTGGAGGTAGAACACAAACCATGTTTGTTTACATCGTCGTCAGTGACAGTGAACAGTGAAGTATGGCATAGGAGATTAGGTCATATTAACATGAATGACATGAACAAGATGAAGAATGGTGCTGTCACAGGAGTAGCATACTCAGACAAGTCTGATATCAGCAAAACTACATGTGCAGTGTGCTGTGAAGGAAAGCAGTCACGATTGCCATTTGGAAATGCTGGCACAAGGAGCAGTGAGCCGCTGAATACTATTCATGCAGATGTCTGTGGACCCATGGAGTGCACATCCATAGGAGGGTCAAGGTATTTCCTTATTTTTGTTGATGACTTTACCAGAATGGCATTCATCTATTTTCTCAAAGCCAAAAGTGAATGTTTCAAATACTTCAAAGAGTTCAAAAGTTTGGTTGAGAACCAACAAGGCAAGAAAATAAAGATATTAAGGACTGATAATGGTTTAGAGTTTTGTAGCAATGAGTTTGAGAATCTTTTAAAAGAAGCAGGAATAGTTCACCAGAAAACCAATGTTTACACACCAGAACAGAATGGTATGAGTGAGCGCTTCAACCGAACTATTGTAGAAAAAGCTCGTTGTATGTTGTTCGATGCAGGATTAGATAAGAAGTATTGGGCAGAAGCTGCCAACACAGCTGTATATCTGAGGAACAGGTCTGTTGCATCAGGACTGAACAACAAAACACCGTATGAGCTTTGGACAAATAAAAAACCAGATTTAAGCCATGTCCGTATATTTGGTAGTAAAGCAATGGTACATATACCGAAGGAAAAGCGACTTAAATGGGACACTAAGTCGCAGAAACATATTTTAGTTGGTTTCTCAGAAAATGTTAAAGGATACAGATTGTATGATCCTGTAAAACGGCATGTAGTAACAAGTAGAGATGTGATTATCCAGGAAAATACAGATAGAAACTGCACGAGTGATGATGTTGTAACAGTTTCAGTTGGGGATATATCACAGCAGTCAGGCAGTAGCGATGTGAAAGAAATACACAGTAAAGAGGTGGACGAGAAGAATGAATCTATCTCTAGTTCTCTCAATGAAAGTATGTCTTCAGAATTTGAGTTTCAAAATGCCTTGACTGACTTGGATTCTACATTGCAGGAATCAGAAGAAGATGATAAAGTAGAGCCTGGTTTATCAGTTAACCAGCCAGTACCAGTAATACCCAAGCGTACTAGAAATACAATAGACAGATATGGTTTCTCAAACCTGTGTACAAAAGCAAGCCCAGATGTATCCCGTGATCCTGTCACCATCCAAGAGGCTCTGGATAGTCCTGACAGGGACAAATGGATTGAGGCGATGAAGGATGAGCTACAGGCATTCAAGGAGAATGATGCATGGCATCCTGTGAATGATCTCCCTTCTGACAAAACATTAGTGCAGTGTAAGTGGGTGTTTAAAAGAAAAATAAATAGTGATAACAGTGTACGGTACAGAGCCCGTTTAGTGGCTAAAGGTTTCACGCAGAAGCCTGGTGTGGACTATGATGAGACATTTTCACCCGTTGTTAGACATTCTACATTGAAGTTATTGTTTGCATTGTCTGTACAGATGAATTTAGATGTCACTCATTTAGATGTAAAAACAGCATTCTCAAATGGTTTACTTAAAGAGGACATTTATATGTATCAACCTGATATTCATTGTAATGTAAATCAGAAAAAGGTTATTGTAAAACTAAACAAAGCAATCTATGGCCTGAAGCAATCCTCTAGATCATGGTATGAGAGGGTTGAGCAATGTTTATGTGAATTAGGATTCAGAAAGAGTAAGTTAGAACCTTGTGTATTCACTAAAATGAGAAATGATGTAAAAATTGTGATTGCCTTGTATGTTGATGATTTCTTTGTATTTTCAAACAATCAACAAGAGACTGAACATGTAATTTCAGTACTGAGTTCTAAGTTTAAGATTAAAAATTTAGGACAGGTTCAGCAATGTTTAGGTATGAGAGTAACAATTGATAAAAAGTTAAATTTTGTAACTTTGGATCAAGAAAAATATGTAGATCAATTGTTAGATAAGTTCAACATGTCAAACTGTAAAGTTGCTAGTACTCCAATGGAATGTAAATTGGAAATAGATAAATCTGATTATTGTGAACAAGAGATTCCTTACCAACAGTTGATTGGAAGTCTGATGTACTTGTCTGTACTCACACGACCAGATATTTCTTTTTGTGTCAGTTATCTGAGTCAGTTTAATAAATGTCACACAGATGTTCATTGGAATTATGCAAAGAGAATACTTAGATACCTAAAGAGAACTAAGACTTATTGTTTGAAATTTGTAAAGGGAACAGCTGAACTTGTTGGATATGTTGATGCCGACTGGGCAAGTAATACTTATGACCGTAAGTCATATACAGGATTTTGTTTTAAAATGTCAGGCTCAGCTATTTCCTGGGAAAGTAAAAAGCAAAGAACTGTTGCTTTGTCAAGCATGGAATCAGAATATATGGCCATTGCTGAAGCATGTAAAGAAGCTATGTATTTAAGATTATTGTTATGTGAACTTACTGGCAGATTAAGTACTGTGTTGCTGTATAATGATAGCCAGAGTGCACAGAAATTGGTGGCAAATTATGTTTGTCATAGGAAAAGCAAACATATTGATATTAGATATCACTTTATTAAAGATGCAGTTAGCAATAAAGTTATTAAATTGGAATATTTGCCAACAACAGATATGCCCGCTGATGTTCTCACAAAAGCGTTATGTCCTGTGAAACATAACAGATGTATTCAAGGTTTAGGGTTAGTTATGTAGATTCATAGGATGTAAATTTAATTGAAAGATATGCTTGATGAGATGTTTAGTTTATTTGCTGTAGTTGGGGTGTTAGAAATATTATATACATAGTATGGCAACATCAAATAACCTATAAAATGTAACCTCTCTCTTTGTGCTGACCACTGTGTGGAATAAACGTGTGATAATGAAATACGTTGTTTTATTAAGTGTATATATAATTTTATTTGTGTAGTGTTTAGTACTTAATTTATTTATTGCGCAATGAATATTCGAATTTTAATTATTTATATCTGCTTTATAGATTCTATTATGGATTCAATATCGTGATATGACCGAGTTTTGATACTTTTCTTTATAGTTTTTTTTAATTGGTATGCACTAAGTGGCTTAGTAACTGTTTGACTTATTTCATTGTACATGAATGGGCCTAAGATACTTGAGAAACGTTGAGCAAAACCCGTCCTACATGAGGGGATAGCGTAGACTTTATCAGTTCTTCTCATATCTTCCTTTTGTTGGGAAGGGATGCAAATATAGATATTCGGCGTGTTGGCGCCCAACGTGGGAGCGGCGGGTCAATCGGTGAACTACGTACTTACAATGTAACGAACGCTTAGTTATTTCACGTGAAAAAACAGCCAAGCTACGAAGTAAAATATTTAATAACTCACTTAACGCTTGCGGAAACTACGTAATAAATTATTAGGAAATAAAATGGCTTGAAATCGAAACGAACTAACGACCAAATTGAATAAAACTAAAATCGTGTAAAATTGTAGGTACTCACATTTCTGGCGACAACAGGCGCTCCAACAGACTCCGGGCGCATGGAGTCCAGTATCTCTGCGATGGACCGGTAGGGCCGCTGAGGCACGTCGCTGGGGCCTCCGCCCCCGCGACTATTATCCTATGAATATTAAAAAAACGTTATCAAATTTGCAATCAACTTTTAACTAATCTTAAAAGTTGTGAAAACCGTTAAAATTCAAGAATTTATATATCTTACCAAGCAATATTGGTATTCTAGACATTTAGACATTCCAAATTTAAAAAAAATTAATTAAATACTCACAGGATGTAGTAGCGGCATCGATGCCGCGAAAACTTTCAGAAGTTCCAAACTGTCGAAGGAAAATTGGGCAGAGACACCTGCCGAAATGTATTCGCGTAGGCGACTCTCGAACGACTGAGCTGAGTATCGCGCGCCGTGAAGCAGGAAGCCATCGCATCCCTTCGCAGAAAATGTGGGGGCGGACCAATCACTGAGCCAGAATACGCTTCGCCCACTTGCCGCTCACTTTGCGCCACTACAGAATTTAGTCAGATAACCTTTTAAAGTTATTTAAAACATAACAAATATGTTAATAATATATAAAAGCTTAATTAAATTTGTTTCTCTTATCTTTAATGTTTGTAGGTATCATATTAAACACCAAAAACCATAATTGAATTTGATTTGAATTTAGGAGAAGATTTCCGGTTACGGTACAAGACCGGAAATAATCTTGTAGGTAAATTCAAATCCAATCTGATTTAATATAATACGAACGTGAAACAGAACTATTATGGCAATAAATAGAATAGTAAACTATCGAGTGTGTTAGAAAGTTTCTTTAAAACTTGATATAATGTAAGCTACAAGTGGAGGTTTGATGGCGCATGCTCAAATCAGACGCTCAATTTATTGACTTGCAACGCTATGATTCTTTAAAACTATTAACAGGAAGTCCACAAACAAAGTGTTGATAATTTTATTTATGTAGATTGTAAAACATTTATAATTTCTTTATAAAAAAATACTTCATTCGTTATGTTTTTTTAATAATTATTCCTCGCTTTTTAGTATTTTTTAATCAGGCGTTGCTCGCTTTTTTGAGCCACGTGTTACGGCAAAAGATCTTTTGGATTGATTGGCTCTACCAAACAGAAAATAATAATTATAATCGATTCAAAGATAATCATAAAACAGTAACAGTAAAAGCACTGTTACAGAACTCGACACTTAAACAAATACTTATTATTTTTTTGTTTTATTCCGAGAGTTCTCACGTAAAATTAAAGAGGCATATTAATTAAGTAATATATACTTAATTAATAGAGGCATATTAATTAGAATAATAATAGAATAATAGAATAATAGAAATTTATTCACCTTATAACATCTCGTTACATTGGGCAAGTCAATTTACATTTTTTCTTAATTATATGGTACATACCTACTTAAATTAAATTAGACTTACTTACTAAACTTATATAACAATTTGGTCATACATAAATGATGATTCTGTCAAAGGCAATCTCATGTATTCGTTTAGTGTATAAAATGGGTTGTTAAGAAAGAAGTTTTTAATAATGTTCTTAAAAGCGTTCGGAGGCAAGTTAATTAATCTATGTGGCAGTTTATTAAACATACAGACTTTATTATAGATTCCTTGTTTTTGTACTTTCTTTAATCTGTTATTTGGTAACCTCAATGCGACTATATTCCTTAGGTTGTAATGGTTATCTTTTTTCATTAAGTAATAATAACATAAAACCATTAATCTTATAAAAGCTTGAATGTGTTTATGTTCGTTTATTTTTCACGTTCAAATGCCTTAACCGACTTGGAAGTAATTTGGTATGGAATTAGGTTAGGCCCTGACACATAGGTTAACTTTGACCCTGTATTAATGTGGGTAACATCGCGGTGCGCAGCTAGTATGTAGATTAATAAAATCAGTCAGGTGGGGTAAGGGGAACTATGGGGTAAGAAAAACAGTAGCATGTAAATCAAATAATAAAGGCAGTAGGTCTATAACTACTCGGTCGCTAAAACAGCAACGTAAATTTAGTTTCAAAGAAAAAACACAGATGTCGCTATTCCACAGCAACATACGAATTCGACACAAACAAAAAATCTGTTGAATAATGGCGGCAACGTGAGCTCGTCGCAAATTTTGCTGATGATAGGTGGGCTATAGAGGTTAAGTATCGTCAATGACCTTGAGCGTTTGACGCCTAACTAGTATAATACGCTATCTAGTGATCAACGGTCACAGCTCGTGAACACCGAGCTAGCTGTTGTCAAGGAATAAACGAAATCAGATGGGACTGATTGAAAAACTTTCTTTGCCTACAATGTTACTTACTCGGTGATGTTTTGTCGGTTAAATTATTAATGGTACTTGGTATTTAATTTATATGGTTTCTACCTATTTATTTATATGGTACTTGGTATTTTTTATTTAGTTTAATTAATAAATAAATAGTACAATATTGTTATAAAAATAACTTGTTAAAATGGATTGTAAAGAAAAAGTACATAGATTAAAAGTGATAAACTATGAACCTGCAGGTTTGCCCAATCGACGGCATGCAATTTTTTTTATGCGATACTAATACATATGCTGAAGGCTGAGTATCACAATCACTTTGGCCATCAGACCTTGGAGTACCACAAGGGATCTCGAGAACTATAAGAGATAGCGGGTGGATGCTTGAACTAAATATGATGAGAACTGGTTGTTGGTATAGGATCATACGAAATCATCATCATCTTCAGCCAGCTTTCTACTGCATTCAATCTCTATATATTTTATCCGTTTGATAGTTTCTGATTTTTTACAACTTCAAGACATTTTGACTACATTTTTCATCATCATCATCTACAGCCCTAAACAAATTGGATTCGAGTTTTTTCAATATATTATATCTTGGAGTATTATATCCTACCGAGTTTGATGATAAGTTTGCGTTTCCAAATCCATATGACGATAAAGTTGCATATGACTACCGAGATCATTCAAAGTCACAGATAATCAAACATCATCATCATTCTCAGCCCACTTTTTACCGCATTTTATCTCTTTACCCTTGTGGGTCCAGAATGTATAGAATAAATGAAAAGTTGGTGATAGGTGGAATTGACCTTGGAGTACCAAAGGGATCTCGAAAACTATAAGAGATAGCAGGTTGGTGCTTGAACTAAATATGATGAGAACTGGTGGCATGTGTCGGATTATACAAAATCATCATCATCCTCAACCAACTTTCTACTGCATTTAATCTCTATGTATATTTTATCCGTTGAGTCACAGATTTTTTACAACTTCGAGACATTTTGAAAAAAATATTTCATCATCATCTACAGCCCTAAACAAATTGGACACGAGTTTTTTTTAAATATCTAACCTACCGAGATTGATGATTAGTTTGCGTTTTCAAACCCATATGGAGATTTAGTTGCATTCGACTGCCTTGGTCATTTAAGTCACAGATTATCTAACATCATCATCATCCTCAGCCCACTTTTTACCGCATTTTATCTCTTTACCCCTTTTCTAGTGCCAATTTTTATTATTATTATCCCATATTCATTTAATTACAACTATTTTTTAATTTTTTTACAATATATGTATAAAAAAAAGAAACAAATATCATAAAAAACTTAAAACTAGTGATGCCGCCGGCATGGTATTAATGTTACAGGCTATTGTGTTGAGTTGTTCATTGACTTAATTAAACTGGTCTATTGTACGAGGAACGGCACCCGCCAGTTATGCCTCATTAATAAAAATTATAGCGGGTGATGACTTGCCACTCACTAAATGGGCCCTCCACAAAAGGCAGCCTAAGATGACGCCGGAAGGGCAACATTGGTGTGCGTGGCTTAGGGTGTCGAGAGGTGTGCTGCGCGTTCTCTGAGCGGTACTAGCGGCGTTATGCCCTTTAACACTTCCACCCTGGAGCTTAGGTACTTAGCTCTTGCGTCTTCCACTCCCGGACGGCCAATCAAGGCAAGCCAGGAGGCAGGAGGTCTCATTTAGCCCCCAGGGAATCGGGGTCCGCGGTGACGCCACTCACCGACGACTCGCCATAAAGTCGCCCCTGCGGTTTTATTATTATTATTATCAGAAAAGTATTTTTTCTCGGAATTTGAAGAATTCCGGTAAGTTAACGAAACATCACGGGCCACGGCCAAGTGAGTTTCGTGTTGTTGATCCTACTCTTGACTAGTGTCATCTTGAAGGAATTTTCTTACAATGCGACACGTGTTTAAAATAGCGGCCTTTTGCATTGTAATGTACAGAGTTTTGGACAGATTTAGTAATTGGATAGAGTGATGTAAGTATTTTGGTATCACACCTGTGCTAGAGAGAACCAGCGGCACAATGTATACTTTGTTCATCTTCCAAATTCTTATGATTTCTTCTTTAAGTTCAGTATATTTATGGATTTTATCTGTTATGGTTTTTTGAATATTATGTGTGTTAGGAATGGCTATGTCTATTAAATAAACGCATTTTTCAGTTTTATCGATAAGAGTTATGTCCGGTCTATTGTTATGTATTGTCTTGTCTGTGAGTATGGCTCTGTCAAAGTACATTTTGTGGCAGGAACTCTCCAACACAGGGCTTGGCACATATTGGTAGTAAGGTTTTAGGTTATTGTCTATTAGATTGTGTTTTATAGCGAGCTTTTGGTGTATAATATGGACTACTTGGTTATGTCTGTGTGTATAGTCAGTTTGTGTGAGAGTTGGGCATGCGCTAGTGATGTGTTGTATGGTCTCAAGTTGATAACTTTATTGACAACACTATGTAAAAGTACACAAAATACGCTTAACGTACTCAACGATTGCAATAAAAACATATTTAAGCCAATGAAGCTATGTAATTACCAGATATGAAAGGCATGATTATTATAAAAACCGGCCAAGAGCGAGTCGGACTCGCGCACGAAGGGTTCCATACTATCGTCTATTTTTTGTACCTATTAGTTTAGATATTTATTTTTATAGTTTATAATATTATATATTTCTAAATATTTACTTACAAACACATATTCATGTTTTTACCTGTTTATAAAGATCGAGTAAAATATTGCTTAAAAATTACGTTTGTTGTATGGGAGCCTCCCTTTAATATATATATTTTGTTATTTAATTATTTATTTCGAAGTACAAATAATATACAAGTAAATATTCTGTGAAAATTTGAAGCGTATACTTGTAACCGTTTTTAACATTGAGCAAAAAAAATACAGACTGGATACAGACAGCGGAGGCTTAGTAATAGGGTTCCGTGTTCATTCATGTACCTATATACTGTACTGAGAGCATGAAGGTTGCGATTGATCGTGTGACTGTTCGTTTTCTTGTTTTGGTTTTTTATTTTCTTTGTTAATAATGATCTTTTTAGTCGTTAATTGTTTTTTCAGCTTTGCTTCTATTATGTATTGTGGTTCTCTTATTGGCAGATTTCTTGGGTGCCGCGGGTCTATTATTTCTGGCAATACACAATCTTCATAAAAAGTTATCAATTTGGGTTTCATACATTTTTCACATATTTTTCCTAAAACCGAACTAGAAAGAAAGAAATAATGAAAAACGTGGAAAAAACGGGGAAAATTATTCATCTTTGAGGGCTACCGTTGCATGCGCTGCGAAAACGGTTCAAGATATCACAAAAATATGTATGAAAGAATTATTTCTCTTAAAATAATCTAACAAAATGTCCTCAACAATATATAGGTATGTCTATCTTTTAAGGTTAACTCACTAGAACCGTTTTTTTGGTAATAACTATTCCACGCGGACGAAGTCGCGGGCACCAGCTAGTGTTATATAAATATCATTACTTATTAACGTAACAAATCTTGTAATCTTTGTATTTACTTTGACACCAGCAATACACCTTTTAACCGAACATAAACATAAATTGCGGGTAAAAAAATAATAGGTCTTTAACTATGAAATTGCCGATTTGTATGACGAAATTGAGAAAAATGATGAACAGATATACCTACACAGATGCAATTGATAACTAAAGTTAGATGGAAAAAAAGCTATGCACTACGTATATCAATTTCTCAAAAACAGTGTATATGATAAAAATATACCTAGTTAAAGTAGTGAAACCGACGACACATTGAAAGAGGTGTTTTCAATGACTTCCCTATAAGTAATATGCACTAGTAATACATTTTTTTTTATCTAAAAGGTACATAATTCAACAATTGATACAATAAATATTGAATTTGGAAAAAATATAGCTGTACTTAAAAGTTACAAACAGATTAAAATGTAAGAAAAAAACGGCAATTTTATGGGTAAAGACCTATTATTATTTGGATTGAATAAGACTCACTCGAGTCGAGTTGTGACGTCAGGCGTTGGCGCACAAAAGAACCGGCATGTCGTGGCGTAACAACCATGAGCGCACGCGACTTGCGGCCGCTCGCCGCGCCTGCCGCCCGATCCGATACCTGCTGGTAAGGCGTATAGGACGATTCGCGCGACGCGGCAACTATTAAATCGCGTACGCCCGTGCATTGTGGCACAGCCTAATCTTTGCACTCAAGAAAGATAATGGTTTAAAAAAATGGACGTGTAAACTTACCAATAAATGAGTTATGAGTTATGAGTTTTGAGTTATGAGAAGTTTGTAACAATATGTATCGATAAAAGGTAAGTTTGACTTTCGAGATTTACATAATGTATTGACTAATTTATTTTTACTTTGGGAATTTTAATATAAATAGGTACCTAATTTTTTTCTGATAACTTGTAGATATAGACGTGAATTCTTGGAAGACCTATCATATCATGTAAATTAAACAAAAAATATTTTTTTTTTCTTACTCTCACTCTTTTTTTTGCTTATAAAAAATATAGGCACATATTTGTAGGCAAAACAATTTACTACATATTATGTCTTAAACAATTTTTTTTGTAATATTTCAATGGACTAAAATGTCTGTTCTGTACGCGACACGAATTCACATCTACAACTATATTTACAAAATCACTTTTACTGAAGTCACTAAAAACTAACAAAATATCTTAAATAACTATATTTAGGAATTGTCTCTGTCAATTTAAACAATGTTTAATTAATAAATTGGGTTTAAAAGGAGAAAAAATTCGAAAATGTTCGGTCGGGAGACCGAATACGTCCACCCTTCGCAAGTTGCTAGAGCAGACTGACCCGCCCCCCGCCAAGGGCCGCGCGGGTGTCAGGCAATCAGAAAACCACAAAATAACACAAAACTCACAAAATTAGGGCTGTAAAAAATAATGTTAGCGATCATTTTGAAGAGTTTTACATTTCATATCTGATGGTGTAAACATATTTTGCAATGCTATCTTCCATCACAAGTTTTGACAAGATATAAGAATGAAAAATGCTTTCACTAAATATTTTTTTTTTTGCAATAGAAGCTTGTAATTCATACTTTTTTTGGCAACATTTAATAGATTAAAATATGTTCTATTTGATAATATTTTTTATAAGTTGGTAGGAATTCTCCAATCTTCACACATATGAGTTAAATGTACCCATTTAGCGAATCGTAAAGGCTTAGGTGTCTGCAAATTGTCTACAAGGTGTATAAATGTCTGGTAAGTATTCATCTATGTCTTTATTAATAGTTTTAATGTACAAACATGTGAAAACTCTTCAATAAATATGAAAATACGATGTGTTTAGAAGCATAACCAAAAAAATCACAAGTGGGGCAAGGGGAACTACTTAGGCCGGGGTAAGGGGAACATATGTTCCTCTTTCCCGATATCAGGGGTAATAAACATTTGAACACCTGGTACTTGCTTCGATTGATTTCGACCGGGGATTTTTTGCGGGAATGTTGAAAAACATGTCGGCATTGTTTTATTTTCATAAATGAGTTACATATTAATCTGTGAAAAATATTGTAATTCATCATGTATTATAAGTATTGTTATATGAAAAGGTGTATTTAAACGTGTTTTCCTATTATTGCCTACCTCATAGATGCTTCCTGTAAAGTCACCACTACTATTGATATGTTTTGTTAAGAATTTAAGATATTTTGTTTCGTTATATATGTTGTTAGAGAAACTTTTGTCAATATTGTGCGAGAAAACTAATAACTACTACCTATAATAATTTTTTTTACAGAAGGTGAAACCGTATTCACTTTTCCTCTTATAGATGATATTTCGGAAGTGAAACACACTGAGGACATCGTTACCAAATTGCCTAAGCCTACTATTGGCCGAAGAGGATAAATTATTTTCAAAATGCTGTTTAATTCTTTTAATGTTTAATAAATGGAGCACAATAAAATAATATAAAACATGTTTGTATTTAGTTGACTACCCCTGTCTCCACGTCATATGTTCCCCTTACCCCGAATTTCGATTTTGATTAATATCTTCTATTTAGAACCTTATGGCATTGCATTAGAGTTATCATTTGATTAATGAAAACTGAAAGCATAAAACCTTGCATGTGTACGTAGCATTGGTATTGATATTCACACATTTATGGAGGCAGTTCCTCTTACCCCCAAAACCGGGAAAGGGGAACAACAGGACCAGCCTCAGGATTTAGCATTTTTTTATCAAAAGTATGATAGGTATCATTAAAAGGCGTTCTATTTCAGAAAGCCAACAGATTAACAAGTTAAATATTCATATAAACTATAACAATCCTATCAAATATTGTGAATAAACGTAAATAATATGACATGAAAAATAAAGTATGTTTCCCTTACCCCACCTGACCTTACATATAATCAGTACTTTTTTTATTTCATTTTATAAACTTGTTTAACATAAACACAGTTTTGAACCCGATCAAGATGTGCCTTCCTTCCTAAACAACTTTATAATTCAAATCTTTCTGCAGATTCAATGAAGTCGATCAATTGACAATAATTTTTATTAATTGGTACTACATGGACCTCAGTGAGGTCGTCAAAAATGTACCTACATATGCTTAGATCTTTAAAACTACACAACGGTTTGATGCAGGTTTTCGTAATGGATAGTGATCTAAGAAGGTTTATGTGCGTAATTTTGCTGCTAAGCCACGGGCAAAAACTAGTAAAACATAAAATAGTTCATAGTTTATTTATTAACATTTCTAATATTTGAAATTGTCTGCGAGTTCCAGAACGTGATCGAAGAAAAGGAAAGCTGGTTGGAGACACCTTCGTGCAGTCGAAGTAGAGAGGGTGCCTGCTGCTACGTCGTGAGAGGAGCAAGCTGCTACGTCATGAGAGGAGCCTGCCGCTACGTCGTGAGAGGGCAGAGACACCACGACACACCGACGAGCAACGGGGCGGGATCAACCACGGGCTTCGCACACCACGTACTTACAAGGTCACGTAGTCCTTTATTTTGTTATAACGATTTTGCTAAAATAATTAATATTTTCTTGTAACGATGTAATGAAATAATGCCGCAGAGCATTTTTCGGGCAAAAATCAGAGAATAGATGTCTGGTAGTAGTAGTAGTCGGCGAATGAGTTGCGATATACATTGGATGAGACTATAGGAGATCAAACTATTTATTTTTTCAGTTCAAGATTACAGGTATTGGCCAAGATTTTGTTGGACAGTCCAGTAATTTTATGTTGTTTCTATATCTGAGATGAGTGGCGGGTAAAGTAAGGGTACTCTTACACTATTAATAAATAAATATTTTTCTGGTGTAACATCTAATAATAAATCTCATTTTTGTCATTTCATCAAAATTAAAAGCCATGAAAAGTTTTAAATAAAAGCTTAACATTTCATGTGTTTCAAGAATTGTAATACAATAATAACATGACCACTGATTTGGGTAGTCTCCTATAGATATCTACGCCACAGTAGCATTCTGCCATAAAAAATTAGTCAATTTGCAAATACCGCCATTGCAAATATTTTTAAGATGTCCAATTTAATAAAAAAAATATTACAAAAAAGCTCACTAGGTGTACCTAGCAGTAAATAATTCCGTGTTTCTTGATTCATCCTACGTAGGTATTACCTACTCTTTGGGTATAACAAACATTTGTTTTTATTAACGCATCTCATTAGAATTAGCTAAGTCACGTTTATTTATTTTAACGGGGAACACTGAAAGCAATTGATATCGTGACATTACGGTGACATTCGTATACTTGACAGCTTTGTACTCAATGTCATGATTTATTTTATAGCTTCGATGCTAAAATTATTTAGCTATCTATAAAAATTATCTAGTATTAATTATTATACAATATTAATTTAAAAAAACTTTTCGTGAATCTTAGCATTAATGATGCCGGTCCTAAGCCCGGATAAAGGAGGAAGGCACAAAGCTCGTGAAAATATTTTCTAGATAATTGCCATTTCGATAACCAACATTTTATCAATTCTATTTGTTTGTGTTTTTATGTAATATTGTCAAAATTGTACACATACTATAAATGGTATGTACCTCTAAGTCTCTCCGTTGTCATTCCTGAATCGGCGCGCCGGTCCAGTAATTACTAACGGGACCGCCTAACGAATAGTAATGGTGAATTCAAGGTCTAGTTATCCCCCTAAGCAGTACCTACCATATAACTGTCACGTGGTCACAAACAAAAGGGATTTCCTAGACTTACCTATTCGTTAGGCGGTCAGCCCCTTAGTATTTATGTATATGTTACAGCGAAAGTAATAAATCCAGATATTATATATACTATCCAGCTATTATACATAATATCATATCAATTTAGACAAAGTGATAATTGAGACAAAATTAATCACATTAACCAGCTATTTTATAAAATATCTTGGAATACTTGGATAATGTAATAAAAAAGTAAGTTAAAGGTGAAAATTATATTTTTTTATTTAAATATAAATATGAAGCATAAATATGTAGTACCTAACAATTTAGTCTCATTTTAAATAGTTATTGTAATAAGTATGTATTATATTTTATTAATTTTCAAAATATATATTCACGTTGATTAACATTGTTTATAAAAATTAACATTGATTATTGGATTTAAATTGTATGTTAAAAAATAAATTCCTTGTTCAATAGCCATAAGACAAAACTAATAAAACACAGAGATCAATACGAGTAATTTAACATTGCTTAGTAAAATTAAAATGGTTTACAAATCAATACGAGATGTATTTGGTATCACTCCTTAACAACTACAATATTAATATATTTAAAAACAACTGGCATGAAAATACAATAAAATTATTATTATTTATTCTTACAAGTAAGGCTTTTATGACATTTTGAGTTACACAAGAGGTTTGACTTTTTACATTTGCATCTATTAGAAACGCATTCCCCAGTACAGTTGCAATGCTGAAATCCTTGGCCACCAAGATGTGACTCTTTCTTTGCACATTCTCGGATAGTAAATTCAATATCAACTGTAATAAACGTATCTTTGCAGACAGTAAACTGATATTTTACTGAAGATAGAGCTAACATTTTATCAGCTTATTTTTCTTGCCCTGGTTTTTTTTTTGAAAGATTGTCCAATTTAATCTTTGATATCTCCAATTTCTGGACTGGCCTGTTAGCTTAGTTGGTAGTGGCTCTGCCTTCTAATCTAGAGGTCGCGGGTTCGATTCCCGCATGACACAAGTATTTATGTACTTTAAAAAAATATATATAATTACTTGTGTTGAGTATGGTTGTTTGTATGTATAATAAGTATGTATTTACAAAAGAAAAGTATATAAGTAATATATCCGTTATCTAGTACCCACGACACAAGCGTTTGCTTAGTGTTGGGCTAGATGGCGCTGTGTGCAATGTCCCGGAATATTTATTTACTTATAATATTTATTTCTTGTTTCTTTTTAACGAGAAAGAAGGTATTATGTGAACTTTTAATCAGAGATTTGACCTCACAGGTATAGGTAGGCACTACCAACCTACTAAGAAATCACAAAGCCCTATGATAAGTTAATAGCTTAAGCTCAGAGTTAATTACCTATTACTAGGCTTAATAGATAGGTACCTAAGTACAATATGTACTTACCTAGCTTGTCCATACTTAGCATTCAGTATTTATAGCAAATAAAAAAATATAAGTTGGTAGGTACATTAGGAGTTAATACTTAAGTCTAACCTTTAATGTTAAAAAGTCCTACTTGGGCATACAATTAAGTAGGTATGTCTAATTTACAGTTATTTGAATAACATCTTTGGAAATGTCTATTATATAAGCTTAGGTAAGTAGGTACTATAGTTACCTTCAAATGTTGCGATAAAAAATAACATAAAAGACATCCCTTGGTTTACCAAATTCAACCAAAATTGATACAGCATCTAACTATGCATTTATTTCCAGGTGATGTGACCAGGCAAAGGGAAAGTTCTCGAAGAAGCCAAGATCACATCATCCATTCCATTTATTTACCATATCAATTTAATTGCAATCTAATTGTTGGTTATCTACCTACCTATTTAATTGTAAAGTTACAGATTATGAAAAAAAGTCTAGTTATGGAGATTCATTCTGTGTTTTAAACCTACCCCTGGGCACAGTCCACAACTGTAGGTATATAAATAGTTACTTATTTACTTTAAAAGATTATTAGAAAATTATAATTAGGTTAAAAAAAACAATCAAGATTAAGATATTAGCTTATGAGAACACTTTATTAGATAAATAATAAGTTTATACATACTTACTTGAATAAAAATTAATAAATTAGATAATCAGTCCACTATTGTTCTCAAAATTCTCAGAAAAAAACTCTCTTGAAAGTTGAGGTGAGCTGGAGAATGTTCAAAGTCATGCAGGAACATCAGTAGGTATAGATAGTGAGACACAGTTACACTAGAAGCAGGCTTCCATGGATTTTCAAGTTTCCTTAGAGTGACATTATTCTGTACTAAATAAGTAATGTTTCATTTGAAGTAAACAAGATAGGTAGGTACCTAAGGAGTTTATCAAATAAAATTCTGCCTGTCATCAATGCTAGTTGGTTTATTTTTCCTAGTTTTTCTGCTCTGCTTTGGTGGACTAACTATGTACCTACATGAAGGTAGAAGCTATCTATTAGACTCAAAGTTATTTATGTAGAACAAACCTAAATTTTAGCAAAAGAAAATAAAACATTGTAAATGATCTCATTCTTGATGACATTGTTGGCTACATACAGAATGGCAAGAACTGACTAAAAGAAAGGGTTAGAAGTGGTCATCATTATTAGCAGATTCTAGTAGATTCTGCTTGAACATAGCATATAATAATTGTACCTAAGTAAGTAGGTACTTACCAGTGCTATATATACTTTTATCGTTTAGCCACCATCCTTGCCTTCTTTTTCTTTGAGGTTATTTGAAGAGGTAATCTATTTCTTTATTTTAACAGGAAAGTAATTTCTGATGAGATGATATAGGTACAACTCAATACCTACAGCAGTTATGTACTGAACCACACGAAACCTAACAACGCGTGATACTTAAGCTCCCTGGTGATAAGCATTACCATGGATAAATTGGTATTTTCATTCATTATATCGCTGCATCAGGTTCCAAATTGATTTTGTAACGCAGACTAGTTAGAAAATGATACCTAACCTACGCGTTCGAGTTGAGAATAAAGATGGCGTAACCAAACCAAAATAAATCCAAAACGAAATCGTGCATGTACACGATATCCTATCCGTACACAAAAATTAAGAAAATTTTAAACACTCCTACAAGCAAACAAGCACCCAGTAGATCTAGACACCTGTTTTTAAATAAGTAAGCAGGTACGATAGCTCTCGCCAGATTGGTACTGCGTGAGAATAGCCAAAACAAACAAACTATTACTTATTCCATGGCTTCACGCAGTTTACTACATTGATAAAAACCTAAACACATTGACAGAATTTCTACTCACACACAGAAAATTTTATATTTTTTCAAAGAAAAGGGATATTGCCAAAATACAGAAAATATTAGCGTTCAATCAAATTAAAGACAAGTATTGAAGCAAGTATTCGACACAGAGAAATTAACCACTACGTTTAGTATTCGAGTTTTTCGACATCTACGGAAATAGTAGTACAGATGACAAATATTTTCAAATTTTTCATTGATTTCTTGATAGAATGAACTAAACCGTATATTTGTTGTCTGTTTAGAATGAACAAAATGAACGTTGTTATGAACATGTTCATTCGCGACTGCGTGAAAATAACTGGTCCGAAAATTTTGGTAGAATAATAAATCAGGATCACAGAGTACTTTTTTATATACGGAATTGTCGAAGTAAATTACCTATACAATATACCTTCGAGCATCAATTAATATCGTATAATTATAGCGTGTAACGTGAGTGTAACTACAATATGTCACCAACAAGGGCAGCTGGATTAGTTATATTCAGAAATGTGAATCAAGCTGTACAGTTTCTTATGCTACAAACTTCTTATGGACAAAATCATTGGACTCCACCTAAAGGTATTTCAAAAGAGTGAAAAACTAACTTTTGTAGTAATATATACTTACTACTTCAATATTAAAACTACTACTACTTGTTACTTTCTTTGTTGTTACAATGCAGAAAGTATAATAATATGACCAAGGGATCAAAATGAATTGTAATCGAAAGACTAATCTAATTAGGTATAGGTGCAGATACACATAATTGAATACAATTTTATTTACAGGACATGTAGATCCTGGAGAATCAGATTGGCTAACAGCACTTAGAGAGACCAAAGAAGAAGCAGGCTTATCAGAAGATGATTTAGAGGTAAACTTATCATAACAATTATTGTAGTGTAAATATCTATGTCCCATGCATGCTCATAAACATATTTCTACTTCTAGTTTACTAATAATGTTCTAATATTAAATTGATAGTTATTAGTCTAATATACTAGTTTGTAGTTAAAAGTTGAACCTTTTTTTAGTTTAAACCTTATTTTTTATAAAATATTGTTATTGTATGTTCATAGTAAGTATATATCTTGAAATATTTTATTTATTAGCTAAAATATATTTTTCTTTATTTACAGATTTACAAGGATGTATCAAAAACATTAAATTATGAAGTAAATGGCAAACCCAAAGTGGTTGTATATTGGTTGGCAAAATTAAAGAACCCAGACCAAGAAGTAAAACTGTCTGACGAACATCAGGATTTGAAGTGGCTTTCATTACAGAAAGCTCAAGAAATAGCTGGCTATGAAGACATGAAACTGTTACTTGAAGAGTTTAATGAAAAAGCTAAATTGAATTTATAATAATTCAAATCTGTTCAACTGAAATTACAAAAAAAGTAATAAAAGAAATCATATTTGCTATTTGAACTTTTTTTCATTTAATTACTCTTATTAAGGATTATTTAAATTGTTTGCGTATTATAATTATAAGCTCATGATTAGATGATTACAAAAACAAAATACAAAAATATTTATTGACATAATAAAACAGGTAACAATAAATTTCGTGAAACTTCTGGCCTTGTGCTAGTCGTGAGACTGTGTTACAAGGCCAGTGTCTTCTCCCAATTGTGAGGCTTATATAATATTACGATTGAACCCTCAGATCGAACCATTACCTAAAAACGAAAATGTAAGTTTGATCTGTTTGTTCCTCTTTATTCCTCTAACATAGCGAGCGATATTAATTTAAAGCAGAGACAGTTGAGTAGACTCGAAAGTTACCGTGTTACAGTTAAACTGTAAGCATTCACTACTTTTGAATATAAATAATAAAATATTTTACTAATGGAACATCACGACCACCCAAGGTCATTTAGCATAGCATAATGAGATTAATTATTTTTTTATATAATCTATTTTATATTTATATATATAAATTTACCCCTGCCTCTACTGAATTCTACTATTTCATTTATTTTTTTATATTGGCAATTTATTATGAACTGTCAAGATTTTGTTCATTCTCTAATCTTTGTTTTGAATTTTGATTCCTTTCCTTTTCAGATTTCTTTCAGTTACAATAAAATGAGCCGATAGGTAGGTAAACATGAAATTAGAGATAATGGGAAAGGCAGAAAACGATGATAGTGAACCCAATGCTTCTACAAGCTCGGGAGAGTGTTCTACGACCAAGGCCAAGCCGCGAAATCAAGGGAAGAAACGTAAGAGGTAAGCTTATTTTAGCGGGAACCTCTCGTACCTTTTTACATATTTTACACTAAAATTAATTTATCTTGGTCAAGAAGCTTTTGTTCAACTATTCCTTTAACATAAATAATTACTTATAGATTATTCAAATGAGTTGCAATAACGCATTTTAGAAGTAATGCTTATTATATTGTAAGTCTAATTTTCGTAAAAGAAAATTTCTATTTTTCATTCATTAGAGATGCAAGCGATGATAGTAGCAATGATGAGGTCGTTTTCTTTCCGGACAATGCCGTGGAAACTTCTATCAATGTCCACGCTTCAGCTCTGAAAAATAACCTGGATGAGGCAGAAGTAAGAAGAATCCTCAAGGTATGTATAAAAGCTCACTGTACTGTACTAAAGCACCCGTAAGGAATGATTCTCTTTAAGTATATCAACCGGCTAGCACATAAATTCATATGTGTTGGTCCTATAACGAACTTGAGAATTGTAACGCCTCGGATAACAATGATGAACAATCTGTTAATGTAGATCTAGACATATTCGGAATTAGTCTCAGTTCTTTTAGAAATAATTTATATAAGGTGTTCTAATGTGATCTTGCATTGCATTGCAACGCGCCGAGTGTACATCAGTGCTGTTGTACTGCAACGTTAACCCACAACAATGTAATGTTATGTATTTCACCTTGTTTTGCTTGCTACACAAATTATTTTTGTACCTTAGTCGTGTTTTTTTTTATGATTTTGCTTAATATTTAGATTTATTGTAATTTTTGAATTATATGTATTATTTTAATAATTTCACTTTAGTTTAACTTACTGAACATTGGATTTGTTTATAATCATGTTGTGCACACATGTGTTTGATGCACAGAATGGATCAATACCTTTAAAATGTTATGCTGTCACTCATGTATCTTCTGTGTATTGTGTTGTGTGCCTAATAAAATAAATAAAATAAAAAATAAAATAATGACGTCGAAAAATGATCTCAACATGTTTTGGAGCACTATGGACTCCATTTTCAAGATTACAAGTCAGAACTATGTGTATCCCAGTTGGCCACCCAATCTAGACATTACAACACACAGAGAAGTTTTCTAGAGGCAAGATATTTGTTTCATCATCCAAGGCCTTCTCTATCCTACTGCTGGGCATAGGCCTCTCTTTGAATGTGCCAGCTGGGTTGATCTTGTGCAGACCTCATCCATAAAAAATATTATATCTTGATATTTGTTTGGATACCAACAATTTGAGAATTAAATGATCTATCTTTCTTAGTTTTGAGTCTAACTATACAACAGTTTGTGCAAATAGCAGCCAAGTGACTGCACATTAAGTTGAAATTTAATATATTTAAATGATTATCTATCTATTACAGAAAGTAGTGACCAATGACCGTGTGCTAGCTCTAGTGAAGCAGAGAGAGGAAGAGGAAGAAGAATCCAGCGCCAATAAAGAAGTGGTTCCAAAACTCACTCGGGCTAAAGTCAAGTAAGTTTATTGTAATATGAAACACAGAGATGAAATAAGAACAAACTTAAATAATATACAAGTTTCATGTCACAACCTGGTCCCATCTCAGCTTGTGCTGCATTTATGTTTCAATTACTTTCCTCTGATGGTTTGTGTAGGAAGAATTGTGAACTGAGTGTGTCTAGATTTCTGTTTAACATATAATTCTGTGTTTAGTATAAATAAAGGTGAAACTGTCATAACTAAAGTTTAATAGCATTTTATTACGAAAACAAACAGAAATCTTATGTTTATACTTTACTTTTTACCAATATTTATTTTAATGTACTCAGAAGTCTTAGCTGGCTTAGACTAATGTTATGTGATTCTCTTCCGCAGAGAGTTAAAAAAAGTAAAAACCACCAAATCATCAGCATGGGATTTGGAGAAGCTCAAGCTGATGCCCATCAAGCATATCCCCGTGAAGACCAGGCCCGAGGTGAAGGCTCTCATCGCCCAGGAGCTGCCGGAGGATGAGGATGATGATGAATATGAACCCACTCATGATGATGTGCCTGTAAGTTTTGTGTCTAGTAATTCTAGCTATTATTAGTTAGTGGGTTGGATAACATCCTATATTGTTGGTCCTTGATGTTTGGTATAGCCTCTGACTTGGTTTTAAAACAACTGGCCAGTTTTTTTAAACCAAGTTTCTTAGGGTGTTTAGTAAAACTCTCGATACGAGCTGGCAACTCATATAGAAAAAAGAACAGAATACATATTTTTTTGTAGTGCAATTGGGACTTCACACTTGATACTATGGGGCTTTCAAATGTGTCTCCTTCAATCAATCAATATAGCTTTATTGTACACCAGAAAACAAAAATACAAAACAATTTCAAGAAATATTACTTAACCTTGGCCTGCGTACATTAGCTGGCCTTACCGCTCCTTCTTTCATCTTAAATATTTAACTGAGTAATGTAGTTTTTTAACACTATTTTGTATGGTTTTCCCTCAGAGTGACGATGACCACGTAGAGTCGTGCAGTGACCTGGACTCGCAGCCGCGCACGCCGGCCACGCCCGTCAACACACCCAGCCCGAGGGTCCTCAGAGATGGACCTTTTAAAGTGCCACAGGTAACAAGTCTAAATATTCAGAACTTAGTAGAGATAAGCCTGGCTACTACAACACAGGGAATCCTACAGCAGTAGTCAGGACACACAATGTAACTATTCTGTGTAAACTTGTAGCAAAGCGAAGTGGGCGCCTGCGATACAAGTGTATACTTAGTGCAGGGCTCACAAGAAAACAAACAAACCTTCCTAAATAAAAAACTGTAACTATATATCTAAGTATGTAAATATTAGTTTTTAAGGTTGTATGTAATACCTTCAGTTAATAAATAATTTTGTATTTGTATTTGCACAGCCTAAATTAAATTGTATAAATGTAAATTGTAAATAGCAACATTGCATTATGACATACTGTACCTAACATAATTAGAATATTTTAATATTAAAACTTTCGTGAGACATTTTATCAAAATATTAACTAAACGGTTTTCACTCACGTGTCTGCGTGCTGCTGCGGTCCCAGAACATACGTTCTGAAGATGGATGTCATAACATCCGAAACGCGTAAACAACTTACGCGATTTACACGTGAGTGAAAACCGTTTAGTTACGATTTTGATAATTAAGTAGAATACCTACTGCGTTCATGAAATGTGTGTTATATATATATATTATAAATGATTATTATGATTCGTGACTTCGGTTCATTTGTTTCCAAATAAAAAGTAGCCAGTTTCACGACGTATAGTGTGAATATGCCTAAAATCGCGATGTTGGTAAAGGCAGAGAAGACCAACACAGTAACAATCATATATTTGCTTTGATATATTGGTTTAATATACAGAGGTACTTTTTTGTGTTATGGCTTTTGCGAAGATTTGACTTTGCAATTCTGCCAATGTCAAGTGGGAAGATAGGCCATCAAACTGAGAAATTCAAAGTGAAATATCGATATGTACGGTGGTTCTAAATTGCACAGTTGAGTCTTTTTTCCCCCTTTTTTGCTTTCTGTAACAGCGATGGTTAACCAATCTACAGACATATACAGGACACACACAAACATACGAGTAGATTCATATACATAGCTACATATTAATTAAATTAAATGTTACCCATAATTTTATTTTATTATTTTAGAGGTACTTGTAACTTATGCCAAGTCTTTAAGGATAGCGTTTTCTTGCGTGTTTTTTAATTTAGAACAGCTGTTAGTTTTTTTAAGTTTTTCAAAAGTATTAAATAGTATTGGCTTACCGGTTTCTTGAGTCAATTAAAATTTAGGCCGGACAAAAACTAAATATTATCTGAGTCAGAATTTAAAAAAAAACTTGCATTTCAGGATATTTGTAGAGCTCGCCGCAAACTCGATATTGAAGAGGAAGATGCGACCATCGCGCTCCGAACCAGATCTAAACTAAGTCTGTCAGCGACATCTATTGAACATATAGGTAAGGGATACATAATATGTATATGCAATTGTAATAATGATATCATCATCCAGCCGATTTAGTTTCACTGCTGGGTATAGCCTCTCTCCTAATATGCTAGACGAGTAGATGACAGGTGGTGTAAGGCAGTGACTGAGTCGTGGCCAAGGACTGGTCATCAGAACGTCGGGCGTCCACCTGCAAGATGGGTCGACGACCGTCACACCTGCGACTGATGTGATGACAGATTACAGGAATGCCTTCTTACACAATACACATATTCTTTCTTTTTACCTAATACCACTATATGTGGTCGGCACAGTATGTTCCTCTCTTCCATTTTATTCTGTCATCGTCATCTCCGCATTCACTCCTCTATATTTTCATTTATTCCCAGAAAGCACGTTCGTCCCCCCCGACGACATCCCCATGCAGGATGTGGACGATCTCTGGAACGAGTTCCTGAACGAGTGTCTGAACCCTGCGTCGGTGAGCCGGCACGATGATGATGATGAAGGCCTGGACGAGACCGACCCGGAGTATAATGTGGCTGCCGACCCTGATGCACGTGAGTTGTTGTTATAACAGACGCCCTTCAGGTGGTTTAAAAACTTTTGGTACTAGAGTTGTTAAAAACCATGGCAGAGGCTTCTCGGGCAGTGTGAAAACCCTCGATACTAGAATCGACCTCTCATATATCAAAGGAAAAAGTATTTGCTGCTCTGTTTTCGCTGTCACATCGCAACAAGCGATTGATTTTCACGATTTTTAGTGGGTATTAAAGGATTTCGAAAGTGACATATTATTGTACTTTTTATCCATGAAGCGTTGGACGTTCAATGCCTAGTAAAAAATAAGAAATAGTACATAGAAACACAACCTTAAGACCTCTGGAACCAGTTCCTGAACGAGTGCCTGAACCCTGCGTCGGTGAGCCGGCACGATGATGATGATGAAGGCCTGGACGAGACCGACCCGGAGTACAATGTGGCGGCCTGATGCACGTGAGTTGTTATAAACCATGGCAGAGGCCTCTCGGGCGGCTTCAAAACTCTCGGCATTAAAGTTGGTAACTGTCATTCGAAGTCGCTTTTTTTTAACTAGAACGGGTTTGCACTTGGCCATAATTTGCCTGATAGTAAGCAAACGCTATGGCCTAAGATGGAGCGTGCTTACCCGATAAGAACTGATTCACTCTCGCTTTGAAGATCGCTGGATTATAGTGCGTGGGGAACAGAGAGTTACCATACCAATAATATAACATAAATATCATGCCAAAGCCCATACTATGTTTGTTGGTATGTTTGTTCGCAACAGACGATGAATCTTCGTGACTTTTAACAGGTGAGTAGTAAAAGATTTCGAGAATGGCATAAGCTATTTTAAATCCGGAATGCTTCGGGCAGTCACTAAATTGAAATAAACAAAAAAAATAACAAGTTACGACCTTTAAATAAATAAATAATAATTAAAAATTTATTCTTGAAATACTTAAAACTATGTACAGTTTTAGAATTTGCAGAACCTACACTAGGTATCCAGTCGGATCCTGTATTGTAGGCTTGCAGTTCCTCGAAGCGCCCGTAGCTCGGCTAGCGGAGGCAATCGCATGCGATTACCAATGTTAAGCAATGGTCGACGCGGTCAGTACGCGGATGGGTGACCGAAAAGTGGCATTCCATTTTGGGTGCTTCCATGGATCGGATGACACGTTAAATTGTAGGTCCCGGCTGTTTGTCTGGTACGGCAGTCGTTAAGCCATGTCAGAGGTCCTTAGGGTGGCTTGATAAACTCTCTACACTAGAGTTGGCCACTCTCAAGAAGAAGAAGAAGTTTCTCTTACTTTGGACTCCTGTCTTAATCAGCCGAACTACAGTAACTTATGTAACTATAATACCAAATAAATATTTTCCAGACGACGAAGACGAGGAGAGTCTCAGCAACTCCATCATCAAGATATCCAAGAAGGAGTTGAACGACCTGGTCACGGAACTCTTCAACATCATGCCCGACACTGGGGACGAGCTGCCTGTACCAGACACTTCACAACTTATTGTGAGTATATCTTACAAGAGTCGTATTCCTCAGCACTGAGGACTGTGACCCCCCGCAAAATTAATTCTTTGGGGTGGGGCAGTTCTCACTATTTTTTTTCTAAAAGACACATATATTTCCGCAGAGTTCTTCACTAGGTTATCCTTCACCGCTTACCTTGTATACTCAGTATTTATTATGTAAAAATTTTTGTTTATGAGTGGTTTAAAAAAAAATTTCCATTAAAAATACTCATACGTTTTTCTGACTCATATTTTATTAAATTTAATTTTTCTTATATAAGATGTTCTGTTATAAAATTCTGTATTTTGTAACTATTTCAGGTACCGAAATGGGAAGGCAAACAGGAGCCTGTGTCAGACGACGAAATAAGGCAAAATCCATCAAAGAAACTGCGGTTCGAAAAAGAACTTACTCCGGAAATGCCAGAAAATAACACGAACAAAAATATTGTGCAAATAACAGAGAAGGAAATAGTGCAGAGCGAGAAAGCAAGCGTACAAGATAAAGTTACTATACCTAATATAGTGGCGGAGAAACGAATAGATAATATTGTAGTAGAGTGAGTTGAATTACATTTATATTAAATACTCGCGGCTTCGCTCCCATTAAGAAGTAAAACTTGCATCCTCTATTTCACCTCTTTAAAAGTGGCATTTCCTAAAATCCTATCGTAGCGGATGCCTACGTCATAACATCTACCTGCATGTACCTGCAGTTTTATATATTTAGATTTTAATTATTAAGACTTGTATAGTATTGCATGAAACTTTACTGCCATTTTTTCGGATAAAATTTGGTATGTAGATAGATTAGATCCTGGATCAACGTATAAGCTACTCTTTATCTCGGATTAACGCGGGTAACACCGCGGGGCGCTGCTAGTTGAAAATAGGTTTCATACTTTTTCTGTTTACCTATTTTTCTTTCCTAGTCAATAATGTAATTGTTCCACAGCCGCCAACAAATGAACATTTCCAAGCCCATCGAGATATCCATAGAAGGCAGTAACGAACCAACGCAAGAAGTGTCGGGAGAGGGGGCGCCACCGTCGCTGCGGGAACAGATCAAACCCACCACACAGGCAGTGCAGATACAAATTGAGAGTAATTTTACTGTAAGTCAATATATTTTTTTTGGATTGTCTAAATCTTCTCTTTGTATGTTTCTTGTGCGCAACGCTGAATAGATAGACAAAACGGTCGCGATCGGTCTCTGGAAGTTTCCATGATTCACTCTTTCACACGCTAGATGGCGTTATATGAACGGTCGTGTTTATATATATTTTCTGGCACTGAGCAGCTAATACAATATTGAGTGTATTTTCAAGGCTGTTATATATTCTAGAATTATTTTTTGACTAGTCCTTTTTGCAGTATAAAAAATACTCCTGAAATATAGAGCTTGAAAATGCAAGATACCTGATATTTCTTTAAAAAATATTTTACTACTAGTGGACGCCCGCGGCTTCGCTCGCATTATTTTGGGATAAAAAGTAGCTTATGATAATTCCGGGACCTCATACTACCTACATACCAAAAATCACGAAGATCCGTTTAGCCGTCGTTGCGTGATGAGCGAATAAACAGAGACACAGATAAATAGACAAAAAATCTATAAATTGTTGGAACGTTTTCTGTTATCAATTCTAAGTACCTATCTTCAATTTTTTTTAAATTGTAAATGTATAGAATTGTGATCCTTTTCAGCTTTATTATATGTATAGATTTGATCGTGAATTTATAACAGAAAGAAAGAAAGAAAATATATTTATTGAGACACACAAAACTTTAAACTATTTAACTTTAACAGTGAAATCTAGCGGATTGTACCCCAACTACAATGTCACTATTCCAGATGTCTGGCGGGCAGCTGCAGATCTTCCAGCAGCAGGTGCGGCAGCACGTGCAGCTGGCCGCCTCCAACTACATGCAGACGGTGGTGCACCCCGTGCACTGGAAGATGGCGCCCAAGTATAAGGAGTACCTGGTGAGTGGTACCGGTCAGCAAGATGGGTAGACGATGTGCTATATGTCGACCCTGGACGAGACATGAAAGGAAAGTTACCTATGCCCAGCATTGGGATAAAGCCAGTTGTGGGTAATGATGGTGCCCAAGTATAAGGAGTACCTGGTGAGTGGATGATGTCCAGCAGTGGGTTGCGTGGAGTCGAACTAGCAGAGTGTTTCACAAATTTGTAAAGATATCACTAGGAAACGGTATCTCCAAACGTAGAACCGTAACGTAAACGTAAACATAGACCCTTGGTACTACACTAATTGATGACAGTGGTAAAATTCTGATTTCCAACAGTCTGCCGTCTGATTTCTTCACCAGAAGATGCGTGCTTAATTTTCACCGCCATAGGAGAAGCGCTAGTGTAGCGTGAGGTCCGAATGTTCTTATAATTAGCAAACCTCATCAATTCGCCGCTAGGATCGCTAGTAGATCGAAAACAACGAATGATAAATTGATACCATATAGAAACGTCACTGAGCCAAAAACAATTCTAAAAAAACAGTAGCCCTCTTTCCATTATTTTGTTCTTCTTGCCCATTTTAGACAATAAATTCGATGCTTACTAACCATTTTGCAGGAATCTCTAGTGCTGTTGGCGAACAAGAGGAAAGACTCGGCGGTGGACGTGTGCAATCTCAGACCTGCGTACGAATTGATCACCATCTGGGAGAAGTCAGTCACGGCTGATACGCCGGAAAACAGGGAAATGATCGAGTAAGACAGTCATCATAATTACTTGTGTCTTGCAGGAATCGAACCCGCACCCCTAGATTAGAAGGCAGAGCCAACCAACCAACCAACAACCAACTAAGCTAACAGTACTCTGTTAGCTTAGTTGGTAGTGGCTCTGAATTCCAAGCTAGGGGTGCGAGTTCGATTCCCGCGTGACACAAGTAATTATGAATATTAATATTTGCAATTACTTTTGTTGAGACTGGTCGTTTCTATGTATAATAAGTAGTTATTTACAAAAGAAAAGGTATATATGTTATTATATCCGTTAACTAGTACCCACGATACAAGCGTAAGCTTAGTATAGGGCTAGATGGCGCTGTGTGATATGTCCTGAAATATTTATTTAGTAATTTTTAAGCTTACGCGATTTTTAGAACCTGACTTTTAAGCTTTTTTTACTCGGAATAGGCCAACATTGGACTACAGCCTGCCTGATGTTAAGCACCACTGTAGTTTAGGTTGCACGTTTGCCTAGGAGAGACCTATTTACTCTGGATTTAAAGAAGTTGCTGCCCGCGTATTTGCTTGTATTTATACTATACCAGAAATCGCGATTTTCGGTCGACCGTTGGGTCGTGAAAGCAAACTAACAGAACAAACCAACACTTTTACTTTAATATAACGGTATAATTGAACATTGTCTTGACTGATATGATTGTTGTACGCAGATTTATTTCAATATCAAATCAAATATACTTTATTGTACACCAAAATAAAGAATAGAATTTACATAGAAAAGTTGAAGGTAACCAGGGACATTGGGCGGCCTTATCGCTAAAGTGATCTCTTCTAGGCAACGTAGTGTTGTTATTTGTGGTTTTGAACCTATTTAGTTATTATTAGTATTACTTAATTAAACTATCAACACTTACCAAAAGTTATCATAGATGTGACTAAAATAGAAAAAGGAAAATTAGCTACACAGTACTGTTATTTGTTCGAAGACAATCGTTATAAATATCTAACTATAAAAACTATTTTTTCAGGTTTTTGGTGGAAGATGTTGCAAAAAGGTAATTTCTTCACTGTACTACAGTTTTATTAGGTTTTTCCGCTATCAACATATTTCAAATGCATAGTTATAATTTTATTGCATTGACAATAAGGTTTTTATTTCTTATTAATAAGTATTCAAAAATTTGTATTTGTATTGATGCCAACTTCTATTGTTAATGTAATAAGTTTGTTGTACTTATTTATGTTAATAAATTATATCTGTCTATCTATCTATTACAAGCGAGTGTGGCTCGATGGTTTTAGCGTCTGCTTTTCATCTTGGCGCACCCAGGTTCGAATCAGGCCCTACACCAATGACTTGTATTTGCAAGTTATTTGTGGAATTGCACTCGCTTAACAGTGAAGGAACACATCGTGAAAAAACCGACATGTTTGAGGATCACAATAACCGAAGACATGTTTCTTTCGTGGAAGGACCTGGGCGCCCACCACGATGTATTTTTTTACGTGGGATTTCACGTTTGACTACAGCCTGTCTGATGTGAAGCATTGCTGCAGCCTAGGGTGTAACACGCTTACCTAGAAGATATTACTAACTCTGAAGACCCCTAAATTAGATTTTTATTTGTATCTGCACAAGAGAACTCCCCTAACGATTTAATTCTGCGGGAGAGTCACGACCCTCAGTCATGAGGAAATACGACTCAAGAGAGATATATATATATATATACCTATTATCGCCACAATATGAATTGTTTCATTGTACATAACACTGACTTATTTATCAAATTAATTCCAGTCGCCGGCGCGTCCTACACAACAGTCTATACACGGGTGAATTTCACGAAACGCTGCAGAAAATAATCGCGAACAGTCCTGTGTTCCTGTACCCGCACCTGCTGCCCAGCATGCCGTACAGAGCTGACCCACCGAAGAAAACATACTACCTCACTTCTGAGGAGAGGTGAGAACTTTAAACGTACTTTATAAATATGGTATTTATCCTTACTGAGGGTCGTGACCCCGTAGACAATTCTCTGGGTGAATCACGTCACGTAGTAAAGGACCCACCACGATGTTATTGCCTACGAGAACTTCAATGATTGTTCAATATCCAAATGAAGCAACTACGTCGTGGTGGGCCCTTATATCTTTCCACGGAATACTCGTGATATTTTCCATCTCATTTTCCAATACAAAAGTTTAAACAAAACAACCATATTGCAGTTCCACTTGATAAATAACTCATAATAAATGTTTGTATTTTAGTACTTTCTAAACACCATCGTTTGTTTAAATATTTGGACTAGACACTAGAATTCAGTATAAAAGGTGGTGCGTGAGTGTTACTGGTGGTAAGATTTGGGGAATCGAATCACCATTAAAACAGGCGAGCTCGGTGAGAATGCCAGCGCAGCATGCTGTCACCGTGTGGGAGAAACATAACAAGAGAGGTGCAACTAGCGGTGCTGGATGTTGTGGTGCATTCAGTTGACATCCCAGAACGTCCGTTAAAGCACGTAGGGATGGCGAGGGGGTTAAGTGAGTAGAAATATCACGTACAGTCGGAGACCTACGACGATTTCCCCCGCGAAAAAAACGGCTGCGCCGATTTGAATATATGACAACATTTTCTATCTTGAATCCATGATCAACTCGTCTAAAACCACTATCACTTGACTTATATATCAATTGCAGGCTCATAGTCCTGGGCCTTGACCAGTTCTGGCAGTACGTAGAGAACAACCCCGAGCTCTATAAGCTGCCCCCGCGTCCGCACGGGCGGCGCGGGTACAACGTGACCGTGGAGCTGGTCTGCAAGCACATGTTCCCGTGGATAGCCACCAACAGGATGGCGAGCCATATTACTTCCGTCAGGAGCTTTAAAGATGAACTCAATCCACTATATGTGAGTCACTTGTGTGTTTTGAGTCATGTGTGTGTTTTGTGTATGGATGTATGTGTGTTCTGAGTCACTCGTGTGTTTTGAGTCATGAGTGTGTTTTGTGTATGGGTGTATGTGTGTTCTATATGAGTGTATGTATAATATGTGTGTATTCTGTAGTGATAATGACTATTTACATCAATTATGGCCGTCAATATAGCACTGACAATATAAACTAAGCTGCCCCCGCGTCCGCACGGGCGGCGCGGGTACAACGTGACCGTGGAGCTGGTCTGCAAGCACATGTTCCCGTGGATAGCCACCAACAGGATGGCGAGCCATATTACTTCCGTCAGGAGCTTTAAGGATGAACTCAACCCACTATATGTGAGTCACTTGTGTGTTTTGAGTCATGTGTGTGTTTTGTGTATGGGTGTATGTATGTTCTATATGAGTGTATGTATAATATGAGTGTATTCTATAGTGATACTCCATTAGTGGTATTCCATTTACATCAATTATGACTATCAATGTAAAGTACACAATATATGTGAGTCATTTGTGTGTGTTTTTTTGTGTATATTCTATTGTAATAATGTGCACATACAACAATTTTAGCATCCATGTCCTGAAAAAACAGAAAATGTCCTTGGATTTTGTGAGTGTGTTTGTATTATTTTGGAAGTTTGTGTGAGAGGGTAGTATTTTGAAGTAAGATTTGAATGTTACCTGTGTTTGCAATGAATGCGATTATTAAAATGTTAATATGCCAGACGTCTTGTATTTTGCGTATAGTAATTTAATATTACGATACACTATCTATCTCTTCTATCTTACTGAAAACTTGCGTTAAATTTAAATATATAAAACTGAAAGGTGACTGACTGACTGATATAGTGATCTATCAACACACAACCCAAACCACTGGACGGATTGGGCTGAAATTTGGAATGAAGGTAGATGTTATGACGTAGGCATCCGTTAAGAAAGGATTTTAGAAAATGCCACTTTTTAAGGGGTGAAATAGGGGATGCAAGTTTTACTTCTTAATGCAAGCGAAGCCGCGAGTACCCACTCGTATCATATATTTTTGTTAATTGCAGAGGTACTTCAAATACGACGAGATCCCTACGATCGAGCACAGGATCATGCCTTACAACCCAACGCTAACTTTGTACGAACTACCTGAACATGAGATGCCAAGGATCTGGGCCAAATATCTAGCCAAAACTAGCCAGAGGTTCAAGGTAAGCTTTATCTAAATTAGTACAAAGTATAAATAAATAATCCGGAAAATTACACACAGCGCCATCTAATAGCCCCACATTAAGCAAACGCTTGTGTCGTGGGTACTAGATAACGGATATAATATTGATATACACTGCTGTACTTTCCTTACATAATGGCATCTTTGTCTTAAATATTTAGTATTGTCGTCTGTGTGAGTATCCAGGGCTAGGAATCCAGGTTTTTGGAGATCAACGCAATTAGTAACTGAAAAGTTACAACATTTTTCTAAAATTTGAACATTCGAGTGTGCAATGTGTTGTCATATTTTCATGATTTCGTCACTACCATATCATACAATTTGATTACATAAAACCGAAAGTTGGTTACTGGTCTTTTGATCAGTATTCACGCCGCGACGGAGCGACGGATCATCGTGATTCAATAGTCGTAGTCTATGACACTTTTTACCTTATCACATCAAGTAAAGTCAAGTCTTAAGAGTGTCAACGACTACCTTTATCCCGAAACGTAAGCGAAGCCGCAGCATCGACTAGTATAAATAATGAAACCTCTCGAATTGTTCCAGAAATTCATCCAACGCCGCTCCGCTGCGTCCATGGGGCTACGCCCCGACGGCACCAAGATCGCGACCCCACAAGACACTACACGGAAACCACTCCCCATAGCATTCACTAAGAAACTTGTCAACTCGCGCTCAACTTTAAGCGAGGAAGTGCCTCCGCCTCCTGATAGGATAGATGTGAATGTACAGCCGCCGGGAACTAATCAGAGTAATGTGTTGGTGGCGCAGAACTTTTATAGATTAGTGGAGACTAGTACGGGAGCGTATCTGCAGGCGATACACATAGATGTTAATGGCAAATCAACGGATAATGTTAATGGTAAGTCCATTCATTGACTGTCAACACGTTATTAGTTCTCATGACGAGCCAAAGTATTCAATGTTCATTTAATCAGCAACACATTGACTTATATATTCATATTCATTTATTTATACTTTCTGTACACGTCATTATTTTACAATAGTCATATTACATGTTCATAAAGTTCATTTCATTAATAAGCTTAAACTAGTTATTTGTGATATTTTCTAACTGTACAAAACCAAATACCACATTTATACATAATGCAAAATGCGCGGCTTATTCGTTTTCATTCTCTCACTAACTCTGTCGTAGCAAACGACTTAAAACTGAAGATAAAAATATGTACAAGCATCTACTCACTGACATATTTATGTATAATGGGTGAAAAAAACCGTATATTGCACTTAATTTAAGCTCCTCGAAGAAAACTCACATTTTTCAATAAAATTTCTTTACAGGACCTCCTACAGGAGTATCCAGCATAATAGCCAACAATTTACCAGAAAAACGTCCGTCCGCACCAAAATACTCTGACCACTGTGAATGCTGTATCTTACTCAGAAAAATCTGCAAGAAACGACAGACTCACATTACGGAATACTTCAAAACTGATAAAAAAGATCCTAAATGTTATTGTAATAATGTTCGTTATCCGAGAATTACGAATAGACTGAGATTGCTCATTAATAGTAGTAAGAAAAGTGCGGAGGTAGTGTTTAATGATATTGATAGGATTCTGGAACGGGGGAATAAAGATAAAGATGATGATGTCGGCGATTCTAAAGACATGGGTAAGGTTTCTTTTTTATATATGATTTGTATATTAGTCGTTTTTGATAACAACGCCTCGCTAACTTACAAGCCAATGTCAGTCAATTGTTTATATGGCATCTGCAGGGTGTTCCACAAATTCGGAAACGAAACGCCAATCAATAACCTAAAACTGACTTATTTTAACCACTAACAGTAATCCAATCATAGAAGTTACAAGGAATTCTACAATGGGCGTTTCGTTTCCGAACGGAATCGTTCCGAATTTGTGAAACACCCTGCTGGCCGTATTGCAATAAAAAAAGTAGAATCAAAATGTTCAATGTGATATTCCAAGACGTTCTTGCAATCCAATTTTTCAACTTTTTCTTCAAACGCTTTTTTTAATAGAATTAATGATATTACAATTTCACGTGAATACTTGAATAGCCCTTTTATCGTTAAATTGTAGGTCCCGGCTGTTTGTCTAGTACGACAGTCGTTAAGCCATGTCAGAGGCCTTTAGGACGGCTTGATAAACTCTCGACACCAGAGTTGGCCACTCTCATTCGATAAGAAGAAGAGTTTCATTTCATTATGAGACACTTAGTCGGTGTGATGGTCAGAGAAGATTTGTGTTTTCTTTGATATTTCCTGGCCTCGTGAAACTCGTAACGGCGTTTTATTATATTATATTATATTGTGCAATGTCCATGTATCGTACTAACACTAGTCTTTAAGTTGTTTTCACTTGTGTGCCGCTAACAAAATGGATCCATTGTTGTCCAATAAATGAAATTTTGAATTTGTATTTATTATACATTACCTCCAAATTTGTTGTTCCCAGCACACGTCCTCTCGTACCAAGTGAAAGTGTTCACGCAGGCATCGATGTGCAAACGTATAAAGGTGAAGAAACGCATACACAACCTACTATCAAGCTTCGATCTGGATCAGGTATATCATATAATATAATATTTATTTACTATTGTCTAAATTAATACATAAGATCGCTCTTCGATCATAATTGTTTTTTTTTTATATTTGTGTTGAGTCAAGTTGTTTCCATGTACCTATAATATGTATGTACTCGTATTTTCATAAGAAAAGTATATCCGTTACGTGGTATCCATGACACATGTTTGCTTTGTATGGGGCTAGATGGCGCTGTGTAATATGTCTTGGTTTTTTAAATTTGTTTCTACTGGATACCCGCAGATTCGCTCGCTTTGTCACGGGATCGGGTAACGGGTTACCGAAAATTACGACGATAAACACAGAGACCAAAAAATAAACACTTACGCCTTTATGTACATGACGTATGATTAATTATAAATTAAATTTTTTAATTTATATAATTTTAAAAGGGCAATAAAGGCTTTTTATTTTATATACATATAATTATAAATAAAGTATGTTTTATTCGAAGGGCAACCCCGTGAAGCTCGCCATGGATCTGTTCAAGGCGTGCGACGTGGAGCTGGTGGACCTGTACCAGGACTTCATGTCGTTCCTGAACCCCGAGCAGGCGGAGCAGCTTGCAGCCTTCAAGGACTACTTTGTGAGGAACTGTGCCAAGAGTCTCATGGAGAAGGTTGAGGTAAGTTGTTTTGTTAAGATATAACAAATAAATAAAAAGAACCGGGACATTACACACAGCGCCATTTAGCCCCACACTAAGCAAACGCTTGTATCGTGGGTACTATATAATGGATATAATACTTGTATACTTGTTTTTTTTTTGTAATTATTGATGATAACAATTGTAATGATTATCCCGTAAGTATTTTTTACAAACTTTTGTATGGTAAGATTCAAATACTAAATAAGATACGAAGAAAAAAGAAGAAAACGAGATAAGACATAAGGGAATAATCAATGCCTCAAATTGTAAGTGTTAAAAAATACCTACCTATCTTAAAAAATGTATATTTTGACATTTTGTGGTTCTGTAATTTTCTAGACTTTCCTTTTGTTTTGACCTACAAATCAGAGACATATTTTATCACGTAGTCTGTTTTAATTTTTGAGTCTTACTATACAACAGTTATTTACTAAATAAGAATAAAAAAAATAATAAAATAAATTTATTGTAACATGAAACATAAACATATAAAAATAGACACATAATAAAAAACAAGAGTACAATATAAGAAGTTTCATGTCACAATCCATGTCAATAAATATTGTTTTGTGGTCCTATATTATTTTACTATCAGGAACATGGCTTTAGAGGACCAAATAAACACTTCGATTACATATACTGTAACACTGTAATATTTATGTATGTATTTCCAGGAGCTAGTGGACGACAAGGCAACACGCTTGGCCATTGTAAAAGTGCTGAAGAGCACCATATCCCGGCGGCTGTCTCCTTGCGTCATGTGTTCCACTCTCCTGCGAGCCATGGAGGGGTGCGGCAACTTGGCGCAATACACCTTCCACTTGTTTCCGCATACTAAGTAAAATAGGTAATACACACAGAATCAGCCCCCATAGAAAAGAGACGTATATTTAATGAGCGTACTGACGCTTGCTTTAGGAATAGAAATACTAATGTTGACTAGCGATCTTTACTAAGGTTGCC
Organism: Macaria liturata; assembly: GCA_964023185.1. Taxonomy (NCBI): domain Eukaryota; kingdom Metazoa; phylum Arthropoda; class Insecta; order Lepidoptera; family Geometridae; genus Macaria; species Macaria liturata. The sequence continues at coordinate 6,825,966 of OZ026824.1, read as the reverse complement.
TGGAAGAGATCGCTCTACGCGATAAGGCCGCCCAATGTACCTAGGTTAAGTAATATTTCTGTAAATTGTTTTGTATTTTTGTTTTCTGGTGTACAATAAAGCAATATTGATTGATAGATTGATGTATGTATGACGTAATATTACCCCCCGCGGAGCGCGTCGCGATGTCAATCCCATTGGTCTTTCTATTCTATAAGTGAGCGACAGTACGCTCACTAAAATACGCCTCTTGTCTAAGGGGCAGGACCAATTTTAATAAATTAATGCACCATCAATTGCAGAAAAATATTATCCAAATTGCTCCATAAACGAAACCACAAAGAAAACGAAAAAGAATGGAATGTTAATTTGCCACTCTTTACTATTATAGCAATTAAACTTCTTCGGTCCTCTTTGTTTACTAAATGCTATGCTAATTCAGTCTTCCTCCAGTCTTACTTTCAGCGACTTTACCCCAGTTTCTAGAACTACAATCAGTTTAATTCATTTTTCATTCTTTAAAATGCATTATGCGCGTTTCTATTGGTCGAATGTTTGAAATCCACCATTAACGGCACGTATAAATTTATCTAATGGGAAAGTTATACTAATAACCGTTCTAGACACTAGGGGTAAGAGCTCGCAACTACCATGCACGCTTGTTACACTAAACAGTAGTTCAATAAGAAAGAGAAAAGAAATAATATAATAACACAAATTGCATCTATTCCAGACCAGTAATAATAGCGCCAGTGGCGCTCCTAGCGCCGCTCACCACAAGCACCGCCGCCCCAAAACAGACCGTAGCAGTTGACGTAAATGACACCGAGCCTGAACATCACAACACTGCTGCGTATGAAGCCGACGGCTCTTCTAGGTAATTAACTGTAATTTCCTCATTACCGAGAGTCGTAACTCCCCCGCAGAATCAATCCAGTGGAAATGTTCTATTGGCATAGTGGTAGCCGCACAGATCCTTCCACGAAAGAAAAAAACAACATACATATGTATTTACTGATATTTTTAATTTTCAGTACCGATGATGACGCTATGTCAGTGGACCACAACAGACCTGAAACGCCTCAGCTCAACTCTGCTGCCAGTCCTTCAAACCAAAATCAGCAAATCAATCAAACTCAACCATTAGTTCGAGCTAAACAATTGAACCAAAGTAAAAAATATATAAAAGCTCAACCATTGAGCCAAACAAAAAAATTAAACCGAACAAAAAAACTAAAGCAAGGTCAAAAATTGAACCTAGGTAAAAAAATTAAAGAAGCTCAACCATTGAACCAAACTCAACTAATGAACCAAGATCAAAAATTGAACCAAGCTCAACCATTAATCCAAACTAAAACATTGAGACAAACTCGAAAACTAAGCCAAGATAAAAAATTGAAAAAAGGTGAACAATTGAACCAAACTGAACAATTGAATCAAACTCAACAAATGAACCAAGCTCAACCATTGATCCAAACTGAACAATTGAACCAAGTACAACCATTGAACCTTACTAAACCATTAAGACAAAATCGAAAATTGAACCAACCTCGAAAAGTGTACCAAAGTAAAAAAAATAAAAAAGCTCAACCATTGAATCAAACGGAACAATTGAACCAAGGTCAACCATTTAGCCAAGATCAACAAATGAACCAAGATAAACCATTAACCCAAACTCAACCATTAAGTCAAACTCAGCCATTAAACCAAACTCAAATGATGCCAACTGCACCATCTGACCAAGATCAACATTTACTGGAAAATCAACCATTAAACCAAACTCAAATGATGCCAACTGCACCATCTAACCAAGATCAACATTTATTGGAAAATCAACCATTAAACCAAACTCAAATGATGCCAACTGCACCATCTAACCAAGATCAACATTTATTGGAAAATCAACCATTAAACCAAACTCAAATGATGCCAACTGCACCATCTAACCAAGATCAACATTTATTGGAAAATCAACCATTAAAACAAGTTCAAAATGTGATAGAAGCTCGCCCAATAGTCCCGAACAAACCTTCAAGTAACATAGATAGCAACGAAGACAGTGATTCCGACCACAATCTGTCTATAGACGAAAACACAAATTTAAGACATGAGATGGAATATACCACCGACTGGACGAAAGAAGAGGACAGAGCTATACTCAAAGTTCTACAAGAACATGTTACAAAAGAAGAGAGAAAAGACAAAACAATCGTAGATTTGTTGGAAGAAAAAAATGTCTATGGAATGCTATTGCAGAGCCTAGACAGGACTACGAGTCAGATTAAAGAAAGAGTTCTGTATCTGTTAACTATGTTAGTTGTAAGCGAAAGTGATACGTAGACTAAAGTTCTACTCAAATACTCATATGCTTAAGAGAAGCGGGTATAGAGTTATAGACTGATTAAATAAATGTGATGTATGTTGTGTGTACTGCAGTTTTTGTTAATTTAAATGTGTAACATAAAATTAAAGTAATTTAAGGTGCAATGGCACCTATGGCAGATCTAATTTTTTCTTGCACTTTTAAGAAAAAAATCTTTAGATCATAGAATACTATTATTACCTTTATGCTATAGATCTCAGATCGATCTACCCACAGAACAACGATCGGGCCACATCGCCCCCGCGCGCGCACAGGGCGACAAGCGTGGACATCAAAGCTCTGTGGATCTACCATTTCCTGTGGGCTTTAAGATGGCCAACTATTTTATTCTAATGAAGTTCGAATAGATTTGTAAGTCGAAAAAAGTTTGCGATATTTTGTCAACTTCAACTACTAAATGTCACTGTCACACAATTATCGATTGTTTGAATTGAATTTGTTGTGGATTTTGTAAATAAATTAATTTATCACCTCTTTCTTATTTACTGAGAAAAAATGGCACGAAATTGCAATGAAAACGACGAAGATAATATCGACCCTGCGTCTATTGCCTCTAATCTAAAGAGCAGCTTAAAACCAGTAAGTTTCTATTACCGTTCATAGCCACTTTCTGGCTTATTCTTTACATGTTACCCATAATTTCGCTTACGCAGGTTTGTTGATAAAAGAACGTAGCCTATGTTACTTTGTCACTTACGGGGCCCTTTATTTACTCTTCTATCTCTATCACTAAATATTAGATTTACCCATCCCTCGATTGTGATGTGAATAATATAGAAAACAAACAATCACACTTTTTCCATAATATTTCAGGAGCTCATAAAAGAACTGCTACATAATTCATTCCAAGACAATAAGACTAAGCTTGGCAACGATGCTCTGACGATGGTGGTGGAAATAGCCAAGTGCCTTGTAACAGAGACCTGCTTGAGAGCCTCGACGCATGCTCTGAGAGAGAACAGCGATACAGTTGATATTGAACACATTGAGAAGTGCTTGCCTCAGCTGGTGAGAATATAGTTGATTTCTTCTTTATTTGGCTGTAGGTAATTGGGATTTTTGTCATCATGTTCATCAGTAGCTATAACCATGTAGAGCCTAGGTGTGACCTGTGTTAAGAAAAGCTACTTTTATTATAGATTATATTACTGTACGTGCTAGTTATTCAATCCACAGTAAATTACATCCAAATGCATTAAGTAGGCCTAGGAAGTATAATGTATTCATTACAAGCAATTATCTCTGAATTCTGTTTTATTGAAGATCTAAGATTGCTAAAGTATATCCCATGCTGCAAGAAATCTGGCAATTTTCACAGCAATAAGAAGACAATTCCTCCAAACGTCATGTACTTATTTTATATTTATTTTTCAGATGCTAGATTTCCCTTAAGTTGCCTTCAAACTTGGATGATCCTGTTGAATTTTGATTAATAAATTACAAAGTACAAATGGAAGCAGTAATTAGAGGAAAATAATGTAAGAAACCATATATCAATGATGTTCTGTAACTCAATTTCAGTTACATGATGATAATAACTGGAATGCAGCAAGCAATTTGATGAAACCATTAATTAAGTTGATTAACTTGTGGCATACTGGGTGTTTAGTACACACAATGAACATTGAGTGGCTGTATAGTGTGTGTTTTTATACTCAGTCTTAGCCCATAAGTAACATAAGCGTAAACATAAAAAAGTGTTTATTTCAACATTCAAAAGGGTTTTACAGTATGGTTGATTGAACATAATATGGGATTATATAAACTAGGGCTTTGTGTATTACTGAACACTAATAGGCAAACCCTGGATATCACACTAGGTCTATTCCTGTAGTAAGATACCAAATGTGAAGATATTTGAACCAAATGTAAGAAATGTAATTTGAAAACTGTTGCCTGAAAGAGCCTGTCGCTTCATTCAGACATATTATTCCATCCAATGAGCAGCCTGTGTAATATTCACATTCCAACTATAACAAACTCATTGCTATCAAAGTCAGTGTATGTATATTAAAATTGTATGAGTATTTTGCTGGACAAAATATCTCCTTACAATTTAGTTGTAAGCTAAGTCACACGGTGAATTGAAAATAAATGATGATAGTTTTACATATAACATTATTGTTTTTTTCATTTTGTTTGGAAAAATTAGGATAAGTAAAAATACAATTTTATTGCTATTATAACTAAGGGATTAAAAATAATTGGAATGCTTAGTTAGGTACAAATTCGTACTTTTATTTTTGATACAAAGAATAACAGAAATATGTGTACACTTTCAACATTCATGAAATGTTTTACAGTTTTTACAGAAACTGGCATAATGTTAAACTAATTAAATATACAAATAGTGTACACTCACACTTTTGCCCACACATTTTTGTTGTGAAGTCAGAACTTCCAATTTGCATTTTCGTAAAAATTGTAGTCTAATTTATTTCCAATTTGGCAGTGGAGCAAATTACTTATGTAATAGTTTTTTAGTTTTAATAGCTAATAGACAATATTCCTTAAACTTTCACTGTTAAAGAACTTAAAGAACTGATATTTTCATTTAGATTGCTGCCAGTACCTACATAATACACCTGATTTTACAAATATGCAATTACATGTAAGTAACAGTAAGAAAGGTACAAGTAATAAGGTTGGGACACACACAAAGGTCTGACAGACCTAAAACAACCGGTGTGTCGGACGCCCGATGACTCATCGGATGTGTCCGCAACTTATGTCTGACTTTTTGCAGTATTGATTGTGATGGACATTCATTCCCTCAACAGCTTTAATAAACACATCATGTGTCAGTGTTTAACACGAGAATTACAAACATAACAAATACTAAAAATTAAATGGAGTTGGTAATAGTTTGCTCATTCATTGTACATCAGTTATTTCAGATTTTTTCTCCAAATAATTAAAAGTTGATATTCCAACAAGAATATTAATTACAAAGCAATATTTTAACTTTGTTTTTTAGATTTGGTAATAGGGAAATAGCGTATTCCACAAATAGGAATATAGTGTGCACTGCTATAGATTACATATTCACATTTATTTATTCTGAACGATCAAGAAAGTCATTACTAGTGGCATCCCGGATAAGAACATAGTTTCATACATAAATACATATATGTAATTACACAAATCAGTGACAAATCTTAATCGATTTTGTAGATTAGATCAAACAAAGAAGCGTTCCAAAGTTTTTCATCATATTAATCAAGTTTTACATTTGCCGATCAATTAGAATTCATTATGGTGAATACATGTGTGATCACCACAGTAAAATAATATTTCCCACAGCCCTATTCTGTCTACATAGAGGCATTTCATTTGTAAGTTTTCGTTTTAATTTTAAAGCCAGAGATACTTGTTTGTGGCTAAAATGCATTTGCATAGTTTAAATGTTTGTACAAATAACATCAATTACAACCATTATTACATGTATGATAAGTCATACAAATAGGCATTCCTTTGATATCAGAGAAAAAGTTAACTCTCGGCATCAGAATTGACCACTCTCATTTGATAAGAAGGGGAAATTAAAATATGGTTCTTTGAACTGAATAAGCAGAGCTTTTTTAGCACCCACTATAATAATTAGCCTGATATTCTGTGATCATTAAGATCTCTGAGTAGATTGTTTACCCAGTGAGAACCGAGTCACTCTTGCCTTAAGATGTCTAGATTAAACTATTATAATATAAGTTTGTAGGTGTAGCTAATATATTATTAATCTGGCCTGTTAGCTTAGTTGGTTGTGGCTCTGCCTTCTAATCTAGGGTTGCGGGTTCGATTCACACATAACACAAATATTTATGAATTTTCAAATTTATATTTACTGTGTTGGGTCTGGTCGTTTCTTAGTATATTAAGTACGTATTTACAAAAAAAAAGTATTATATCCGTTATTTTGTACCCACGACGCGCGTTTGCAGTTTGTTAGTGTGGGGCTAGATGGCGCTGCGTGCAATGTCCCGGAATATTTATTTATAACGAAACGAAAATATGTTAATAAAGAGCCTATACATAGACAGTTGGCTATACTTACAAATTAAGCATAAAGCTACATAGGCTGACGATCCAAAGGGGATTCCACTACTTCTTACACGATACGAAAAATACCTTAAAAATAACCATAAAATAGGTTTGTAGGTTACAAAACTAGATTTTTTATGAACTAACATAAATTAACGATTACCTATACAGTACGCGTTTGGGAAAGCACATATCGGAGCGTATAGGATTATGTTTATATAATCCAATTTCTGTGTGAGTATATTAAGTATGTATTTACAAAAAAAAGTATCTAAGTATTATATACGTTATCTAGTATCCGCGACACAAGCGTTTGCTTAGTGTGGGGCTAGATGGCGCTAAGTGAAATGTCCCGGATTCAAGTCTACAAAATTAGTCACATCACACTAATAGTATAAAGGCGAAAGTTTGTGAATGTGCAGGTATGCTTGTTCCTTCTTCACACTTAAACAGCTTACCTACCCATTTTGTTTTAATTTTTTGGGATGTTCTAAATTAGATGTGGTATTAAAACATGGCCTAGTTTTTATGCTGGATAATACCAAACGTGGGTAATACCGTAGAGCGCAGCAAGTTGAAAATTGAACTTTAGTGTTAGCTTAGCATGTTTATTTTCACACTTCAAAGAAGAAAGTATTGATTACAATTGTTCCGATATACGCTTCCCCAAACATCCTAACTCTACAATCTACACAATATAGTTAGATCCATTTTAATTCACCCCATCAGTGGGCAGAGGAACCGAGCACCAGGTCAAATAATCCTCTCTTGGGTAACAGTAATGTACACCTCCAAGTATTTATTTTTCTTTTTTGGCAATATGTTTGTGGGTTTGTGACTGTCATTCTCATTTTTTGTAGTGGCTGTATATGTATGATCACAATCTACTTGATGCAGTTGATAGTTCTTAGCTGAAAGACCTGAACCAAAGAGTATGGAAGATCACTTAATATATAATTTCACCACACACATGGCCACAGTCAGAGTTCATATGAACATGTCAAAGACTCATCACATGATACATCTTTCATGGTGCACTCAAAAAGGTCACAAGCTACCAAACTACTTGGAGGTCCACACTAACAATGCAAAGGCCGAAAACAGCACAGCCATCCGATACTGGCCTACTACACTACTTTCTAAATTTAAAACATGTCCATATCGTCATTGCACATCACCTCCAAGAAGTCCCCGTCGTCGTAGTCTTGTAGCGCGCGCGGGTCGCGGGGCGGCGGGGAGTGCGGCGAGGGGGAGGGGGGCCGGTCCGTGTGCGAGTGGTTGTCAGTGTCGCTCGAGCAGTCGCGCGCGTCGGTCGCGGGCGACGGGGGCGGGTTCGAGCCGTGCTCCGATTGGACCGTCGACTCGCCGCGCGAGAGGGATGGGATTTCTGAATCTGAAAGAAGTAGGATTTGATGTGTTAGGTATATGCTTGGCAAACAGATATCATGCAGCCTACTAGGAACAACAAGAAAGTGGATAATGTAAGAGCTTAGCTGTCATCCAAATACTTTACTTGTTCTTGTTAGAAGGGGGTTGTTTGACAACAATATAAAGGGGCTTTTATAATTGCTACTGTCCAATTTGTCTATACCTTAACTAAACCTTATGTTACTGCCACCCGGGAGAAGTATTTCACATATTGATGAAAACATTTCAGGATTACCATCGAACTTTACTTGGCCCCTTTGGCTAAAGCATTGAAATCTAGGCTGTAGTCAAACGTAAACCTATCTCACTTAAAAAAATAGGCACACAGTTCACATTTATGTTTTTTTAAAAAACCATCTTAAAGAGGAAGGTTGTGGTAACCAGCGACTGACATTGGGCTCCAATAGACAATTGAATATAAGGAGATGCATTTAATGGAGTGCACACTTTACAACAACAATTGCACAGACCACATCTGCTTATAGTTATACTGATTGTAGATAGAAAATAATTAAAAGAAAAACCATCTCATATTCACCTGTGAGAGTCTGTTTAAGCTGTTCCACCACCCTCTGCCGGCTCTGCCTGGTCTTCTTGATCTTCCTCAGCTGCTGCTTCTTGTCCTCCGTGAAGATCTGGCTACTCATCTCCTTGGACACACTCTCATCCCCCTTCAGGAGGAAGAAGTAGATGCCGCCCGGTGTTCGCCGGCGGGTGCCGTTCTGGAGATAGGGAAATAAGATAACTTAGATATCAATCAATCAATATAGCTTTATTGTACACCAGAAAACAAAAATACAAAACAATTTACAGTAAAATTACTTAACCTAGGTACATATCATGGTATTGTATTTATTCATCATTCCATTGGATCTTAGAAACACTTGGCTTTATTCAATATTCAATTAAAAAAAAATCAAAATTTATTTATTCAGAATAAGTGTAACAATATTTCTTAATTACTACCTAACATACTGGGTGAGGGCACACCCGTGCTATGTTAGCTAGTCCCTTCCAGTGATCTTGATTACATTAATACAGTTAGGAACAAAATACAGTTAGGATCAAAAATACATAGTCAGGTACCTACACAGTGTACATTCATATAAATAATTACTACATTAGTTCCTATTTGTTTTTAATTGCTTACATTCAGAGCTAGACAACCACCACATATGTGGGTCTTTGATGTTCAAGTTTATAATAAGCTTTTTTAATAAGGTAATCTTTAGCATATTTTTTAAAGCGAATTTCATAGAGTTATCTACAATTGTATTGCTTGGTTTTTTTTTAACACAGATTTAGGCTTACGTTAGTCTACAGCCTGCCTGATGTTAAGCACCACTGTAGTCTAAGATAATGCATGTTTGCCTAGGAGAAACCTATTTACTCTGGATTTGAAGATAAGATAGAATAGACTCATTTCTCAAACTCTAATGCTGAATTTGAGAATTTGCCCAATAGTCCATTAATTAATTTTCACTGTTAATTGTTACATTAAAATTATGATATTGAATGTTGCTTACCATAACTAGCATTCCACCATCTGCTTCTATCTTTTGTGTGTCTTTATACAACTCAATGGCTTTGCCAGCACCTAATACTTGGACAATTCTCTCTGAAAATAACAAACAAAAGAAATATTAGAATCTAGTGGACACCCACCTTTGCTCGCATTATTTCGAGATAAAAAGTATCCTATGCCACTCTTAAGACCCCGTACTACCTCATACCAGAAACATGTTCTGTTATTGACTCAAAGTATACCCAAACAATTTTTTTTCTAATATCTTATGTACAGATTTTTGTCCTTCAGCTTTATTATATGTATTGATATATATTAACATGATGGAACTAGTAGAAACACTGTATTCATATAATAGACTCAAAGTAATTAAAATAGTATAAAAATATTAAAACATAAGTGACATAAAATAAATATCAATTTAATTGCAGCCTGCTTGTAAAACTTGTGTCAATAGACTAGTGAAACTTTTTTCATAAATAACTAGCACACTAAATACAATAGATCTTTTAAGTTCAAGTTCATTTTATTAATAATAATGAGTATTACAAGTCACAACAGTATATAGACTATTTAAAGAAAGTATCACTCAAGTAGGTACTACACTAGTACTATACGATTTTACCTACTGATAAAAGAAAATACTCTGTATAAAAACTGAGAAATGACTCACCAACTAATTCTTGCTTCTCCTCATTTAACTTATCAGCTATTTCAGCGGCCAGCACTTCCACAGGGTCTTCTGGGCCCGCTTTCAAATCCTCCAAATACCTGGGCTCCTGCCTCTCTTGGGGAAAGTGGTGACTGTTCACCCTCTTACCCAACCTGAGCTGGATATTAGACCTGTCCTGGTTACGCCTCTTGTTTGATGTTCGGTTTATATCATTACTACTAGTGAAAACTTTCTTTGATACATAGTTATCGTCTAATCTATACTTTATTGTATAATCATAAGATTCAACGCCGTAACGGCTCTTTTTTGACACATCGCAGCTTGTCATATCTTCTGTTAGGAGTTCTTCCTGTAAATAATAGTAATAAAAATGTATCAAAAACATGAAGTTAAAAGAGTAGCCAAATAAAATTTAGCAAGTTTTTATTCACAAAATTGAAACTAACTTTAGTATTAAATACAAACCAATAACTCAAGTAATATGTAGAATAAAACGCCAAATAGACTTCAAATGTAAAATTAGACAAACAATTTTGGGGTCAATGACATCAAGGTGGGAATATGTGACTTACCTGTAAAGCTTTGCACCACACATTGTATTTCTCCTTCTTGTCCGGTTTCTGCGGCGGCGGGGGCCGTTTTGGCCTTAGTTTGGACCTCTTCGCGCGCCTCCGGAGCTCTTCGTCAGAATCCGAGCAAGTTGACTCCTGCTCTGACGCCTCGTCACTCTGATCGTCTTGTATCTGCATGTGCACGAGAGACGGCGGGTTGAAGGCCTCCGGCCGAGCCAGTGGAATGTATGCCCCTTCCTCGACATCGGAATCTTCCAACTGCAACAAAATAAACTAGATAAAACGCAAATAACGCCCTTCATGGCTATGGTATGACACTTCACTTTTTGAGCGGTACTAGCTCTGTATATAAGGATAGGATAAGTACAGCTATACTTTTCTACTACTTTTAACAATAAAATTGCCTGCAAATAATACGGGTATATCTTAGAAAACATGACGAAAATAGTAATAGTAAAAGTTGTATTTCCGTACCTCGCCATCTTCTCGTTCATGGGAAACCTCTACGTCTAACTCTCCTTCTGTAGTCGACATCATCATTCAATAATAAAAATAAGCCAGGAGTATGGAAAATCATATAATTACACGAAATAAATAAATTCCGTGAAAATTCCGCCTATTTATTAATTTTCGGGAGCTGTCATTTTGATTCTGTGACAATCTGCCATGACAAGTTTAGTATGACAACAATTTTTAAATACTGTCAGTGTCATTATAAACCATCGCCAATCACATTACTTTTAACCACTTACAAACTGTACGTATTTAGCTTTTCATTTTACACCTCATAATTATCATCATCCCTAATCAATCCACTGGTGGATACAGCCACGGCACCAAAAGGTTGCTTCACACAACATTCACATAATACAAAATAATATAGGTACTTACTTTCCACATTAAACATTCATTTTTTTTTAAGTTTCTTATCTTAGAATCATCTTGGTCTACTGTTTCTACTCCAAGGAGTACTTTTCATAGAAGAGTTCTTAGTAACCATAAGAGAGGGATGAAAATCCTTCTTATTAACTAACTTAAATACCAAAAAAAACTTTAAATTTCCACTTGCCACTGCCATGCTGTCACTTTAATAATTTTCTGAGATTCTCTTTGCTGAGATCAGCTGAGATATGGCTTAGAAATTTATTTGGTTGTGGCTCTTATAATGCTTTTTTGAAGAGTAATAGAAGATACGTATTCTCCGTCCGAGTGGTTTATCACGGAGTTTAATTACAACTAAATAATGTAAGTAAATAAATAGTTATATTCCACTGCAGAACCTATCTGAACCTTTAACTACGGCATTCTAGATCGAGCTCGAAAAGTCTTTAGGTATTTCTATTATATTACACAGATAAAAACTTGGGTACAAAATTGTGAACTAAAACCATTATTATCCTAATCTACATAAATAATATTCATGAGAATATTATTGTTTATAATAATGAAGAGTTTTGTCTGAGAGACTATAGCACGTTAATAAGACACAAAAATGTATTCACAGGGCCGCGTTTGAAAAGATTAGCACAATTCAGTTTCAGCCCCATGACCGGGATTCTGTGCTGGATTTTCGCACAGCGCGTCTTCCTCGGAAGACCTCCGCGGATGAACAAAGTGATTATAATCCACATGAACACCGTATCCCTAAGCAACCCATTCCGTAAGTGATTTTGATATCTATTTTATACAGGGTTACAAGCAACTATCGCGTGACATTTTAAGGATAGCTTTAGCAAGTAAATAAAAAAAATGTTTCACTACTTATAACAAAAATAGCATGTATATCACCAGAACGACGAATTTTTTGAAAATTTTTTTGAACGATAAATTAGTGTCCTTAAGCCCACAGGCAAGTAAGTAGCCTGTATAAAGGTGCCTAAATAAAGAATTTAGTTTTTTTTCAATCTACCGTTTTTTTTTCAGTCTCTGGATGGCATATTTCAATTTAATCCGCTCAGGCCTTGGAGCAGGGATGTTGGGATACCCTATAGCTATCAGCAGAGCTGGGATCATATTTGGGCCCATATTAGGCGTCTGTGTCGCTGCTCTTATAATACACATGCATATAATCATGGTAATATAATATTATAATTATTTTTGACATAGAAACATGCACAAACAAACAAACTTACATAAAAAAAACTACTTAAGAACCTCCTCTTTCTATTGTAGTCGGTTAAAAAGATACTTTTAGTGACTGAGAATATAGTGCTTGTAATGATGATGATGATTACTGGCCATAGCCATTAGGCATGTGACAAAATTCTTTAATTACAAAGACTGTAGTGTAGGACAGTCTTACAAGACTGCCAGTTGAAACGACGTAATTACGTTTCGTTAATCGCTTTTGCTATTCTAGACCAAGGTATATGGTTCGTAGTTGTGGTTCGTAGCCGTTTGTATTACAAATCATTAATATCTGTTTCAGTTAAATTGTCTAAACGAAATCAGCAAACGTTTGGGTATACCGATAATATCATACAGATACGGGTTCCGTATCGCCTTACTGCATGGACCACCAGTCACTCATTGTATTGGCCGGCGCGGACCGTATGTATACTTATGAGCGTTTAAAATGACTATTGTATACCCACGAATTCACTTGCATTCAATCGATTTAAACAGTAGCTTATATCAGTCTCGAACTGCTTCCACGGATCAGATAACATGATAAATGAATAGTTTCCGGCCTTTTATTTTTAGTAGGAGATGTTAAACCTAAGCTTCCTAAGCACCTAAGCTTCGGATGCCTCTGGAATGGATAAATAAGTCTGGTCTATAAGTTTACTGTATATGTAAAATTAAAGATAAAAAATAAATCCGTACATTTATTTCGGTTTACTTATTTAATTTTTTTGTTTGAGTTTATTAAATAACTGAGAGAACCATCGGTCCAAATCGGTTAAAATATATTACTCCTTACCTAAATGTACTTATTAATCTTGAAAACATTAGTTTTTGTTATTGTATTGAATTTTTTTTATGATTCTTTCAGAGCTATTATTGCCGTTTTCATGCTCCTGAGCCAAGTTGGAATATGCGCTGTTTTCATTGATTTTACAGCTGATACATTACGTGATGTTAGTAAAGCATTGTAGATAATTTTAATTATTATTTATTTCCCGTATGGCACTTTTTTTTAAATCTCTACTTCATAAATGTATTGTTTTTAAATACGCAATCGCATCTGCAGTTAAGGTTTTAAAATAAAACATGGACTGATGGTCCAAGATTTCTTTCTATTACTTTGTGTGTTTAATACTCAAAAAACTAAACAAAAAAAATCATTTTTCCAGATAATGGATTGGAACAGTACCAGAAACTGTATTTTAGTTTTGTTAATACCATACATGATATTGGAATTATACATGAAAAATCTGAAAATAATAAGCTACATATCGATGTTTGGTAAGACTGCTGCAATGGTAAAAATAGTTAATTCATCGCATTTATTTTATGAAATAATTAAATGCTTTGTCACTTATGCGAATGTTATAAAAGTATATAAGTGAGTTCGTTTTATTATGTAAAAGCAGTGTGTGTAAGATTTGTAATAATCTTCACGCTAACGGCTGAACCAATTTGGATGAATTTCCACTATTTTACCTAGATTTAGTTTAACGCCTATGCAACTTTTTATGCCCGATATGAGTTTAAATTATTGTTTTTTACTAGGTAACATCCTCAACATTATGGGCCTCACTATAATGATGTACCATGTATTCTTGTGCCCTCACGGAGAATTCGTTAGTCATCGAATTAAAGCTTTTCCGTTGGCATTTTGTTTTGGTACTTTTCTCTTTAACTTGAGTGCTATTGGTGTCGTAAGTAAAGTGTGATATTTTTTTAGTTTATAAAATGGACTAGTTAAAACGACTTGACGTAGAGATATAATTTATACAATTTGATATTATCACTTATAGTCTTCTCTTACTATGCGTTATGTGCGTGAATTTTGTGTAGACCTTGTGCAGTTTATACACTTTATTTATACGCCTTACATTAACATTGTCGCTGACCCATCTATTAGTTGGACAAGCCATCCTACGCCAGTCACGACTTTTTCGTCTAAATCTTTATTTCAGGTGATCTCTCTGGATAAAAATCTCGTCAAACCAGAGATGCTAACAGCAAGGTTTGGCATGATAACTCTTGGCATGGGGATTCCAGCAACCTGCGCTTTAATATTTGGAGTTTTGGGGTACTGGTCTTTTGGTGCTATGGAAGAAAATGTCTTGAGATCACTGCCATACGATGATGTGTACGTTGAGTAGACTGTTACTAAGTACCTACATAAGATAAGTACCTATCTCAAACTAATATTACTAAGTAGAATGCTTGTAATAATAGTGCTTGTTTGATTATTTTTTTATTTGTGCGAAAAACAAACTATGGTTTAATTTGTTTTTTTTTGACAACATGTACTGGCATTAATTGAAACCTGGTTAAACGTAGGTATAAGCTGTTCTTGAAGTAACGTAATTATATGAGGGAAGGGGGCTTCCTACATACGAAATGAGACCCTGGTTTCCG
The DNA here is from genome assembly GCA_964023185.1 of Macaria liturata. Lineage (NCBI taxonomy): Eukaryota > Metazoa > Arthropoda > Insecta > Lepidoptera > Geometridae > Macaria > Macaria liturata. Next base: position 6,810,835 of record OZ026824.1, on the reverse strand, counting down.
GGTTAAGAGTTTATTCACACACACAGGTTTATTAATACAATACAGTTCAATGGGTACAATGAGCAGCGACGGTGCTGCGCTTGCACGACAATGTGGCTCCGAACTCCTGGATCACGTTTTTTTTAAAGGACTATGCAGCTGGTTGCCAAGTGTTACCACTGCTGCGTCACCGGACGATGGCTGGGCACTGATTGGGCCCGGGCCTATGTTAGTACTAGTTAGGGGCGACTAGCACAAGGGCGCCTCTGAAGGCACGAACCTCGGCTTGGACCGTCGCCAGAAGGGGGAGACCGGGTTGCCCTGTTCATCCCTGAAGGGGAGTGAGCTAAGGCTCTATCAGTGGTTGTGTCTGAGTGATTATTTGGAGATAAACGAGTTGACCTGATGGGTCGGGGTCTGCCGCCTCGCCGGAGAGGACGGAATCGGGGAAACTGGTTTCCCTTCGACACGTATAAATCTTTCGCCTTTTTTTCCTGGATCATGCCATGTGCCTCCGCATATAATGGAAACGGCCCGCCTTGCGGGGCGACGCGGGGCTACAAATGGGAGAACGAGATAGTGTTACAAATAGAGACATACGTTTACTCTAAGTAACGCCGAGGGAAGGAACCGCGAGAGGCCCTAGGTGGGATAGCATAGCGGTTGACGACAAATATTAAAAACCATAATACATACTCGTTATGATGACAACCATCTCAATGGCACAGCTCAGACATAGCAAAAAATATTATTAAAAATATCCCACACTACTACTATACCAAATATCACGATGATCCATCGTTACGATGCTGCATATAATAGGAACAAACAATGTTCGCTTTGAAATTATGTTGTGATCAGACATTTTTATTAATCCACGAGATATAAACTAAATATAAGTAGATTTTTCGATCAGATTGATTATAATCAATCGTATTGAAACTTATCTACTTATTTTTAACTTCTTATTTATTTCAGAACATCTATAATTGCTGCATCGCTGTTTTTGGTGGCAGTAGCGTTCGCATATCCAATCCAATGCTTTCCAGCAATACAGATAATACTAGAAATAATCAGGAATTATCACATGTATAGTCCTCCAACAGACGACACGATGAAGCTGCTAGATAGAATTGTGCAGCCTATATTTGTGCTTTTTACGTGTAAGTTTTCGTCTTCTTTTCGTAAGTATGATTGTTGAAAGCTCTACTGTCGAGAGTTTTCAAAACGCCTAGTGGCCTCAAAGAGTGTTAAAAACTGACACAACTTGGTAGATTAGGTTTTAGGATGACTTCAATTTGTAATCTGACCGGGATTGCTTCTTCTTGGTAGGTCATATAAAAACTGACCGCGTCCACAGTTGCTTACCTGCATAATCCCATGCAAATAAGTATATACTTACCCAGCTGAGCTCAGTAGCTAAGCCTACTTACTACGTTCAAATTAAGCATATGATTAGCATAGCTAGTCTTCTTACTGTCGAAAAAAATGTAGTTTTGCTTAATTAGTTGATTAGGCTGTTTGTATTTTGTACAAAACAATGATTTTGATCAACGTAAAAGAAAAACGAATAATCATCGGTTGAACTACAAACGATGATTGTTTTTTTTTTAGATCGAGTGTATTGAAACAGATCAGATTTCTGATAAATGCACTATTGTTACAGTTGCAATTGCGTACCTGTGCCCATTTCAAGCACTTCTCGTGGCGTTTGTTGGAAATTTTTGCACCACGATGCTTGCACTTGTATTCCCAGCTCTTATGGATTTGTGTCTCAGGTATCCTGGTCCATACGGCAGATGTAAAATTTATTTGATAAAAAATGTTTTAATTGTTATATTAGGTGTTGTGTCGTGGGTATTTGGTGTATTACTCAATGGATACTATCTTTACATCAAAATTGTATCGATTCCACCTCACGATGAAATAGAATATTTGTAATACAATTAATAAAGATGATGATATCTCATTCTTATCTTTAATTTAATATCCTAGTTATTCATAATGGCAAAACATTTATATACTTATGAAATGTATGTATTAGTAACTAGTCTGCTATGATCATCCTGAAATATATAAATACTGCATAATAATATCGTAGTACGTTATATCGGATAGAAAAATTAGGTCATTATTTAAAGAAAAGAGTATCTACTTACAACATAGAAATAGATTTTATTCATGGATTTTATAGGTAGGTACTTTGTCTATTAATGGCATGTATTAATCAATGTGTTAATTTTTGTCATAATCATTAATGTCTTTATTGACGAGCGAAAAGAATCTTCGTCTTAAATTGTACCTATTGGAAATGATGAACATTTATACATGTTTTTAATCCAAATCGTTGTTTGTGATACTTTCATTGTAATAACTTTTAACAATGTGATCTAAATCATTCTAAAATAATGCACCAATTGTATATCCACATTGTGGTGTTATTTTGTAGTAATGTTTACGTTATTTGGGCATTGGACTCTACGTACGTAACTAGTAAATTGTGCTTAATTATTTTAAACTTTACATGACTTTATTTACAATAATAAAATATGAAAACAAGGGAAGAAAAACTAAACATACTACTTCTAACTACTACAAAAAAGGGGCACTTAGAAAATCTTTAGAAAAGCGCAAAGATAATCTAAGTGCTCCAGCCCACTACCAGAGGGCAGCGTGCCCAGCATACTGCCCAATTTATAATAATGATATAGATATGTAAAAATACTTATACCTACTACAAATAAGATACCTACTTATATTTGTTCATCGTATTCATGTTGTTTCAGAACACAAATACCGCTATGGACATGGGAATGCAAAAGTGAAAAATGTGTTCCTATCAAAATTTTACAATCACACGAAATAATGCAATCGTTAGAAACGTGCAACATGCTTTGTTCAGGACCTCAACTGTGGCCTATGCCCACAGGGTCAGTTAATGTGGGCACTACAGCGGTACCTGTTCGCTCAGAGTTTTTTCAAATAGAGGTCGAACATGCACCAAATGAAGTGATACGACAGCATTTGCGTGATGCGTTCTTATTATTCAAACAGAATTTACAAAATATTGAAGGCAAATTTCGATTTGGGGACTCGCATAGCATTGTTATTCGTGTGTCCGTTAACGACAGTGATGATCCAAAGCTACGGCTTAACACAGATGAGAGCTACCAGCTTATTATAGAACCAGTGAGCTCAATAACATTGTTAGTTCAAATAGTAGCGCCTTCGTTTTGTGGCGCCAGACATGCATTTGAGACTCTTACACAACTTATCTGGCTGGACCCTTACATGAATACTTTGCTGATAATACAAGATGCTTCCATAACTGATAAGCCTCGATTTGAGTACAGAGGTCTGATGATAGACACAGCTCGCAATCACATTCCTTTCAGCGATTTACTTCGTACAGTAGATGTAATGGCTTCTACAAAACTCAATACACTTCACTGGCATGCAACTGACTCTCAAGCCTTTTCGATACAATTTGACAGTATACCAGAACTTGCTCGGTATGGCGCCAATAGTCCATCAGAAATCTATTCACCTGACCAAGTAAAGGCTCTTGTATGGCGAGCTCGACTACGTGGCATACGCATTATAATTGAAATCGATTCACCAGCTCATGTCAGTCATGCTTTTAACTGTGGACCTGAGGATAGAGGCGAAGTGGTACAGTGCATAGACAACGAACAATCAAGTGATACCAAGTATTGCGAGGAGCCCCCATGTGGCCAAATCAACCCACTCAACCCTTTCTCGCTAGAATTGTTACATAACATTTTTTCAGACATCATTCAGTTAACGGGAGTTGATGACGTTTTCCATCTCGGAGGCGATGACATATCCATGGATTGTTGGACTCATCATTACAACCATTCAGACCCTTACGTATTTTGGCAAGAATATACAAGATCACTGATTCAACGAATCGAATATGTGAATGGGAAATTACCGAACCTAACAATTTTTTGGCCGTCTCGTGCAACTGGTCGCCTGAGAACAGAGATGAAGGATTTAAATTACATTATGGGCTTACAAGTGCGTGCAACAACATGGACAGAAAAACACATCGCGGGTATACGTAAAATTATATCTCACGAGGATGCATGGGATTTGAATACAGGTTTCGGATCTTGGCATGGTACGACTGCTAAGACGCCATTCAATTCATGGCAGAGATTTTATGAGCATCGGCCGTGGATTAAAAATGGTAAAGGGAATATTAATATAATTGGCGGAGAAGCAACGATGTGGTCATGGAGTATAGGTGAAGGTATAGAAGCTCGCATATGGCCAAGAGCCTTGGCAATAGCCGAACGTTTATGGTCCGATCTGCCTGAAGGGATCACACCGAAAGTATATGCTCGTCTAGATATACACCGAAGTAGATTAGCAGAGCGCAGTATAATTATACCACCGCTATGGTCACAGTGGTGTACACAAAATCCTTACACGTGTAGCTAATTTCTTAAACGTATTAATAATATTTAATAGAAGCTTTTATTGTGTAAATGTGTACAATGGTCTTAATATACATATATGTTTCAATGTTAACTTGTGTGTATTGAAAATTAATTATTTTATAATGACTGACTATAATACTTATAAGATAACTATACTTATAGCTATAACTTTCCTAGAAGTAGCTGATATTTGTAGGAAATTTATCAAGTCCATAAATTTTGCTATAAATACAAGTAAATAGGTAGTTTCTTGCATTTTGCATCCTATGTTGTGGAATAAGTAGGCTCTGAGACCAAGACTAAGGTGAACAAACTAAAGGGCTTCAACGTGTGGCGTCGGTTTAGGTATAGTGTAACTCTAATTTGTTAGGTTGTGCTTTGGTCACAGGGATTCTATAAACGGTTTACCACATAACATTAAGAAAAAATATTAGAACAAATTTAAAAATGAACTATTATGAACTAACCCTTAGCGCTGGTGGTTTGAAAATTTGCGTCATCACAGTTGGCCTATACGAACTTCTTTGATGACTATACTCAAAAGGTACCTACTCTGCATCCAAAGTCCTTCTCATTGCTTCTCATGTCTTTCCAGACCCGTAGAGTTGTATTGAAGGAACCATAACCGTTTCTACCTTCCTTGAGGAAAATTTTGTGTTATTACAAGACTTTTTGTCGTTAAAAGGACTCTATACAAGCACAGGTACAGCAATATAAATTAGGAAACGGAAATTAGTCCATAAACAATGTGGGTGAGCATATTTAAACCGGCCAGTATGAACTAGCCTTTATTATTTAGCGAAGCTATGGCTTCTTGGTTTATAGGAAATGGTTCATAATGAACTTAAATATTATTTTTTTAGAGTTTCATTACATACAATTTCTTTAAAATAATTTTTAGAACACTTTACACATAGAAAAAAAATTAAAATGTTATAAAAATATAAATCCGCGTCCACAGGGAGAACTAAAAATAAGAAGTTTAGTCTATGCCCCATAAAGATGGCCGCCGACTGCTAGCGTCTGCGATGGCATTTCGTGTAATGTAATTATTTCGTGAATAGTTTAAGTTATAAAAAGACTTATATAAATAGTTTTGTAAAGTAAAATTAATATGAGTAGATATTACGATTACGGTAATGGGATATCATGGTGAGTATGCTTTGATTTTCATACTTGACAACCATATTGTTTAGCGTTTTGTATACGTTTTAATTTTAGGGCATTTATTTTCAAAACTGTTTTGTTTCTGACAAAGTAAACTAGAAAAACAATCATAATAATTGTAATTAAAGCTTATACAGTTTAATTGAATTTGTTGCTGTTGCACTTTTTTAATAAACTGCGTTCCCAATCTACTCCTATCGCCTGGTTTAGAACGTGGTTTTCGTTGTAGGTGTAACATTTGAGTTATCAACAAAATGAAGAAGTTTCAAATATCCTTATCTAATAACTAGTGAGTCAATGTCGCACTTGCAATGTTTGTATGTTTTGTATATTATCGATTTTTTGAGTCTGTAAAGTAGTGGTGTACGTAGGCATATAATTTCCGCCTAGGGCTGCCTCTTATGTATCTATATAACTTCCCCAAAATAATAATCATCAGTGACACCATAACATAACAGTGCTTTCCTTTACTAGTAGTAGGCACTTAGATTTATTTTAGTAAACCTAATGAACAATACATACCTAGCTGATTGATATTACTCAATATATTATATTTTTATAGACAACTGCCTTACTATAACTGTATACAAGTAGTACTATCCAATGAATTAATTAATTTTAAAATATTACATTGTTCCACCATAGGTCCAATCCAAAAGACATTGAAAGCTCCAATCTTACAAACAGCAAAATTTTTAATGATCATTCAGAACTTAAATAAATTAATAAAATTCAGATTCTGTTGAAAGTTCAAGGTTGGCAGGTTTGAACATATCATGTCTTATGCATGATGCCAAGGACAGCAAGATTTATTTGAAAACTTTCTTAATCATTTTTTTTAAATATACCACTTAGTTGTATATGATACTAGCTGTTCCCGCAACTTCGTCCACATGGAATAGTTATTTTGAGCATCATATTTATTTGTACAAATAACCTCTTCAGCTTTATAAATTATAGCTGTTACCCACGAGTTGCACCGTTTTCGCAGCGCATGCAACGGAAGCCCTCAAAAATGAATAATTTTCCCCGTTTTTTCCACATTTTCCATTGTTTCTTCGCTCCTATTAGTTGCAGCATGATGTTATATAGCCTAAAGCCTTCCTCGATAAATGGCCTATTCGACACAAAAAGAAGTTTTCAATTCACACCAGTAGTTCCTGAGATTAGCGTGTTCAAACAAACAAACAAACAAACAAACAAACTCTTCAGCTTTATAATATTAGTATAGATTGTGGATTTACTTAATTGAGTACTCTTTTATTTGCAGTTTTTGTTGACTAGAAAGATTTAGTCTAATAAAGTGATGACTTAGTATAATGTTATGAACTTTAAATGGACTATATTATATATTGTATTAGAAACTATTTTGTCACTGTGTACTTTAGGCACATCAGCACAACACTGCTTGCCTATAAATCAAACATATAAGTAAACTAGATAAGTATAGCTACAAAGCATAGCAAGGGCTAATAACTTTAGCATAAAATAATATCATAAGCCCGAATCATTAATACATTGGAGTTGATTAGAAATCTATTGTAAGAATGGGTAATACCATGCTTGCTATAAATTTTAGTAAATATAGTAGTTTTGAAGTTATAGAGTATCCACTTGAATCACTCTACCTTTTAAAATAAACTTCATGAAATTCCATTGTGTAGTTTTAAAGATCTAAGCCTACATATGTACATACATACAGACAGATGTAAAAAAGCGACTTTGCTTTTTACTATATAGTGATGGTCTTTATTGGTAGTTCAGACATGGTAGTTAGTAACTGTAATAATAAGTACATATTGGGACCTATAAGTAGTCTTGGTTGCATAGTAATTCACATTTTAGTATATTGTGATTAGGTCCTAAGCTACTATGATTGTAGGAACCTTCCAAAATATTATTGCTCACAATGTAGCTCTGAAACAGAACTTACACCATCCACCAAAAAGTAATTGTTGTATATCATGTCTGTGATCCTGTTGTATGTTATTTTAATAAATATTCTGGAAAATTTCATTGACAGGACTGTCCCTTATTTCTCTGAACGCTGGCTCCTGTCGCTACCATTAGGCAAATTATAAATTGACCTGTTTCATGTCTTTCTCTCCTTAGCTATACCATTTCACAGCTGCAGTGGAATAATTTGAAATAATATTTTGTAAAGGATCACGAACATACAAAATCAACACTTCTGGATTTATTTTTAAACTAGTTTTACAAAGCTGCAAGACTTGTTTTAACCATTGACGACTAAAATGGATAATTATTCAATTGCAGATGTATTTGTTAGTATCCCTCCCCATCTAGCCGATTTAAGAGAAATAAGGAAGCCAACGGTGCCGTTTCTTTCGCGTTGTCGAAGAAATTTTCCAGATACATTGTTTGTACAGTTGACTCACTTTAGCCGTCCGTTTTCGGACTCCTGACTTTCAGTTGACATGAGATGGTCGCTCGTCAACAATGGTTAAAACACGGTCTTCAGCGAGGGTGGGGGGGAGCGCGGCTGCCAGTGCACCCGCAGAGAATGGCACCGGGTCCGAGCTTAGAACCAGACTCAAAACTACAGAAAATGGCCACCGCTCACAAAAGGCCTATAGTAATTCTAGGCAAGTGTCTTCTGTAACTTGCTACTAGCTGTTGGCATGTCCTTGCTGTGGAGATGGACATACACAGAGCATAGGGAACTCATGTGTGAGGGTATATTCACATCTATATCCACATATTAAACTGCAACAAAGCTACCAAAAGTCATTAATTTAGCCAACTGTTCAGACGGTATGTGTGAATTTACCTCTCAGTCAACTTGGGTACCTCTGTCTTTGCTATTTGTGTCAAATGTTTGTGAATGTTGAACAGCAGACGATAGAAAGCCAACCTTACTTAAAAAAAACTACAAAAATGTGATAGAAAATGGCTTAAAATATGTATGATGTATGCTTTGGTGTTGGGTAGATAAATGTTTAAATGGAATTTAAGTTTTGTAATTGATGTGACTCAATATCATGCGGATTTTTGAAATTTGCTAAGAAACATGTATGAAAATTGTAAAAGAGCATGTGTGAGCAGGCTGTTTGTTTTTGGCATTTGTAGACATTTTAATTCTACAAATAGCCCAGAGTGAATTATAAATGAAAAAAAGATTTGACTGATGATTTATACTAAATAGCTTTGGTTGCAGGGCTGTCCGTTAGATAAATTCTTGTATTATTAGATCATATATCACAGTCTAAGCTTATAACAGTCCTGTGTGTGACTCACCTGATAATAAGTACTGAGCACTTCAAATTGTCTTAATTGATTTAAAAAGTATGTGACTTTAGACTGTGCTATATAATTTGATAAACATGTCTTATGTTAGTTTGTAAAGTGAGATTCAAGTTCAAGGCATTTATTTTGACACACAGGACACAACAACATATACATAAAAAAAGTTGAATACAGGTAGAATACAAAGGTGATATATCTGTTACATTGATGTATCCCGTGTGTCAAAAAAGGATCTTGAGGAAGATTCTTGTATTGTTTAAACTTATCCAACTATGTGTGCAGGAATGGGCAAGCCCTGCAGTCGAGTGGCAGCGGGCAGGGCCAGAACAAGGACCCGCTGGCGTCCGTGCTGGGCGGGTCTCGCTCCGCAGGCATGTACCAGCACCCCGCTGGGCACAGCGGCTACAACCAGCAGGACTCACGCTCACAGCAGATGCCAGTGTCGGTAAGTAAGTCACCTGGACTTCAGCATTGGGCAAGATTTAATTGCAACTAACAAAACAATTGATCAATTGTAATTGTAAAAAGTAGTAGTATTTTTTACAATTACAATTGATCTATTGAAATTGTAAAAAAAAATTACTTAGTATTTTTACAATTACAATGGAATTTAATAAATTAATAATGAATAAATAATGAATGGAATTTAATTGTAATTGTAAAAAGTAGTTAGTATTTTTACAATTACAGTTGATCGATTTTAATTGTAAAAGGTAGTAGTATTTGTACAATTTCTGTGGATCAATTGTTAAATGCAATAAATGGACTGGAGATGGCTGGACATATTATAATACTCCTCCTTGAGTCATATTCGTCATTATTGAGGATTGTGCCTTCCAGAATTGATTATTTGGGGAAGTTGGGGTTTAATGGACATACATAGTCCTCTCCAATTCTTTATTTATTTATCTCCATCTAATGATGGTTGCCTGGAAAAGATTGTTTTTAGTGATAAGATAAGCACTTGCTGCTCTATAATAATTTTGTTTCTCTCCTACTAAATAATGTTATGTGTTTTGTGTTGATTTTTATCATAGTCAATACGATGGCAACTGGGTTTTTTTTCTATTTGGGGCAAGAACAGCTTGCGACAGTATGCTTGAGAACCACACAAGTGCACCCTTTTTTGTCATAACTTTTTGTCGTATCCGTAATTTAGCCTCAATAATAATATGCATTTTAGTTAAGTTGTAGTCAGTTCTTGTTTTTAATTTCGATGGACGCTCAATCCCGGTAAAAATCGTGCGTGAATTTGCCGCGACGGTTGCCAATGAAGAATGAGTTTTGCAAAGTAACATTATATGTTACCAAAATTGATACATAACACTAGGTTACACCTTTTCTGTCAAAAACAAGTCCCAGAGAAATTCATCCGTAAATAAATTACTTATTTCTCGCCCTCATTATCGCTAACGAAAAACTATGAATAGATAACGCGCAATTCAAATGTTACTATGTATACTCAACTCGTCCCGATCCAATAGATTTTATTCCCCATTCATATAGGTAGTTAAATTATTTCTTTACACTAGATATTATGTCTGTCGTCCGTCGTCGGATGACACGTAGGTCCCGGCTGTTTGTCTAGAACGGCGGTCGTTAAGCCATGTCAGACGCCGTTAGGTCGGCTTGATTAACTCTCGATACCATAGTTGGCCACTCTCATTCGATAAGAAGTAGAAGACAGGTAAACAATAATTTGTTTAGCCAGTGTATGTTCTTCAGTTGTTCTTAACCTATACATGTATAGTAGGTACATTAGTAGTGGCAAAGTGGAACAGTAGTACAGTTGCAGGCGCGGCAGAACCCCATGTACGCGGGCGGCATGTACCACGGGTACGGGCCGGGCGCGGGGGGCGCCACGCTCGCGCCCATGCCGTCGCCCTCGCCCACCGCGCCGCTGCCGCCCTACCCCGTGCACCCGGACGTCAAGTTTAAGAAGTAAGTGATGCTATAAACATGTGTCTTAAATCTTTTGAACTTATTTTGTAAAAATATATTTGTTATCTGTTTTTTTAATTGATAAAAAAATAATATTGCCCTAACACTAACAAAAGAATTTTCATCATTATGCACTTAGCGAGTGTGCCCTGTGCAGTACTGTGCAGTGTGCATCCTTATTGGATACTAGCAGCGCCCTGTGAACTTACCTATGTTAATCAGGAATCAAAAATTGCCATGTGTTAATTAATAGTTTGCTAACCTCCTTACCAAATTTCATCTAATTCAGTTCAAACATTTTAGCTAGGAGAAGATACACACAAACTTACATCTACATTACAATATTAGTAGGATTGCTACAAAGTAACGCCTGATTCAATATTTACAGTCTCAGATTCAATATCTACATTTATCACTGTTTTTTTTTATTCTTTATTTGTAAAAGGGTTTGGTCAGACACAACACACACAACAAACTTCACTGTATTATAGTTCCCAAAAGGCATGATTAAATTTAGTTGTAATAACCGGCTAGCACTTCAATAATTATGTCGAAAATTAGCTTTAACAAATTCTATCATCAGGAGGACGAGGAGCATATGCTCCTCGTCCTCCTGATGATAGAACCCGCAGTGTTCCGAAACTGAAAATATTGAATGCCCCCAGATCAAGCGTTACATTGTGGCAATGCTACTAATATTTTAAAGATTACATCTTTCAGGTTTGTGTGTATATTAGTTCTGCAAGCTTAAATGGTTGAACGCTGAAATGGTTACAACTCAGTCTGCAATTATGTGTATGTATCCCCCAGGTTACCATTCTACGACGTGCTAGCGGAGCTGATGAAGCCGTCCACCATGATGCCACTGCAGGGCGGGCGCATGCAGGAGGGTACCTACGTGTTCCACCTGACCCCGCAGCAGGCCACCGAGATCGCCTCGGGAAAGGATGTGGTCGGCACTTCCAACAAACTTGACTTTATCATACAGGTAAGTACTGTTCTTTACTTTTTAACTAAAATTAAATATTCTCTGTCTAACTCAGGTTTTTGAAATTATTAATCGCATTTATGTTGTTCAAGCTGTGTACACATATCTTAGGAATTTGTTCTGGATCAAAACCAGTTTTGAATGTATACTTAGCTTATTTGGGAACACATTCTGTTTTGTGTACCATTATAAATAAATAAATAAAGTGAGAAACGTGTCTCACTTTCGTGCTAAGCTCAAGTGGCTACCCATCTTTGCTCTATAATATACTCTTTAATCCTTCCTCTCCGCGCTACCTAAAAGAGCGATTTTGCTACGCTCACGATTGTCACTCCCTCAACTTGCGGTCATCAGTAAGTAAACCTCACACTCGCGACTCCGAGACACAACAAAGTCTCCTTTAATAGTTCTTTCTCTGTGCACGCCGTGAAACTGTGGAACGCTTTGCCGCTAGATATTAAGAAAGCACCATCACTAGATGTCTTCAAAAACAATGTAAAGAAATTGAATTTATCTTCTTTGGCTCTGACATAAATTGCTATATTTGTTTTTTTTTATTATATTGTCTCTTGTATTATGCTTTTATTATGTATGTATGTATATATTATTGTTATATGTATTTGTTTATGGTTATTCATATATAAGTAGTTTAAATTTTTATTTAATATCTCGTCCTACTCATTTCATTTAAAGATTATATCCCTACAAGATTGGTTGCCTGGAAGAGATCGCTCTTAGCGATAAGGCCGCCAATTAAGACGCTGATTCTAATTTGTATGTTTTTTTTGCATTGTTTTATTTGTGGTGTTTTAATAAAGTATTTAACTATCTATCAAATCATTATTTAAAAAAAACCGACTTCTAGTCTACTGTCACTTTACTGAACAAATCTGAGCCCATTGAAATAATAATACATCAGAATCGGGCTATTTGTTTAGAAGATATAATATATACAGCAGCGCCCTCTGGTGAGTTGTCATCGTAACACAGCTAGGAACATACACCAATCAAACCTCATCACATCACAGAAAACAGCATCAAAATCCGAGCTGTGAAATATAGGTAAAATTGGTTTGCATAAACTTTATCAGTTTGTTGGTTTATTGGTTTTTTCTCAAAAAGTACTGGACTGAATGAAAAAATATTTTATGGGACCATTTCGGAAACGATCCCCATGGAATAGAAAACTTTCAGATGACTTGATAATGATAACCTTTTTTTTTGAAGTCGGTTAAAAATTAAATAAATGTCAGTTAGTTGCAGCAGAAGATCAGCATTAAGTTCCACCAGCATTTTAATCTTTATTTATTTATCTATTCTGACTTCTAAATTAAGATTTATTTTTTCACGAGTCCTCTATGTATTTTCCCAACAAAGAGTTAAGTTAAGGCTGTTCCTTAGCCAATGAATGACTTATTAGAAACGACATTACCAACAAAAATAATAAAATGTTATGTGAGGAATTCTAAATAGTATGTATTGCTTGCTTCTCAGGCCCAACTGAGATTCTGCCTCCTGGAGACGTCGTGTGAACAGGAGGACCACTTCCCGCCCAGTATTAGTGTCAAAGTCAACAACAAAATGTGCGCGCTACCAGTAAGTACCTACAAGACACATTTAACCAACCTTAAAAAACGTGGGTTCTCAATTCGACAAAATATTTCTTCAAATCATCTTCTCTTCAAAAAAAGAAGAGATTCTCAATTCGACAAAGTGTTGTCGTTATGTATATTTCTCTGTTAATTACATCATTCATAAAGTCCATACTAATCACATGATTCAAAATATCATCCTGGTTTGTCACAGAGATGTAACCATTCGTGTACAATATTCTTTTGACTAACTTAAAAATAATAATAGTAGTAGACCTTCTAGAGATCTTGTACATTCCGGCCATGATGCTTTCTTCCCTAGATTACAATCAATTTGATCGTCAAGCTCGAAAATCCACACCTATTTCCAAATTTTTGGACATAGTGGCCAATGGTGCTACTTGTGCTGTGAACAAAATATGGATCGCTGCTATGAATGCATGTACAAATTAAACTTACTTATCCGTTAATTTTCTGTAACAGAACCCTATACCAACCAACAAGCCGACCCCCGAGCCCAAGCGTCCCCCGCGCCCGGTCAACATCTCGGCTCTTGTCAAGTTGTCACCCACAGTCCCCAACCAGATCCACGTGACGTGGGCGTCGGACTACTCCAGGGCGTACGTCCTCAGTGTGTTCATGGTGCGCAAGCTCAGCTCGGCGGAACTGCTCCAGCGGCTGAAGAATAAGGGCACCAAGAACACGGATTATACCAGGTCGCTGAGTAAGTGAACAGCATCTGTAGCTGCTAATGGTAGATTTAATAAACCTAGATCCTAGACTAGAGAAGTTATTATAACCAGAAATATCAGCATTCTAAAAACATTGCTTTACGGATTTCCTCTAGTGTTGTCCCAAACTAGGTTACCTGTAAGAAATCACTTTAGTGATAAGGTCGCCCAATGTCCCTGATTACCTTCCACCTTTATGTTAATTATGTTTTTTTCTGGTGTACAATAGAGTATATTTGATTGATTGATTGAACATTACGAGTCGTTTTAACGGCTCTTTTAAAAAATAAGGCGAACCGTTCTTGGTCGACAAGAGCACAAACGCACTATATCTGAATTGTATTAGATTCACTCAATTCACATTCTAATTTAAGACTTTTTAGCTATATATCATATACTAGTGGGTGCTCGTGGCTTGGTTCGCATTAAGAAGTAAAACTTGCATCCCCTATTTCACCCCTTTAAATGTGGAATTCCCGAAAATCCTTACTTAGTGTATGGCTACGTCATAACAACTACCTGTATGCCAAATTTCAGCCCGATACGTCCAGTAGTTTGGGCTGTGCGTTGATAGATCACTATATCAGCCACTCACCTTTGAGTTTTATATATTACGATGTATTTAAAATGGGTCTATAATGTATAATGGAAGTATTCAAAAATATAATCTCATACATAATCTTAACTATCAATCTTTCACATTTTTTACAAATATTGAATGGGGTGCTGTCCATTTTCTCAATTTATTCTATCAGAATCACAACACACACTTCTCTTCCTCACAGTAAAAGAGAAGCTCTCCGAAGACTACGACAACGAGATCGCCACAACGTCCCTCCGCGTGTCACTGATGTGTCCGCTGGGCAAGATGCGTATGTCCTGCCCTTGCCGGCCGGGGAACTGCCCGCACCTGCAGTGCTTCGACGCCTCGCTGTTCCTGCAGATGAATGAGCGGAAACCGACGTGGTTGTGCCCCGTGTGCGACAGGCCGGCGCCGTATGACTCGCTCGTTGTTGATGGGTGAGTCAGATTTAAATAGTTCTTGTGTAAATTTGCCCAATGGACAAGATGAGAATGTCTTGCCCGTGCCCACCGGACCATTGCCCACATCACCAGTGCTTTGATGCCCATCAGATACAGGGCTAGTTTTTCAAGCTAAGTTTCAAACTAGTGCTAGTATGCTATCTATTATATAGTTTATCTAGAAGATACCAATTAACTCTAGATTTGAAGCTCCCTGGATTGTAGGTCATAGTAAAAACAGCTTCAGGTACTTGCCTTGTGTCTCAAAGACATGACACGTGAACTCTAGACGCCAGATTTTTCTTATGTTTTTAATACTGACTGTCCTGTCATGTCACAGGTACTTCCAGGAAGTGCTGGCGTCCCCGCGGCTGCCGGTGGAGTGCAACGAGATCCAGCTGCACGCGGACGGCAGCTGGTCAGCCCACGCGCCCGCCAAGAGCGCGCCGCAGCAGCAGCACCCGCAGGCCAACGACTCCGTCACACTCATATCCGACGATCTAGGTATTGTATTGTAGTTCCCGTAAGGCATGATTCAATTTAGTTGTAACTAATGGACGCCCGCGGCTTCGCTCGCATTATTTTGAAATAAAAATGTTTAAAATGAACACAACTTTTTTATTTACGAACCGATTGAAATGAAATAAATACTAAATGTTAAGTTAAAAATGCACCAACATGTTAGTGGAAACCGTAGACAAATCAGTTCAGCCGTTTTTGAGTCTATAA
This sequence comes from Macaria liturata, assembly GCA_964023185.1. Classification (NCBI taxonomy): domain Eukaryota; kingdom Metazoa; phylum Arthropoda; class Insecta; order Lepidoptera; family Geometridae; genus Macaria; species Macaria liturata. The sequence goes on along the minus strand of OZ026824.1, from coordinate 6,794,952 downwards.
CGAACAAACATACCGACAGACAGATTTTTTTTTGAAACATGATTTTTGTGTTCTATTGCATCAATGAAGACCCCTCAACTATATATTTTTTCATTTATCTTCAACGTACAGACACCGACTGGTTACAGCTTTATTATATGTATAGATACCCGACTAGCACTTACTATTATTTCGAGCTAATTGTCGACATATTTTCTGACGTAAGTTCTAGCCGGTTATTACAACAAAATTTGATCTACATAGGTATTTACGGTGAACATAATCAATCCAATATAATGCACAATAAATAATCAAAATCTATCTCTGTTCTGATTTCCTGCCAGTGCCAGGCGAAGTATAGGGTTGTATGTACAATGTTATATTATTTTGTTATACTAGTGCGGTTTAAATTTAAATGATACTTTTAAACTAAAAGTAACCTTTAACAATATACGTTTTTATTATTATTAGAATATAGCGTCGATTTGCGGAATTAACAACATGTCATGACAAAATAATTCAATGCTTTCTTAGCTCTGGCCTATATTTTAACAATTAGTTGCCCGCGGTTACGCCCAAATGGAAACCAAGGGACCTTACTCTAGCCCCATACAAATCGTAGCTCAAAAGGTCGCTCTATTGCACCGTGAAAACTGAACAAGTTTAGTTTTGCTTTTGTATAGAATTTTCGTAATATATATATTTAACTTTAAAGAGTCCCAGCTTTTTTCCTTATTTTTATTTTATTCATTACTAGTGCGTCTTCCCGCGGCTTCGCTCGCATTATTTTGAGATAAAAAGGTTTAAAATGAACATAACTTTTTTATTTACAGATTGAAATGAAATTTACACTTAATGTTAAGTTAAAAATGCACCAACATGTTAGTGGAAACCGTAGACAAATCAGTTCAGCCGTTTTTGAGTCTATAACGAACAAACATACCGACAGACAAACAGAATATTTTTTGAAACATGATTTTTGTTTTCTATTGCGTCAATAAAGACCCCTCAACTATTTTTTTCTTTATCTTTAATATACAGACACCGACCGGTTACAGCTTTATTATATGTATAGATAATACCACATTGAATATCCTTTCACAGAAGTGATACCAGTGGACAGTGGCGGCGGCAAGCGCGCTGCTGTGGGCGAGGAGCGCAAGCCCAAGCCAGCGGAGGCGCTGGTTGACCTCACGTCGGACTCGGAAGATGAACTGCCTCTGAAGAGGAAGGTGCCGCAACCCAAACCCACGCCGCCAGTGTCGGAGTCCAGTGTCAAGAGTGACGATAACTACTCGTCTTCTAGTGGTGAGTTGATAACTGATAGATAGCCTACCCTGAAACAAATCTTCTTTAAATTTGGAATTAGTACACCTCTAACCCTATCTCTTCTTGTCGTGTCCATCGAAAGGTTGCCTGGAAGAAATCGCTAAGGCATAAAGCCGCCCTTTTGTCCGTTTTTATTCTACTTCGTATAACTTGTGTTGGTGTGTAATAAAGATAATATATTATTATAACCGAGGGGTCTTCAAATCCAGAGTAAATAAGTTTCTCCTAGGCAAGCATGCAACGTCTTGGACGTGGTGCTTAACATCAGGCAGGCTGTAGTCAAACGTTAGTCTATTCAGTGTTAAAAAAAATATCTAACAAGATGGGGAAATTATTACTCTAATTTGAGTTTTCTGACGATTTTTAGGGAAGAGTTGTTATATTAATAACATACATTGATGGTCAGGGCAATTGAACGGTTCAATATTTAACAAAGCTCCTTATAGTGCTATTTGTTTGTTTCTTAATTGTTTATTTTCAAGAATCTTAATTTCACTGCCTCACTAAAAATAACATCCGATAGGATTGTCAATATTGTTTTAAATCGGGGGTGTCTTGAAACTCTACCACTAGAGTTGACCACTCTCATACACTTTGCTTTTGAGTCTGCACAATATCAATTGACATACAGACAGATAACACATGAAAATAGAGATTCATACAAATGAATTCACGTAAAAAGAACGCTGGGCGATAGTAGAGGGGGTGTGTTTGCGCATGGGTACAATCGCGCACAAAATTACTACGCCTCTTGCTTTGCCTTTCGCACGCAGTTTCGTATATTCATAATAAATATTATTAATATAATTGGTTGTATTCGTGTAATGGCTAGGTACATATATGGTTATATATTTGATAGAATATTATCAAATAGAAATAACCAAAAATTTAATTTTTTCAGTGAATAAATATGAAATATTTAGTAATATTTTGTTGCCTTGGCGGTCCGTTTTATGCATTGTTTTAAATTAACAACTGCATTGTTATCAGCCTCTTTCTTCATAGAACAATAAACGTCATAAATCATTTTTCTCACTCTTCTAAGTAAAACCATTTCGAACACTTTTGTGCGTGATGGAAATTTGAGAGCAAGACACAGAGCAGATAGCGGCGGTCGACTGACGAACCAATAGCGCTCCGGCATTCAAGCGGTGCCTGACAGGTCCGCCCCGCCCGCACCTCATACCACCAAATAGACCGATAAATCGCCTACTGCGCAGCCTAACCGCCAGCGTTCTTTTTACGTGAATTCATTTGTACCCATCAGTTAGAATAAATAAGTTGCATAATATGGTGATAATTATATTCTTAACTAGTGGGTGCTTGCGGCTTCGCTCGCATAAAGAAGTAAAACTTGCATCCCCTATTTCATCCCTTTAAAAGTGGCAATTCCAAAATGCCAAATTTCAGCTCGATCCATCCAGTGGTTTGGGCTGTGCGTTGATAGATCACTATATCAGTCAGTCATTCACCTTTGAGTTTTATATATTTAGATTGAAAAGTCCTAAGGAAAACTTACTTTTGTGTATAACATTCCACTAATCTATCCACTAACTCCCAGCGGTGGAGGCGGTGTCGTCGAGCGGGTACCGGTCCCCGGGCGCGGGCGGCGCCGTCATCTCGCTGGACAGCCCCTCGCCCCCCGCGCCCGCCTCCCCGCTGCCGCCGCAGGACCCGCTGCCGGACCTCTCCATCACACCCATAGACAGATGTAAGTATATATGTATGTCTCAATCTATTCTTTCTCTCTCCACGCTCTGATATTTATTTTACTCTCATTCGATAAGAAGAAGAATCTCTTCGAGATGTATGTATACCTCGTTACTAAGGGTTGTGACTCCCCCGCAGGATTAATTCATTGGGGAAGTAGATCGCGGTGGGCGCTCAGATCGCCCAGTGATGCTGATTGAAATACATTATACATACATGTCCGTAATGCCCATCCCAAATATAGTGGCAATTGATATAACAAAACCCAGGCTTATGCTCGATACCCAGCAATTTCACCAGAAACAAATTTAGTCCATCAACTAGCAAATGTTTGCTTGGTAAAAATATTTCATTTTCCCCACATATTTACTTATGCAATTCCAATGTTATTATTGTAACAATGTACATGAGATATAACTTTAGATTTAGACCTAAAATATGTGATTTCATTATAGGCACGAGTAACAACACGGAGCGAGACGAGAGCGACATTCAGCCCTCTCACTGGGCGCCCTACGCTGAGGACGATGATAATATGAGACGGTAAGGACACAGCATCACCAACAATACCACAATGTTAATGTAACAAGGTAGATAGACCACAGTCATGAAAAATAGTCTGATAAATCTCAAAATAAAACCAACTCTTATTTCTTTCTTTGTAAAGTCTAATGCAGTCATAGATTCTAAATCGTATTCTTAAGTAAGAGTAGAGTTTTTACGAATTGATTTAGTACGAAAAGTGTTGTAAATAATACATTAATGTTAGATAGGTATATGCTAAAGTTACATATAAATATGATTGAATATAAAAGATTAAAATAAAGTTTTGTGTACCGATGTATTCACATTGTTTCATTACCTGATTACCTACCTGTAATTAATAGCAAGTCAATATTTGTAATCAAGCTATGTATTTTTCTCCACAGATACTGACCGGGGCCGGAGGGTGGCCGGCCCTCGAGCGCAGGCGGCCATTCTTCCGACACCGAGCAACGCACAGAGCACGACTACGCAGAAGTACCACTCACAGAGAACTAACTTCATGTGCTGTGCAACCAACAAGACTATAGTAATCACCAGTGGACTATTAAGTGAATATGTGTTTTATAAACTATAGTGATGACATTGTGGGAAGTTATTGTAACCAAATATTTAAAAAAATAAGCTTCGCATCGAATATGATTATGAGAAGCCTAATGGACTGCTAAAGTCATTGTGCTGTGTATATGAGACATGTCAGAGGCCTTTAGGAAGGTTTGAAAACTCACGACAACAGAGTTGGCCACTCTCATAAGAAGGAGAAGACTAGAATGAATAGATCCTATTACGGACTAAAGATATGATTGTGTATGGAAATTTACTACAAACATTAAAGGATGTATGAAATACCAGCTGAGGTGCCACTAAAATAACATCACAGAAAGTGGTAACCCCCACACTACTGGTTGCCTTAAAATGTTTACTTGAATGTGAAATTGTGTACTTCGATCAACAATATTGTTGATCGAAGATTGTGTACAATATCTTTGTACATATTTTCTGATTATTTGATTGGATATGGAGAGAAGTACCATGGCGACAACCCTATATTTATTAATGGGATCGAAACTATCCCAATAATAAATAGGTATAGAAAATAAAGATTGTGGTGACCATGCTGCATACCAAACTTTAAAACATTAAAGTACTTAAAGAAAATGTGATGACAACGGCAAGTACTTTTTTGTCAGGGTCACCACACTTGACATTGTATACCAGACATTATACGAAAATCTAGATTATTTTAAAGGTGGGATTGTTAGCTACTCACAATTTTACTAACTCAAATTGTATAACTAATTTATAGTTCTCTGGTAAAATTTGAGTGGGTCCTAGTTTACAATCCAATTTTTAACCAGTCCTAGTGTTATTTGGGCATAATTTTTTTTATTAGACAAAATGAAATTAATTTCTTCAAGTGTGTGTTGAAGTAGGACATTACGTTATTTTGAAAAATGCTCCACTTTTGAAACTAAATATATTTGTGTACAGAATGTATTTAAGGCTGTACACTAACTTGCATAATGTACAGATAGGGATTAATAAGGTGTTATCTGCAAAGATGACTTGTAGACAATTAATAATGATCTGCCATTTTCTAAACCCCGTAAAAAGAGGGGTGCTATTACATAAAATTTGTTATCCAAACATATTGTGTTATTTACAAAAAGTGTAAATAAAATTGAAGGAGACTCAGTCTTAAATTTTTTTAATATCAAATCAAATTTAATGTTTCTCATTTTTTGTTAACCTTTTTTTTTGTTTACTATCCCACTCCTGGATCAAAGGTCTCCCCCAACTCCCTCCATGCGTCCCGGTCAAGATCCTGATCCCGGTTTCACTTAAAAAATAATAAATTTGGCGTAATTATTAATTGTGATAGCTTAATCTTTTGACTGGGATTGTAATAGAAAATGGTATATCTTACTAGACTAGACTACAAATAATCTGTATTTATTTAAATTTTACACAAACACAGACTGAGTTTCATATCTATGAAAGAGTTGAAACAATTTGCAGTGTGTGTTGAAGTTTAGTGATTGGTTATGCCTAAAGATGATGCAGTTGTACAATTAAAGGAATCTGCAAATTAAATTGATGGAAATGTTCGTAATTTACTGCCTATATTTTGGGTTTTATAATTTTTTTGTTTCTTGTTTTTCTGTCAAGTAAGTTTTCAGGCTGTAGTATGTCTTTGATTAATCATAGCCCTGGTATGTGATCATATGTTACCTTACAAGCCATGGGGACAGAATGACACCGCTTTGTGAATTAAATTATTTAATTTTAATTACTTTAAAGTGTAGGTTCCCGGCTGTTTGTCTACTTTAGCAGTCGTTAAGCCATGTCAGAGGCCCTTAGGGCGGCTTGATAAACTCTCGACAGAGTTGGCCACTCTCATTCGATAAGAAGAAGACTTTAGAACGTCAGAAGTATTTACTTTCGTTCTACGACTTTTTCTTGATCGCAATTTTTTTTCGACGATGAGGTTAAATGTTAGTTACCTTACTGGTCACCATGCATAAGAAATACCTTTTAATTATGTATATCAAAGACCATCTGTAAAGATACTATTTTTATGAGATAGAAAAGCAGTAGCAGCTAAAATACTGTACACAAGTTTACATTAGGTATAACCAAGACTTAAATCCTTTAGAATAAAAATAGTAATAAAAAAATAGCTTTTAGAGAATTACATGTCTGAGTGATACATTGATCCTTTAATTATATAATTATTATAGGTTTTATGTCCTGTTCACACATTATTTTTCACTTTGACACTTTTGACAGCTGTCAAAATGAAATGTAATGTGAGGATAACGTAGAGGGTTTGATCCTCCCTCTACGGTGGATAAGGATGTCTTCTTGTAGTTTTATTATTGCCAAAGGCTAAACTAAGTGGCCTACAAAGAACCGATGTAGCGTCAAATTGTCTTATTTACTTTTCAGAATTGTTCCCACAGTCTATAGTGAATTAGGTATCTCAATTTTATGGGATAACAACATAATATTTATTTCACAATTTTGTAATGTACAAAATATAAATATTGTTTAACTTGTTTTTTCCATTTTACGATTATACCTACAGCACTTACAGTTTAGTTTGGCTGTGCTGTGACCTAACATAAAAATTAATGTTTAATTTCACTTCTAACTAGTGAAAATAAAAGGATAATTATTAAAGTTCCTTAAATTTAATGACCACTAGGTGAAATCGAATTAACAGAAAGCGAAATCAAAATACTTATTCCTAAGAATTGCAAAAAAATGTTTTGCGTTAGGATTTTACTTGCGTTTTACCTACCTACTATTTTACTATGTTTTAATGTGTTTTATTTGAGCTACCTACTGTTTATTTATTTTTTGTGTAAGGTACGCTAGATATTAAAATGATAATATAATTGTAAAAAAGTATTTTTAAAATTGAATAGATAATTTCATTTAATTTTGGTTACAATAGATCTAAGATAGTTGAGTATGAGAAATAAATGTACATACTTATGCAATTCATTATGTATTTTCTTACTATCTGAATCTAGTTTCCTATGTGTCCTCCCAACATTGTCAGTCAGTTTATGGATGGGTGACCGAAAACTGCAATCTAGCGCATTCGTGGGTAGTTCTTGATTCATTAGGCCAAACGTAGTGGTTAATTTCTCTGTGCATTAGGCATGTCAGGGACTCCTAGAACAGAGTCTATTTAAAAGTAGATGAGCCGATATTCTTATTTTTGATTGATAGCATAGAATATACTATATGTATTATACCTAGTTTTCGGACAATAAATACATTCATTCATTCATTCATTCAATACAGTAGGTAACATCACACAAGGCAAACATTTGCTAATGTTAAAAACAAATAGGTACTAGACTTTTTGACGAAACATGGTCAACCCCTACTTCATAACATCTTTGCCAATTTATCCTGCATGAACATAAAAGTCATTACTGTTTTGTTCTTTGATAGCTGAGATTTTTGCATATTATTTTTTATTTAAGTAAGTACCTAATCCGTATAAGGCTATAAATTAAGGTACCTACACAATAATTTTACTCAAATAATTCCGTACAGGTACAGACAGGTCTAATAATCTGGTTAGTGAGATCGTGAATAAATTTCAATGATTGATGACCGGCCATAACACTCAACGGCCATGGAAACCTTTGTTTCAAGTATTTTTTCCGACACCGGAAACAGCAACGAAGCAATAAACAGAGATGCTCGCAGAGAAACGGCAACGACCTCAGCGCAGAGTGCCGACGCTTAATTGTCGGATAATTATTGTAATGAATGGGCGACTGTGAGTTGCCGCCACAAACTCCATTTGTCTATTCACTACGGATCAATCCCAGATAGCTGCGGTTCGGTTTGCGGTGAAGCCGAACACGAGCAAACTCTGTTCTCCACTACTCTATACGCGCCCTTTACATTTTTATGCCGCCCCATAAAAGCTGCGCGCTCTCTGTCTGGCGCGGAAGTTCCGGCGCCGTGCGTCCCGCTCGCTCGCACACCTCGCGGCCGGGGGGACACGTAGCGTGGCTCGCTCCGACTTCAATCGAGTTCCGCGGTCGCGCGCCGACTCGACGCGGCGCTGACGTGCGTTTCGATAATATCCAGTGTTTTATCAACTGAAATCTCCAGTGTATTTGTTTATCACAGCAAAACATCGCTCTTGGATTGTTGCCGATATCACCGGGATAGTGACTGGGACCGTGCAGTGTGATACTTGTTTGTGTGAAGCGAATGCTGTTGTGAAACGGGTCGGCCGTGTCCGTATGTGTTGAATGGTGATTATAAGCAATTTGCTTTGGTTTTACGGTGTTGAGAGTCGGTGGTTATCGATCTTGTTCAGAGACTGGATTGTGGCTGGCGGTGGCCGGCCTGCAGACTAGAGGTGAGTGTACAAGTGGCATGTGTTTTAGTAAACCTACTCGCTCGTAAACTGCCCTCTCTCGACCGGCGCGGCGAGCTGCTTGCTTTGCCGTGCCGCGGGGCGCTCACAGAGTAGACATGGTACAGAAGCTCAACTCTGGATGGCTAACCTAATTTATGAAAGAGAACAAAGGATTCACATAAGATAAAAAAAAAACACTTGTACGATATCTCCTACGTAAAGTACTTATAGTTCTATAATTTTGGACACATTCAATTACTAATTAGATAAAACCAAAAAAAAAACCTAGTAATTACCTACTTACTACAAGTCCTAACCTACGATTCAAAAGCACACTTGAATGAGCTCATGACTAATCGCTTTATCTTTTTTCTTATAAATATTCTTATTCTAGGATAAGCTTTATTGTTCACAGCTAATATGCTAAATTATGGCTTGTCTGTAATCTGTACTTTTGAGAATTTTAAGATGATCAATTTTCGCGGACATTTTATTCGTTTAGCTTTTCATGACTGTCTTTGAGAAAAGTTTAAATTTCTTGTTGACGTTTTTATCTACATACACTTACATACCTACTATAACTGTAGGGACTTACTTGTATTTACGCTATAGTTTCTATACATACCTAAAATACATCTACCTAAGTACATATTATGTATAAAATAAACAGCTAAAATACATTTTTTTCTTAAAAAAACATCACAAAACAAAAATCCTTCTCATGACTATTCTGTAAGACTATTAAGTAAGCTGCAGCAGCTATCTCGGCAATATCTGGCTAGATGGCAGCTATCTTTATTGCGGCTACATCGTCGCTTGCTCGTGCCGAGTTGCCGACGTCTCGGCGAACATGGGCTAATACCTTCACATTCTGAGTGAGTAATGCTCTCCCCTAATGGGATAATGGCAGCCGCGGCGCGCTCGAAAATTCTCGAAATATTTATAAAGCGGTAGAAACCCGTGTCAACAGTGTCCGAATGTTTGCCCTCCCATTTAGGCAGGACGCCGATAAGGCGGTCCGTGAACGGACTCAGAGAATAGGTAAGTACTTCGGTACTTGTCGGAGTTGAGGCGCTTCTGTTCGGTTCATTGATCTTTGACTATTTTTATGAGACGAAGGATTTGACTTCTTGACTACCTGCTCCAAACAAAGGTAGATAATCTTCTGACCTTACATCGTTGGATGTCTAGGTATCTTGAAACTAAATTACCTAGGTACTTATTGCACCAGGCTAAATAATAATTTAATAAAAAAAATAACAGGCTAAATAAATATTTAATATATACGTAGCACAAACAGTCGCATAAAAACACAAAACTATAAGCTAGGAACCAATCTACCATTGCCGCATAGGCATAAAATCCGACGTTATTAAATCGACGTTTCACAAAGGAAATTTAAGTGCCTTGAGGGCCCTAAACCACGCTTTCGAGCTCAATGACTCTTTGAAATGATAAGTAAATAACCGACACCTCCAAGTAAGGAAGGAAACTTGGATAGAAACTACAAACAGAGGTTTAGAATATTGCCTTGGGTGGGGATCAGATTTGTTATACATTTTACTAGATATGTTTATGCTAAGACAAAGTTATTAAAAGTATGATAGTATACACGTTCGTAATAACTTAGATAATATTTTGTTAAACAAAACCTCCGACGTTGGGCTGAATTTAAAGTTGGGGGTCGTCCATTAATCACGTGAGGCTCGAAAGGGGGGGGAGGGGTCCATAAAAAAGTCACGAAAGATCACGAGGGGGGAGGGGTGTAGTAATATCACGTGTATTTATTTTTTCGACTAACGCGTGACATTCAACCGAAAAGCAAAAACAATCTGCAAGTCCTGTAACCTTTCGCTTACGTCTAGGCATTATTGTAATATTTAATTTCAATAAAAGTAGAAAATTAAGATTCTTTGTAGGTCTAAAAATACACGTGATATATGGGGGGAGGGGGGGTTAGTCTTAAACCTCACCATGTATCACCACAGGTGAGGGAGGGTTAAAAAATGCCAAAAAAAACATCACGTGATTAATGGACGGCCCCTTGATAACACTCTCAATGTGTGCCACATTCAGGGTAGCCTCAGCCATAATAAATGTTAGGTAGGTGTAAAATTAAAATAGTCACTCCACTAATAATATTCAATTTTTTGACACCGTTAAAAAGAACCTATACATGACGTATTTACTGTAATTTAGTAAGAAGGTTGGTTTCTTGCAGACTCCTGATGATGTTGCAGTATTTAGTTTAGGTTTAATTCTGTGGTTTAGGTTACCATATTTATACAATATGTTTGAACTCATAGAACACGACAAAAACAACGAGATTAAAATCGGGTAGTCCGTTTAGGAGCTATAATGCCATTATACAAACTAACAAGTTCAAATTTATACACCCCGTTTTGGAGGTTAAAATTAAATTAAAGAAATTAGAAACATTGTTCAGTACTATAGAGATTTGTAATAGGGAACACACTCATAAATCTTCTTCTTATCAAATGGGAGTGGCCAACTCTGGTGTCGCGTCGAGAGTTTATCAAGCCGCCCTAAGGGCCTCTGACATGGCTTAGCGACTACCGTACTAGACAAACAGCCGGGACCTACAATTTAACGTGTCATCCGACGCACGGAAGCGCCCAAAATGGAATTCCACTTTTCGGTCACCCATCCAAGAACTGACCACGTCGACCTTTGCTTAACGTTGGTAATCGCATACGATTGCCTCCGCTAGCTGAACTACGTGCGCTTCTCACTAACTCATGTATACGAAATTAACAGACGTACAACTGCGCAAGTGCTGCTAGCCGTTTTCTCATTTCCTTTTATGAAGTAACATTTCACAACGTCTCTAAAACATGGAGAGAGTTTATTTAGGTGCTAAGATCATCTTAGATGCTCGTTTCTTGCCTTCGGATGCTATCAGCACTAGGTTATAGCGTAGGATAACCTTATTAACCTATGGTAATATGCTTCTTATTTAGTATCCATTTGGGTTTAGTGTTAGAACTTAAATTGAGCACCTATCTAATTAAATTATCTGCCTATCTGGTACTTATGTACCTACTTAGGACATGCTCTCATGCTTTGTCCATATTTATAAAGCACTAGCTGGTGCGCGCGACTTCGTCCGCGTGGAATAGTTATTTTATTACCATAAAAACGGTTTAGTGAGTTAACCTTAAAAGATAGACATGTACTGTTTGGGACATTTTGTTAGATCATTTCAAGAGGAATAATTCTTTCATACACATTTTTTTGATATCTTGAACCGTTTTCGCAGCGCACGCAACGAAAGCCTTCAAAGATGAATAATTTTTCCCGTTTTTTCCACATTTTCTATTGTTTCTTCGCTCCTATTAGTTGAAGCGTGATGTTATATAGCCTTAAGCCTTCCTCGATAAATGGTCTATCCAACACAAAAATAATTTTTCAATTCGGACCAGTAGTTCCTGAGATTAGCGCGTTCAAACAAACAAACTCTTCAGCTTAGATAATAATTCTGACAGCTATACATATTATGTGAATTTGACGACATTTAAGTATAGCCAAAGAAAAAAAATAGGTAGGTACGTAAAATGTTTTACCTGGCACAAATTATAATTAGTTATGGTCAAATAAGGAGAAACAAAAGGCTTAAAATTTAGGGAGATCTCAGCTGTCAAAATTATGTATGATTCCTGATTGATTCTCGAAGTGTATGATGAAGAAAGCATAGTTCTGTTTGTCTACGTTGTAGGTATGTATGCGTTGATTGCAATGGACGGAGACCAGCAGATTTACGGTAACGGAAGTATGAAGTCTTGATCTTATTTTGTATGGCCCTTATAGTTTTTTTTTTTGTTTGGCTCTCTTGAGACGTGACATTGGCAAAATTGCGGCAATACCGCAGAGGCCAAAGAAAAAGAAAAAAAAATGTATGCGTTGTCTTGTACGTACGAAATTTAGGTAGGAGTGTACTGGATTACTTATTCGTAATGCCTAAAGCATGACGCTTTCATTGTACTTCTAACTGAAGTTAGACGAAAAATGTTGTATTGAACATGCTTACTTCACTTTGTCGCATTTCAGTTTGTTCGTTAACAATTTGCTTTTAAAGCTAGTTACGATAACATTGGCGGAAGTTCCAAACTAATTCACCTTTTGCATAGGTATGTCAATGATATTATATGTCTGAGGGAAAGAGAGGGATGATATAAAAAATCCTTGGTCTGAGGTATGTTATCAAAACTGTAAACACCACTTTAAAAAAAATACGCTTTACTACATAAGTAACTAGTATAGTAGGTATATCACTGTGCCCAAGGGCTTAAATTAAAATCATACACCCAACCGACATTTACGAGCAAGCCGTCTATAAAATGACAAATTATTGTACCGAACATATTTAGTAAATAAGTTCCGCGCACCGACTGCTAACCGGAATCCAACCTTATCCGATGTCGTTAAAATTAGCCGACTTAAAATATTGCACTTCAATGAAATCCAATTAATTTTATAGAGCCTCGAATTGAATGTAAATTCAAACAGTTTGTAAATTTATTAGTCTAGTTCTCGCTTGTCTGATGAAAAAGAAAGAGAATGGACTTTTTAATCCTTTGAGAGTTGAGAATTTTTGATGCGGAATGAACAAAGTTGTTATAGTTTATTCTTTAGTCTTTTATCTGCGTTTGAAGATATTACTAGTCTTTTTATTATTGTACGTTTTGAGTATTACTCATCACTTAAGTTATTTATGCCCAGGCATTTTATGAATGACAATATTGGTGCAAAGAAATGTACTTCATTTCATGCACTGATATCACTGAAGCAATAACTAATCGATAAACATCGTCATTTTAAATACGATTCTAGAGTAAGATTTTGCAAACAAAGGTAATAAACAGAGCCTTTTAGCAACAGGCAAGTTTGGGTTAAGACTAAATCCATTAAAAAAATAAGAATTACTCGTTTTCATTCAAACAATCTAACTATCGGGTTATCCTATAACATAAAAAGTACATGCAGTGTTTATTTGTGCATACAACAATATTTAGTTACCTATGTCATTTAGTTGGAGTCTTATCTACATAACATAATGTGTTAGGTTCCGAGATGTGCTTATTCTTCATTCACCCCAAGCAACTCACCCGCTACTTTTGCTCATCCACGAGATCGCATGTTTAAAACATAGATGCTCGTTAGCGAAGTGCGCTCAAAATGGTCTAAAGCGCGCTTATCTAGCTACCAATTTGTAAGTTTTTTGGACGATCGCAGCGCCCTGGGAGCGCAGCGGGAGGTCCGCGCAACTCGCTTTGTGAACGAACCACCTCCCCTCTTATATTGTACCACACTTATTACATTGCTCTTTGTGGCTCCAATAGCATCGCCCGGAGCCGTTCTTCAAACAAATCTCGATAGGTTTATAACGAGTTGTTTGTAAATGATTCTATCTTTGAACATAACGAGCGCTATTCGCGTTTTTTACAGCTCATTGTTATCGCTGCATTCGATCGGTGTGGGCACCGAGTAACGGTCATAGTCGATGGTGATATCTACCATCGACGGGTAATTCAATGAAATAAGTGAACCGTTACTAACATGCATTGTAATGACTGCGACGCGAGCATTTTCATTTATTATGCCCGATCGTCTATCTATGCTGCAACTCTCTATTAAAATGACCCTTGATTAGATCGAGCGCTGTTTAATTGAACCTCCTGCGGTGGCATGCGCGCCTGGTACCGGCCCGCTCGTCCGTACAGCCGCTCCAATAGGTACTTTTTTCTCTTTTGCTCCTTTGAACTTCAGTCCGATTCCTTTTCGATCTTTTCCTTTGTCCTTTTGTTGGATTTTCATAAATATCCTTTCTGTTTTCCAGGTGGATTAATTTTCATTCAAAGTCTTTCAGGTCGTGTCGATGTTTTTTGTTCTTTGATAGCTTTGTACATTGATGATCTTTTTGTGTGCGAGATGTATATTATAAGTAGGTGTGCGATGTTGCGCGCTGGATGGTGGATGTAATATTTTATCTGTGGGGTCGCGCGGGATCACGGCGCGCCGCCCACAGGCAATTTGCCGTGAGCTTGTGGCGCGCCGCTCTCAGCTCGCTGCGAGACATCCCGCTCGGCTAAACGCTATGCTAATGTAATGGAGCCCATTTGATCACGGCCCACGGCTAATTTCAAATTTTCAATGAGACGTCTGTGCCAGCGACTTTATTAGACATGACTTATTAAAGCACTCGCGCAGCTGTGCCTGCAATACTGACGAGTTGCGACATTTCAATTTGGCCGATCTCATCGTTTTTTATGTTCCTGCGAACGTTTATAATCGAGCTGCCTACGTGTTTCATATCATCGCCTTCGTGTCCAAAAACATTAATGAGTCAGATACAGATTGTGTGGAATCTTGAGCATTTTTTTGTTTGTTTTTTAGACGATCCTACCTGGCGTTCACAATGCAAGTTCTCAGAACGCCCGTTCTTTCTTATCGAGTCGTTGTCGAAATAATTGCGGGTTTGACGTGTACCCGGTCCAGCAATAACGTTTCCACCGCATTTATTCCAATGTGGGTACGTCGAATGGTTAATATTTAATCGGGTCAAATTGGTTTTGCAGTCATTGAAAGGTTTCCGTTGTTTGTGTCAGCGCAGCGTGCGACGCCGCGTCTAGCTCCGTGTAATAGCGGGGCGCTGTCAACGTCTGCCATTTCCGAGAACACATCATACAATATTGTTTGTGTAGCCATTTGTGCAACGTCTCGGGCGGCATGTTTAACACTCAATTCGCGTCTGTTTCTCAAGCGTGTTCGCGCCCGCCGGGAACCGGTATGTGTTCGCATGTAGCGGCGACTGGGCTGGAAGCCGGCTATAAATCACAGCGCGCTCGTAATGCGTAGATAACAGCTCTCTCATTTGTTTTCCCATTTCCCAAGAGAAATTTCTTGGCGACATTACCACACATGACGTAACGAGCAATTACCTTCGCGTGTGTTCATTTCCACGAGGGCCGCTATCCGCCACACCTATCTGCGCCGCTCCGTGTTCACAGATAAATATTCGGCCGTTTATCATCTTTCTAGCATTGTTTTATGGTTGCGAAACAGAAACTCCTAACAAATAGCGTTGTATTTTTTGCTAAGACAGTTTGACAGTTGGAAAGTTTTCGTGCTATGGGCCGTTCGAGCGAAATTGAATACGGTAGCGCAAGATATCTCAAACGATGGAATAAATGCTCGAACCAATTACCCGTTTGCAAATGAGTGAGCAAATGATCATAGAGCCGGCATCGGTCGCGACTCGCACGCCATTTCGCTTGATTAAGGCCAATTATAGTCTTCACGCGATTATATGCCGCGATTTACGGATAATCCAACATTTAAAGAGACGCCTCTCTCATTATCGTGCCACGAATAGCCGAGCCATTTCCATGTTCGAAACTTTAGAGGACGGGATTAATTTTAAACAGACGCCCCGCATAAAACGAGGCAAATTACAGTTTTGTCAACTGACGATAAAGAAATTTTGCGCAGTAACTTATTCCAATAACGGAATCGCAAATACGGCGAATAGCAGTGAATCAAACGGGGCTCATAAATAACCCGATAGCAGTTATTGGAGGACAGAACTACACGAGTGGCGTTATATAAGTTTGAACCGGATGCCCGGCACCCGCGCCCGAACAAGGGCTTGGCCCCAGATCACGCCGATAACACCGCTGCTTATCGACAATACAAATTGATTGTCGTTTAAGCTTGTTCAAGTCACAATATTTCATTTCACGTGTGAATTCTACAGCTTATTGTTTATTCACAATGTTTTATTCCGTTTTAAAAGCGCCCCCACAGCCATCCACTTCCAAGTCCGAGACAGCAGAACAAATAAAGATACAGATATTACACCGGTTTTAAGCTGGCTCAACTTTATTTACATTATTCTGAAATAAGAAAGTTCCAACTTTTGTAATTTATTATTTACATAAACCCAAAGAGTGTTTCGAGGATTTTCTTTCTGGAAACATTTATTGTATTTACCGTCTAAAATGTCTTCTACCTTTCTAGATTATCTTGAATGTGATTTAGATTCCACATCGCTCGCTGAATCTTATATATTTTTATTTTGCATCAACATTTTTGCCATGCTCCACATACAAGCTAATCGTGCAAAGTAAACCTTTTTGTTGCTTTGCTAATTGACTTCAGATTTGTTTATCAAGTTTCTAAAAGCGACGAAGCTTTACTGCAAATTGCTATCATGTCCAACGTTCAGAAAAAAGTCATCGATAATTTCCGATGGAAATTACAATAAAATCAATCGAGCGTGGCGATGCGGCGACCAGGGGAGCATGACCGCGAGGAGGTAGCCGGAGCGACGAAGGTCGATCCGGAACCAGTTTGTCCGACGCAAGGTGCCGCGGGGCAGGTTGAGTGCAGTGCGCTGTATTAGCATCATCGCCCGCCCTTTCATGTCTGCTTATCTCCTGGTCTAGGCTATTTAAATGAGCCTATTGAATCGGCGTGGCCGCCTGCAGCTCGCCCCGACACGTCATTATGGCTCGCGAGGCGTCACATTTTACTTTATGTTTTTGTTGCCGTTTGCTGACTTGTTTGTACCTATGGATAATTGCGTCTATCGCGCAGATGACTTTGTTATTGCTGGCGTTGCTTCCAACGTCCGCTGATAAATAAACATGAAACATTTACGAACATTCCGTCTCCGTTTTAAATGAATGTGCTGTTTTTGGTTGGCGCTAATTAAATTTGAGATATCGTGCAAAAAGTCACACAATTCAGATACTCTTTGTGATGGCGTTTAATCTTAAACTACGCTCCTATATTACATATCATTACTAATTATTGATTTTGATTGTCATGTTTCGGTTTTTTACATTATTTGATTGTAACAAAAACCTGAGTTCCTATTTCCTACCGTTTTTAGCATAACATTAATATTCATTATCTATTCAACAAGCGTGATATTATAATTACCTTATTATATTCCTAATTTGTCTGAAATATACGGATAATTCAGACAAAATTATATGTAGTTATAAATACAGTAGGATCACGCAGAGCATTAGAGAGCGTTAATTGCGGTCTGGCCAATTTATGTGTTTTGTTTATCTATTGTGTTAGTGGTTGACTTGTTTACTACAATCAGATTGATAATTTTAGTTTATTTTATATACTTATATTCCACATTCAATGTCATGCTTATATGTAAGTATTGCTTATTTACGCATGTGCGGAATTTTCCTTAGGTATATTTGTTGCACATATGCACATTCTTATTACTGTAATAGTTAATGCGATATTAAGAAGTAACTCAGTAAATGCTTATAAAACTATTGTTTTTGGAAATTTATTCTAAAAAACCTTTTTATTATGGAAATGAATGAGTCATCATTGTGAATAAAAAGAGGCTCAGATAAAATCCATAGGTATATCGAGCTTGTTCAGCCTAATTAAGTATTAGCATTAATACGATAAAGAGCTTAAAGTCTCATTAGCAGAAGGTACAGAAACGTCAAAATTATTTTTTATCTGTAACATCCCCGTGACAATAAAATTGAAATACATATTTGAAAAATGATATCTCGTATCGCCTTTGTTTAATTTGCCGGGACAGCCGGCGAAATCCAGAGGTGCGAGGGTAGGTGATGGTTGCCATGACAACTCGCGCCTGGTGCCCCCCGCGCCCCGCCCCCTCGCTCTATCGATCCGACCTCCCTCCCGCGCCCCTCCAAATCAAATTACAGGAGCGCGAGTGAACGTGCGGCCGCGGCATACTTGCCGACTCAATCAACTTTGTATGCCGTAATAGTATTTTAATTATATTGGCCGCGACTGTAATTTAATCTGTGGTATTGCCGCGCTTTTCACTGTCATAGACAATGTTTTTTTTTATTTACCACTGTATGTCATAGATAATATCCCATTTTTTTATTATTGGCTTCTGTACGCATGTTTACCTACTTAGCCAGGTCTCATGAATGGATAGATGAAGGCGGTAGTTTTACAGTATATGTAATAGTTATACTGTAATTGGGTTTATTGGCAGTTTGCTGATCGGTTTAACTTGTTTCACAAAACGCCAATTTACAGTTCATTGTTATCGTAATTAAATGGTTGATGAAATTAAAGTATGGACTATGCACATTATGAATTTTTATCATTGATATTAAAATATTGTTGGATTTTATTCAACCTCAAAAATACCAAAATGTACTTACTTAATACGTTTTCGCCGCAATCTTTTAAGTACTATATTTTATACTAAATTACTATGAACTTAATGGAAACTTAATAATTACCAACTTTTTAAATTTTATGAATAGTACGTATCGATTAAAATCGAATCGGAACGGCAACTTCACCGATTTTACAAACAAAAGAAAATCTCTACCCGACTCGCATTGTAAGCACTCGATGTCTGAACAAGTTCAACTGTTGAAACAAAACGAATGATCGATTTGTACTCAGCATCGAGTATCGAGTCACACGGTGACAAGAACTTAAACAACACGGGAGAGATTTTATATCGATTGACTTTAGGACAACTTTAATCGTTCCTTTGTTTGATTTATATTATATCTGTGGGGTCGCGTTAATTTGTCTCATTAGTTTCTTTTAACATTATGACATAAAGATACATAGTGTACCTACTACTTATGTGCGCATGGCTTTGTCCATGATATTATGATAATTTTGAAAGCATAACATTTAAGTCAAAATTTCGGGAAATGAGTATGTGACAGCTGTCAAAATTATTATTCTATAATGGACAGAGCATACATTTATTAATATCTACAAGATCTCTATAATAATACAAGAAGAAGTACAAATTTAAGTTGTATTTTTTATATTTTATTATTTTAAGTCTTTGTCTATATTGTATTGAGTAAAATATAAGATAATTTTGTCCTTACAAGAGCGTATATCGAGCCACTCAGTCTAGCAACAAATAGGTATAATTACAGGTCTCGTGATCACATCCTCAGCGGTAAATTAGAGGCTAAATGATCGCACGGTGCGTGGCGTTTGGAGCTTAGCCAATACCTTTACAATCGGGCGGTAAAACTCTGCAAACGGACAAAATTGGAACTAAAAAGTCTGTATAAGATTTCAAAGATGTTTACTACAAGTGGCGCCCTCAGTTGCGCATGCAATGTATCTGCGTGGATTCTTCTACATCTTTAGAATCGGCCGATATAATTCAGCAAACGGACAAAATTGGAACTACAATGTCTGTATTAAATCACTCAGACGTGTAGAGCATGTGGCGCCCTCAGTTGTAAGCGTTTATCTGACGTGGTATACACAAACACGGGCGAGATCACAAGTGATTCACTGTCAACATTCTTACATTTGTCTAAATAAATCTGAGGAAATATGTGTGTAGCATTTTTTAAATGGCATAGTTACTTACTATAATACTTGTCTCTGAAACATTTCGACATCTGGGGTAACTTGGCACTATATATTGCACATAAAAAGCAAAAATATCTTGCCTTGCTTCTACTTTTTACACGAAAATAATAAAATCGTGTACACAGTGCACAGATTAGCTTTTCTGTCCAGTTTAGACAATTTAATTCCTAAATTATAGCAAGCAATTACTAAATAGGTACTTAAAATACTGACATAATTGGCTTTAGATCTTATATTTAGGGTTATCTTTTGGCTGTACTTTTGGTAAATAATGTTTATTTGGTTAGTAACTTACCTACCAAAAAGAAAAATTGAACGTTGATTCAAAATATATTTTTATTACAAACTTGCCTTGTTTCTAGTTTTATATAAGTATCTATTGCTAAAATCGTCGTCCAAGGTAACTTTCTCAAGCAATATAAAAGCAGTTCCTTAGTCACTCTGTTTGTTTATTTGTGCGTTGATATTATAAGTAGGGACACAGAATACAATGATGTAGGGAGAAGCCATCGGCTCCCGAGACACAGTGAAAACTAGTTCGGGAGGCTTTGGACTCCAATATCATTTTGTTAAACAAAATTATGCAAAATAAACAAATTTTATTTGAATTAAAATCAAAGGAGAAATCCTCTTCCATTATGAAAATAAATAAAAGCTACTAATAATAACTAAGACCTATCCCAAGTAAACTGCACAACATTTTCAACCGCTCATTGCAGTATAGTAAATCAGAATTGCAAATGGCGTTGGAGTGCCGCCAATGCTACTTTGTTTCTCGGTTCGCCTGATCGAAATACTGTCTTCGTAGATGAGAAATTAGAGATGCCTTGTAAAGAGCGATCATAATTACTCTCATTAATTCGTATTTAAATCCGAACTTCATTCGATCTATTAAAGTATCATCATAATATCTAACTAACCTGTCGTCATTATCAGCATTTATTTTATTTGCGAAAATGATTATCTCTCTGTCTGTCTGATCATTAGATACCTACTTGAGAAGACTTGACAATTGACTCACATAATACAGAATATCGTATATTATTATGCATTATTTAAACATGTAAATAAGTAGGTACTATCTACTTATAATGTGATAATTAGATAGTTACGATGTAATTTTGGCCTCAGCATAGCATTTGGCTGCAATTTCAATCTTTTTCCATATTAAAGTACATACCTACTAAACTATCACTGATTTCCAACAAAACAATCTTTACTTAAATACGATTACGTTTTAGAAATGATAACCACTGAGTACTAAACATTTCTAACTATCTCGCGCAGTGTTAGGTCTATCTACTATTAGACTACATTAGTTCTAGATGTCTAGATCTACAGTTAGAAACTAGTATCGTTTTCGCCGGCCAGTCTATCGGGTTTAACAGATTAATTAAAACGCTACGATTGGTTTAAAATGGAACAGTTCAATTGGAAAGTTTCAATTGATAAAATAATTTGATCTGTAATCGTAATAAAATTGATATAAATCGATTTTGGCTTAGCGGATTCATTCGTGATTAACCAAGTTAAGTATGGCTGATTGCGGTTACCTCTTGGATGGGTGACCCGTGTGATAAAGCATCATTTATTGGTCTGTAAAAGTATATTTTTTAGTGATTTTATTGGTAAGTATTTCTCTCAAATCCCATACGCACTTAATTTATTAGATACTTTAATTACTTGTGCTGTAATCGTAATCGAATAGGCGTTGTTCCAGAGGGAATACCTGATAAAGATAGGAAGGGCTTTGGTGATTGCCTTGTATGTGAGTAGACAAACTTAGTGATTGGAATTTGTTGAGTAGTCTGATTGGATGGAGAGGTTACTTCAAATAGTAGGTTCTGGTAGTTTGTTATAGTAGGTAATTCAGTCGTTAAACCATAACAGAGGCCCTTGGGGCGGTTTGATTACTCTTGTCACTAGTCGTTCCTTCCCCACAGTCATATTTTTTACTTCAAATAATCAGTGTTGTTGTAGTTGTCGTATTTAAGCTCTATGCCTATATGTATTTTTGTAAAACTCGACAGTTATGATTTTAAGTTGAAAATTAGACATTTTGTAATTATACAGATTTGAGTTTACAACTCGGTCAAACGTATCATCAGACTAACGACATGCCCGTCGCGTCTCTCAAATACATACCTCCATAAAAACGTGCAAAGAATCTAATGTTATGTTTTTTCACAATAATGAAAGGGGAAGTTGGGGTGGCACGGAGCGGACGTCCCGCGCAGCTATGTAGTAAGTATCTATTAACATAGCTAGAGGGCGCTGCCGCTAATAAACACCTACGAAGCAACGCACGTACTAACGCTCGGCGCGGACACAAATTGCTTTTGTTCGGCCTCGGACGTGCTTTGATGGAACCTCCTAGAATTATTGCCCTCTTGTTGTCGACCAGATGGACAACTCACGGATAATTACTCAACTTTTACCTCTTCTAATCGCATTTGAGGTCGTCTCTATGCGAAGTTTGTTCCTTTTCAATACGTGGCTCGGAAACCGCTCAATAGAAACTAAACTTGTTCGTGCTAAACAGTTATACGTACTTAGTAGGTATGTGATATACATGACTTGTACTCACCTAGTTAGAGTCACATGTTTGTATATATTACATACATATAGCGCTCTTGTCGTTTAAACTGTCATGTTCATAAATAAATTATTAGACCCACTTGAATAAGTTACTCTAGTGGTTATACCTACTTGACTGACAACGATATCTTGAGAAGATAGAGATATTTATATCATAGATAAATACGATCATTATCCATTTTATGATCTGCTTAAAAACATAAAATCTCAGATAAGATTTATCCTTTGTAATGTTACGGTGTCGTATCTAATCTTTATTGATATATGAAAAGGCAAGGTTACATATCAAACATACCGTGTGAGTGAGCCGGTTTTTTATCATCTGTGATAGGTATTCGATTTAGTACTTGTAGTTTTCTAGTCTAACTTCACTTACGCTAATTTAACTTGGTGTTAGTAGTTTTTCTTACGTTTAACTACTTATTTCATGATTTAACAAAAAGTTAGATAAACAAGTACTAATAATTCAATTAATTAATCTCTGCCATGATTAGGTATTTATTTAGATCTATAAATAGTAAATAGACATTCAAATTCTAGAAGTCCATGATATGATATTTATTCGTACGCAAATAGAGCGATTTGGCATAGAAATATACGCTAGTAATTTATGTTACATGTTTTGCTTGGCTAAGAGACCGTGACTTTATATTTTTTCTTGTAAATTGTGTATCATGATTATGAACACTATCATACATAATAGCTTTTAGTTATATTTTAACTTCTTGGTTGTATTATGTTATTTGTGACACTTTTAATATACATACATATATGTATTATGGATTTACGTATGACTAGCAATTTCCTAGGGCTTGAGCTGTGATAAAATAATTATTTCCAATAAAATAAATCAATAGTTACTTGGTAAATTAAAAAACGTTATACTAGTATTAAATCTTGTTTTTCTCGGTTTCTAATTTCAACTAAGATAAAACTAAACTACCAAACCACTCTTAACATAAGTTGTTACTTATTTACGTGAAACAAGTTCTTTATTTACCTGTATTCGTAAAGCACTCGCATACATAATATTACCCGAAATGAATCCCACTTGAGAAGCAAAAAATATTTATATTATATCAAAAGAAAGATCAAAAGTGCTCGCATTGCGCCGCTCTCGTTCGCGGCAAATATACGGAGGGGAGAAACGGGGAAAAAGGACCGCGAGGGATTTTATCGAGTCCCCACATTGATGTTATGAGTTGACTTATACGATATAGCCGCGCCGCGTCGGAAATATTGTAATCTAGCATGAATACAGAATTCAGATATAGGTAATACGTTTTACGATGGCTTTGGGCGTAATAGCGTCGGAGTTTTTACGTCTTCGCTTTCTTTACATTAAGCATATAAATTGATTTCGTTCATGGGACGGATAAGCGTTCTCGTGAGTGGATTGCGACCTGTTTCTCAGTTTATTAGCAATGTTATAGCCCTCCTGACTTCTACAATGTTGAATGGATAAACATCGTATCGGGTTGAATGGGTCTTTTATGTCTATAAAAATCTTAATAACTTGCTATAAACGCATTGTATGTGATAAATAATTGATCAATATAGTTTTATTTTTATTTATGTTGGAAATTTACCTGTATTAGTGACTCGTCATCGCTGTACCTACTATATACACTTAGTGGAATTTCTCGTTGAAACAATTATTTTTTATGATATAATGGTCCAATATTCATTAATATAAACTACATAGTTACCCAATTAACATGTGCATGTGCATGTGTGTAATTAAGTATAGAAATTAAAATACATCTTTCAATGTCTACAATAACAATTTGCTACAACCATGGTCACTGAAGCAAAAATAACATTATGAATGTAAAATAAAATACCTCGTGCAACAATCGTCCATAACATTTAATATTTTACCCGATAATTGCAAGCTTGTAGATGTGTCGGAAACCTCATTATTTTTTCCGTGGCGATACAAGAGTAATGAGAGCTAACTGCATGCAATGGCTGCAGTTGTGTACACTTATTACGCGGCGAGAGTCGAGGGGAACACGCTACATTAATGTTCCAACCAACGCAGGTGACGTTCGCTTTCCTGTAATTTCGTATTTACTACATTCATACTGTATTCATAGACAAAAGCCGTAAAGACTTAAGACACAACTTAATTACTTTCGAGCTTTTAAATTAGATTCACGCTCTGAAAGCTTAATAATGTCCCTAATTTTCCAAGAAACCTCTGGAATATAAAATAAAACACAATATTTACGTGTCTTATCTCGGGCTGCGAGCTTAACAAAGCTTTCCAGCACAAAATAAATGTGTTGAGTGAAGAACATTTTGTGGGGTGAGGGTACGCAAGCTGCTGGCTATATTGTCCAAATTGTTTGGGGCGTTCATAATTCGTCACACGCCTCGCTTCGTCGCTAACTGTTATTTTCGTGGGTAACATTTTTATTTTGAAATCGTTACGGATCATTTGAAACACGAAGAACAAAAATAATGATGTGCGACCTTTTTGATCGGCAATTAAAGCAAATGAATGCGACCTTTGTTAGTAATTCGAACAGTATTTTGTAAATTAAAATGAGACATAAATACGATTCTAATCAGCTTGGTTGCTTTTGTTCATTGAATCGATTATCCCACGCGCTCGGGGTATTTCTTGTAACGCATTTTATCGCCGAACCGATCTTATCTGATGTGAATCTCGATTCAAATATGTGGGTATAACGTCGACATTCGAAATGAATATATTACTCTCATAATCAACTTAATAATTAAATCCATTGAGATAAAATTGAATTAATTTCTATGTTTCGTACATCTGTATGAAATGAAATGAAGATGAAAACAATAAAAGAAGCTATTCATTTAATCTCGGTGAAAATAATTGGTTCTTGAAATTGAAGTGCGCAGTCTTTAGTAACTACGAAACAAACATGTATGCCCATGTTTTGAGCAATCTAATTGAGCCAATACTGATGCGATAACGCGAAATAGACACTTCCCCATCAATCAATCAGTCAGAGCGAGTGGGCGCAGTGTATGGTGTCATATTGTAGTTGCGGTTATCGGGTACAAATTGCTGTCGCTCCAGTGATTAACAACGCGTGACTCGCCTCGTCGGAAACAGGCAAACTAAAACAAACGCTCCAAATAGAACGCTCAAATTCAAACAACGCGATCGCATGTAACGTGCAGTAATATAACACCCGTCAGCGTAACACAATCGCGCAAAGCATTTCAAAACATCGGCTAAATCGTTTGCACAACCAGTGAAGGATTTCGAGTTTCGATCGAGGACAGGTTAGATTATGGATTAAGGATGTGACAATCCCGGGCTTAAAAGTGAGCCCATGTCGATTATAGTTTCCGGTATCTGTTACGCTCCATTGTGCGCATTGTTAGGCTGGGAGCGGGCTTCATCCGGCGGCCATAAGGTCGCTTCTTGGAAAGCCGGCTGGCGGCCTTCCCAAAGCTCCTCGGTCTCGTCGACGCGTCTCTCGGTCGGTGCCTACATTACTCTGTCAATAGCATGTTTCGGCTATTAGACTGTTAGTTTGGGAAAGTACTTGTACTTTGTTGACGAACGGCCTTTGTATTTGGATAAGTCAATATTTGTTATCGTTTCTTGCATTAAAATGTTTTATGTCCTGGAAACATGATTAAAAGTTAAATTCTCGCCTTCTTTCTTCTAAACGTCATAATTTTCGCCGCTTATCTCTGAGCTCTAAAATTTCTTATGGCAACTACTCAAAAGTAAACTCGTTATTTTCGTATAATGAGTTTTGTTTGCATTCTCCTTACATGTTCAAATTTTATGTCTGAGCAAAGTTTCGTAGTTAACGTTCTCGACGTGTTCCGGTTTCGAGAACGACTTCTGAATAATACTGGGTTTTTCTTATTCAGTGAGTCTTCATATAACTCAAATAACAAAGAGCCAACCGCAGAGACTTCGACAAAAGAATATGAGAAATTTCTGCGCCCCTACAATTCGAATCGCATCGCTACTTCGATTGAATTGGAAAATATTCCTTGCTTCTTGCCGGGCGGCGAATGAATCGTTCTGTCTTTGATCTTTCGATAAACATAAAATGTTTGATCAAAATAACTCTACCATTGTCAGGCTGCGTTTTAATCGCAAAGAACTTTTAAAATTAATGGCAGACATTCATAATTTGAGCTCTCAGCTGATGCTCTGATTACATTTCTTCCGCTTCGCAGGGCCCTTTGTTGGCAGTAACTTCTATTGTGACCCAAAAGCAGTCGGCCAAAGCAGGATAATTTATTTTAAAGACCAATTTGCCTTCGTAGACCAATTGAGTTTGAATGAAGGACTTTTGCTTGTCTCGACATTATGCTGCACGTCAGTGTTTTTTTTATTAAATATTAAATTTTAGCTAAATTCGCTTTTCAGTTGGCGTTAAGTCAATATACCTATTCGGAGTATACACATTCATTTATCCTTTCAGTGATGGTCTTTGAAGTCTGTTTGTTTTATTATTTCTTTATTATTAATAAAAGATCTCGGCACCTCATCCCGTCCCGAAGCATGCGTTTACGTAAATCAGCCACAGTTCCCCGAAAGATAAAGCGATATACCTATTACGGCTCTAAACCCAGATTATTTAGAGGCAATCCGTTGCAATAATTTATTCGATCCCGCCGAGCACGGTACTATCCGTCCATAAACGCTTTGTAATTATCCGTTTGTTTAAAGAATGTATTACACAAATATAAACTTTACGAGTCGAATGTTCAAACATAACTTTTTATTATCTCACATGTTTCTTGGGCGCACACAGAGGAAATATTCGTTTTATCGCCCACCACGCTGGCGGCCACGCGGCCGCGGCGCGATGGCGCGGGCTCGCCGCTCGTTACGCCTCGTTCTATAATTTGTCCATTATGTCAGCCGCGGTCGCCGGTGATCCATCATTATTTCACTACAAAATAAATAAAATATCCAATCTCAGCGGTATAACAGCGGTAACATTCTGTTATCCCTTCATGCATAAATGTTTGTGTAATATTTCGGAAGCCATATTCCAGTTGTGCCCGCTCTCCCCTCGCGCGGCCGACAGGGGGCCGCGTCCCTGTGCCCTGTGCCCGTGCGTGCCACGTTGCGATGCATGCTCAACTCATCGTCTCCAGTTTCTTTTTCAAATTTTAATTTTCCGTACAATATGATCCGCTGAAACCGAGCGCTTGAATATTCATACGTACTACTCTACTGAGTGTTGAATATTCATCACGTTAAGAATTCGAGATGGTCGTTGAAGTGAGTTATTAAAAGATTCCACAAAAAGCAGACTAGTCATCCGTGTTAATGCGCATCGCAAATGCATGTTCCTATTTGCGTGTGATTTTACACTTTACACAGCTACTTAGTGAAGCGTGAAATGATTGTAGTTGAGCACAAAACCACGATTCGAATCCAGCGGTCGGTGCTCGGCCGGAGCGGGCAAGTCAACCGAACGAGTGGCCGCAAAGCAATAAGCAAAGCAAGCAAACCCAACTCAGTTCAGTTCAACTCAGTCTCACTCAGTATTCGTGAAGCGCGCGACTGCAACGCGCGTCTGTGTCTGTTCCACGTTGTTCTCAAATAATAACACTCCTGTGTCGGATAACTACAAAATTGTGCTTGTGCTGATTTTCTTTGTCTCTCCGTAGGTGCGGAGCTCGCAGCCAGTGCCAGGATGCCAGTGTGTCTAGTGATGGTGCTTTGAGGTCGTGCCGTACCTTCAATAGTGTTTGTGTCAACTTAGTGCTATAAAGTGCTGGATGGATTGTGTTTCATTTGGATTGCCATCGCGAGTCGTCGATAGATCAACTTGGGAACGGTGAGAACTGTTTATTGTTACTTTTATGGCATGCTATCTGTCTAAGATAAAGCTAGTTACATACCTATGTGCAAATAAAATCATAATAATTAATACCACTACGTCATATAGGTACCTATTGCGGTTTGTGGTATCATTTTGGATTAATTAACAGGATGTTTGTTCGTTGTATCCATAGTATTGTAATGTGTGAACTACCTATAACCAACTTCATTTTATCATCTATTAAGTTACGTTACCTACCTACGTTACAGTTACACATGTATACTCGATAGATATGAAACGTTTTAAGATAGTCTTAGGTACTTACTCTATCTTAGTAATCTTAGTCCCACTAAAAGTGTTGGTACTAGACAAGTATTTTTGTTATAAAATATTCACTATATCTGACCCCACATAATGGAATAAGGGACATGATGATGATGACACAACGATAAGATAAGAGTGACATTGCGCGCATAATTATTACGATAAGCTTGTTTAATTCAATGACAGCATGGTATTTATGTTAGTGAGATTAACACATCTAATTGCTGTGGCCTTTCAACCACACTAGAACATGTAGTTTATAGACATTCTTCTGTGTGTACTTTATCAAATCGCCATTTTAATTAATTAAGCAGTACTTTCATGTGTAACACTCGACGGGCGATAAAAAACTTACGATAGGTATAAATAACGTTTTAAAAACGTTATAATAACTGTCAAGAGCTGTATAATTTTATTTTCCTCTATTTCTTGCCACGTCAAGGTTTTTTAGATGTTATAAAATTAATTTACAGCTATTCAGGTGCTAGAAGGCAGTAAAATTGACATTTATAATTTTAAAGCTCGAAACGAATTCTAAAATGGAATTATATTTAACTGTCTTTAAGTTAAATATTACACATTCATCCATCACTAAAGAACAAAGCAGAAAAGACACCTATCTATATAACTTAAATACTAACATACAAGAACCAGTCATATTTCAATGCTTTGTTTTCACCTTCCAGTATTACAATAACCAATTACAGCTTTGTACGGAAACAATGAATAAATAACAAACTCAATCAATAAACTATTAACCGTATCGTAACAATTGTAATAAATTGCGCACCGGAACTAATAATAATTTCACTAAATGTAAACCTATGTACAACACAATGGTATGTCATATTTCAATTGTGCTAAAATTTGTTTCTGATTCTTCTGAATTAGTTTTTTACGTCTTCCGTCATTTTTTATTGTTTTAAGTGCCTCTTGTATTCGATTTATTCCTCAGTAGTTATAAAAAAAGAAAGAAAAAACAAAAAAAGTCCGAATTAATTAATTACAGGTGGCGCCACTGGTTGAAACCAAACTAAAAAATGTGTTTCATCTGTAATATTGTTGTAGAGAAAAGTCAAGTAACTATTAAGTATACATATATACATTATATTTAACATGAAATAGTTAATGTAAACACAATTTATGCAATAAGTAAATACTTTGACTTTGACCTCCCCTATATAGGTACATAAGTACTTATGTACCGACTAAATAACAGATTTGTCACAGACTATGGTGCTAATTCGGCGGAAAACGGATTAGACTAAATTACCACTAAATGGGTTTAGTCCCTGTCAAACTGGTTTTGTTATTCGAACTAACAAACTATTTTTACGAATAAACTATTTTTAGATCGAGACGACTGAATTGTTTATGGTCATTCAATTTAGTTGAAAACGTCAAAAAGCTATTCGACGGCGCATAATTTAACGAAATTTCTGTCTAAAATTTGATCCTTAAGTGTCAAATTAGACAAGATCTAAAACGTGACGAATAAAATTTAGTTCCGTGTATTTGTATTGCTTGTATATGAGTTTCTGCTTTCAATTAAAGCAGTTTCAATAGTTATAGCAATTCGTCCTGAAATATAATTATATCGAATTCGTCGTGGAAGCAGTAGTTTATCCATTGAAAGAATGTGTAAAAAGCCAGAACCTGTTTTTCTTGAATTACATAGCATTATTATATGAAATAAGTCCCATGGTATGATTAAATACTAACTACCAATTTACAGATAAAAGATGTTAATTAGAACGAAAGAAAGAAATAATCATTAAAGATTAACTAGAAAACATTGAAATAAATAAGCATAAATAGGTTATAATAATCAAAATGAAAAATAGCAAAACCATTGTTGCTAGGGCAACGTCTCGGGAGTGATCAATGCAGATGATAGTTTTTACTTGATAATTGGTACAATACAAAGTTACGGCCAAAGAAAAAAAAATACAGATGATACAGATATAATATACACGCAGATAAAATATTGGGCAGTAATTAGTTATTTACTCCCTCTATTGTCCAGGTTTCAAACTAATATTACTACTTGCCACTAGATGGCGTGATGAACGCAACTCAATTTGGTTCATATTTGTCTATGACCATAACCTTGTTTAATTTAGTTCTGAAGAAACGCTGAATAGGTTATAGTTAGTTTTGCACCAAATTAAAAAAAATAGTCCGGCTAATTTTGGTTTAATCCAATGTTCTCGAATCGCTGTCTATTTTTGCCATGTTTATCAGTTCACGAAAATATTGTGCGTTGTTTATATTGAAAATATTATTTGTAGATAATAATTTATTACGGTGCCATTTATCACAATCCATAATAAATATTACGAAATTGTGTTGGAAACTTTGTAATTGTACGTTTTGAGTGTTGTTTCATTGTATTTTTACTGCTTTTTTTGGATGCAATTTTTATGTCAATTGACGTGGATTTGTTATTTTCTTAGTTGTATTTATTCTCGACATACTTAGTTGCCCATATTCAAACCTTAGTCAATTTAAATATTTATGTAAATAATGTACTTATATATTAAATCTGTGTTTCAACAAACTTACACAATTTCGTTGCCCAGATAACCCAAACCATAATAGCATGCCTACATTCTGTAAATATTTAAACTTATCAATTCAGTGCAAACGACTATTAACCACTGTAATTATACCCCTAACGTAAATAAAAGGTTTTAACCCTACCAGGTTCCCTTTGTTTATTTTGGGAAGGCCATTAGGGTTAGTCCAAGGGTCCGTGAAAGCATTCGGAAGGTTATATCCAGGAAATTGGTAAAGGAAAGGGATTCTTTGGTGATACCTTTTCTACCTAATAGAGGATGCCTTTGAATAGGGTCACCCCGGTCTGAACCGAATAAGAGATATCATTTGGTATCAGTTTATTTTTAATTATTTTGTTATTCCGTTCTGTACCGAATTCAATTTTCTACAGTCAGCAAAAAGATGATCACAGTGGTTTCAGATTTTGTTCTGATTACTCTATTAATCCCAGCTGTTTGCTATAGTACGGCAGTTGTTAGTCCATGTCAGTGGCCCTTAAGGTGGTTTGAAAACTAACGAGATATTAAATTTGGAGAAGACCGAACGGTATTAACGGTTCGTGAGTTGTAAATTGGATGAGTTGTTGGTATCGCACTTTAAACTTTAATTTTTGATTCAGTCTGTGGCAGTACCTAAGTATTACCTGCTTAAAATTTATTTTCATACCTGATGTAGGTTTTGTGAAATACTAAGGTTAAGTAAGTACTTAAAGAATGTTTTTTTTGGTTAGAATTGCCCAATATTTGCAAGATTTTTGGTTAAATAATAAAATTCAATACTTGAAGCGTTTTATCAGTGGCGATATATTTTCGTTCAATATTTTGAAATTCTATTTGTTCCTATCCTAACGTTCCCTAACCTGCTTACAAACATAGCATAGTTTCAACATTAGCATACTTAGTACCCTCTTTTAGTCAATGTTTAAAAATAACAGCCATTTTAATTAATTAGCACATAAATTAGGAATAATTAACTGAAACTCACATTAAGTATCGCGTTACGCGACGAAAAGCGCTTCCGTCGCCGGAAAAAAACTAAATAGATGTTTTTGGTGGCTTGGTTTGGTAGGTAATTATCCTGTTTTGAGTAAATTTATTGAATACGCTCTATATCTACTGTTTGTTTGATATTTCAAACCTTACGGTTCTTGATTAGGGAATAAAGGCAATTTAATTCAAGCTAGTCTATTTTGAGAGATTTAGTACAGTAATCTAAATGAACAGGTAGACTGTATACACTTTAATACTTACATTCTATTTTACAAAACCCCATGCTACAGCAATTTTTTATTGATGTCTTGAGGCGAGGTAGCCATGTCTTTGTCATGAGTCATGACGATACTTAATTTGTGAGGGTACAAGATGCTCGCTTCACTTTCAGAACTAGCTTAAGGTATAAATTTATTTTACATTCTCAGAGTCTCAATCTTTTTATCATCCTGCTGCGTATACGCCTCACTTTGAATGTGCCATAAGAATCGCTCTTGTACAGATCAAGTAGTTTCTGTAGCTCAGATCAGCACTCACAAAAACAACATACTTACTAAATAAAAAAACAAGATAACTGATGACTGTAGTAGGTACTATAAATGACGAAACCACATAAAACTGATGGGTTTATGTAAGGAGAGCAATAAATCTTCCAACCTCAGCTTATAACATAAACCGATTTGCTAAATTGGATATCCAAGACCCAATAAAGGTTAGGTTATGTAATGAAAATAGTCTTGAACACAGATTCTCTAACACTCTAGGCTAGGCCTGTAACTTATTGCGAGAATTATATTCTGCTTTTGGACATTTTATGGAAATAGATATTGTCAGTATTATACAATTGTAACAACTGTTGTTTATGTTTAAAAGCACATTATACAATATGCACTCTAAAAAAACTTCCTTTATGAACACGTCGTTTCGTTACAGACGATGTTCTTATAATAAGTTTTTTTAGTG
Source organism: Macaria liturata (assembly GCA_964023185.1). Taxonomy (NCBI): domain Eukaryota; kingdom Metazoa; phylum Arthropoda; class Insecta; order Lepidoptera; family Geometridae; genus Macaria; species Macaria liturata. The sequence goes on along the minus strand of OZ026824.1, from coordinate 6,761,860 downwards.
GCGTACTTTGCTAATCGTTTCAGCTGGTTCAGCCTGAATAAGCAATAAAAATAATGCTTACATGCGCTAGCTAAAACGAAGTTTTTCAACTGGTCTTTTTTGTATTTCATCACTTTTTAACAGACTTCCAAAAAAAGGAGGTTATCAAGTCTTCTGAAAGTTTTTTTTTTTATAGACATCAAACCACCATCTTATTGCAGAAACACCGCAAAATTATTCAACCAGCCTACTAATACCTAAACAACCATTTATTTACTGATACCCGCGGCCATTTTGAAAAATCCCCAATACCCATATTGCACCGCCACCATTTTTTCCCTGACTGCACATATTGGGGTCTCATGGCACGGCGCCAAGCCCCGCCTCGGTAAATCAGAAGTACTCGGACATTCTCAATGACAAATGCTTAGGGAATCGAGGATTTCAGATCACTAATAATAATTAAAAAACAATTGAAATAAACTAAATGTAGTTACTTATTACAAACTTAACTTAACAGTACTTACTACATAATAAACAAAAAATTAGTAACTTAAAACATGTTTAGGAAAGTTTATTTACTTATATCACTAGGTTTGATAGGTGTCTCTAGTTTATTGATCGAAGTGTTAATTAATGTTGTAAATGTATGTAAGTAAACTACTTAGTGCAGGATTCGCGGATTTTCACTTTGTTTTATAAGTATCTCTGTTTTATTACAATTGCAGCCTTAATTATTTATGTTGAAAATGTAATCTAACATGAATTCATCGTTACTTTGAATTATTACTGCTAACATATCTTCTTGAAATTAGTTAAAATATTGGGAGAACAATATTTACAACATCTTATTAGAACTATTTTTTTTTTTTTTTTTTACTTGATATAGGCTTACGCTTGACTACAACTTGCCTGATGGTAAGCAACGTTATAGTCTACGATGTAGCGCGCTTGCCTAGAAGAAACCGGTTTACTCTCGACTTGAAGACCGACAAATTAATTAATTTCATAGTGAAGAGTCTAATGTATATTTGACATGAAGTACGGACTCCTGAAAGTTACACAAATTACGCCAACATAGTTTTTGTTTAGAAAAAGCAAACACAACCACAGACAAGCACTAGTTAATCAAAACACTTATTTAATATCGCTTATTACATGTACTTTCATCAAGACAGGCAATTTATAAGCTCTTTACGAGCAATCTGCAAACATTACAATCTTCTAGCGATATAATAGACATCCATTACTAAACAGGCGCTGTTATGTACTAATTGTGTTTATACTAGCAATTTGAGCGAGTCACTAAAGCTTGTCGCACACGTGAGATTGTATATTTGCATATGAGTTTACTGTTTGTAAAATTTATATTCGTTGTAATTTTTAACATCGCAAAAATTAGGGATAACATTTTATTGCACCACAATTACATAAAGAAGTGGTTATTTGAAAAAATTTGCTGCTTTGGTACCAACATACATTAACCTTAAAAACGACTCAATCTTAAAAAAGGCTGAATCAATTTGGATAAATTTGAAACTGCCACCAACCAGATGAGATCCAGCGAAGGGAGCATAGGACCGACAGTATGTATAATTTTAAATTTGCTCCTCTTTGTATACGTCTCATATTGTCTGTTTGTTTACGTGTCGAAGAAGAGGAAGACCAGCGCTGGTTCCTTCCACACAACCAGCATTATGCTGAGTTGGGGCTGTGTTGTGGCAGATTCTATGTTTGTTTGTTTATTATGTACTTACTCGTGTTTGTTTTTCTGTAAAATTTGCCACACTTTCTTTTATTGCTAAAATTTCATCAATTCATTCACAATACGTGTCATTTTAACTATCAAATCTTATCAAACATTACAAAGAAATCTCATGTACAAAGCCTTACTGTTGCTGAAGCAGCATCCAATCTGCGATGCAAATTAAGCACCGCCATTTGTGCAGTGCAGGTATGCATAATGTACCCGATAGATGATATAACTAATAGCCAACGTAATGAGTTCCGATTAATCATAGACTTGAGTGTAATCTGACCCTATATGGTAGCTCTAAGAGATGTAAAACGGATTGAGTTTATGGTAACGTCTTGTAGAAAATTCTGCTAATTTTACAGATTGATTTTGGCTAGCCCTCAAAATAACTAAGTAGTACCTATAATAATTTGTTAAATACAAATTACAATGAAAATAAACTAAGTAAGAATCGGTACAAATACCTAGTTTTTTTGGATTTTTGCTCTTCGTCTGTCTGCCATTTATGTAAGCGATTCCCCTTTCGAGTTCATGAACTTAGGATTTATGTTCATAAAACTATTATCATATCAAATGTGTTGTTTAGATAGTGGAGCCATGTCAAGAATCAGGATCCATGCCATTAGTCACAATTTTCTCCACAATTTTTTTACAAAATATCACAACAAGTTTTAACTGTATTAGTACATAAAGAACATACCTATAAAAAATCAAAAAATATTTTTTTAATAATATTTACCTTTTTCCGTTCGATTTCAAAATTGTCCATAGATACAATATGAGATGACACCAAAAACACCGATCTACGAATTAAATCGGATTTATAAGTACCTAAATGAGAATGTCGTTCGCAGCGTGGGACTAAAGCGCGTTGAATTGAACAGTAAATAACTGCAGCAATTTACTTTAATACCCTACTCGATTATACCTACACTTAATTAGCAAATTAGCAGCCCTAATGGGCTTAAATAACACTTAGCCGTGTCGTCTGCAGCGGTATTAAAATGTTTTCGCTAAGTTTAACTTTAATTGGTTCAAGACAGAAATTTCATTCATTGCAAGGGCAAAATTAAAATCGCTTTTCATTTTTTGCGACTATTTCTCCTGTATCGTTGGCAGATGTTTTTTTTTCGTGATGATATGGCCATTCTAGTTTGTAAAGATGGGGAATTCTGTGTACGATCCCACACCTTGTTATATTGACATACTAGTGGACGCCTGCGGCTTCGCTCGCATTATTTCAGAATAAAAAGTAACCTATGACACTCCTAAGACCTCGTACTACCTAACCTACATACCAAAAATCATGATGATCCGAAACACGAGGTAATCCCATCGGGTACTTACCTACTTAAATCAATGATCAAACAGCCGCTGAAGTTGAGAAGTGTTTTGTTATTTACTCTCATTCATAGCATAGCTTTCATGCGTGAATATGATAAAACGATTTACAAACATACAGACATAAAATAGTTAAGTACTTATTTGATATTTTTAACTGACTTAAATAGGAGGTTATCAAGTCTTCTGAAAGTTTTTTATAGTAAGGTGATCATACGAACTGAGATTGTGTATTACATTTATGCTTCATTCGATACACGTGTTATGATAGTGCTAATAATCTATGATAACAATTTTTAAGGAAATACTTAACTGAATATTATACATACTTGTCTTTTTACAGTACTATATCTGTATCGTGTTAAATAGGAACTAACTTAATATGCTTTCAGAAGTTTTATTAAATAACAGAAATGTATTCCACAATGATGATGATGCTTTCCAAGCCGATTTCGGCTACGGCGAACGTATTTCCTACGGTTAAGTTACTGATGCGTCCTCACATGACTAATATACCCTATTTTAGCGCTGAATGTTCTACAACAGTTGATAGCCATAGAAGTAATCCACTACTTGTACTTTGTAGTACCTAGTCTTGACTAATAACTTCTCAGTTAAATTAAGGTCGCATGTTTATGAGTTGTTTGTGTAAAGGTTAGGTTAACAATAACAGTTACACTTATAGTTTACAATGTACATTTGTAACTATAATTTTCATCAGACTGTCGGAAATTTTATCAACCATAGACTTCCCTGAATATATAAGTAAGTAATATGCCTTCAATTACGCTGGTTTTGAAAAGTTTCAACCTTTTAATACATATGCAAAAGCCAAAATCCAATTCCATAAAATTTCCCTGGACAAGCGTGATAACACCATGGTTTGTCACTCATTACACTAAAAAAATTATAAAAACCGCTGTAGGAAGCCAAGCACGCCCTCCTACCCGCATAAACAGCGACTCTCTGTACCAGGGTCGCATAAGCACGAGCGACATAAAAAAGTTACGAGGAGTTATCAAAAGGGCGCCATAAAACGGCAGCGGGCGAGCGCCGTAAACTGGCCAGTGGACCAGGCTGGCAGCGCCGAAGAACGTTTCCAACGATTATTGCCTGTACTGAATGAATTCACTTCTTGGCTTTTTATGCGGTCCTGGTACGTGTTTGTATCGTATTCCTACTACTAGGCCTACTTTAGATTAAAATTTCTATAGAATAATAGGAATTATACGGCAGCATTATGATGTCAAGTTGATATGAGTTGACAAGGTCTGTACAAGATAGACGACGCTGATACATGCAATGACAAGAGAGGTCTATGCCCAGTTGTGGGATAGGGTAGGCTGTGGATGATGATGATAAGTAAATAAAAACCATACACATACATATGTGTTCTGTAGGTAAATAAGTATATAGTAACTAAGGGTTTCCATTCCAAGGGTTAGAAATATCTATATCCAAACACCCTTTTGAAAGCTATCTATTCTATACAAAAAGAGTACCTACATAAAACTTTCCAAACCGAATGTGCCGAAAAGTGGTCCCCTAAGTGTGAAAACGTTTGAGTTTTTTCTCGATAGCGGAAAGTTAGAAAATTGAGACTGTTTCGTGGAAAAGTTGCAGTTATCTGCGTTTCTTCGGGCGTTGAATACCAGCGAAAACGAATCTTTGCTAGTTCGATTGCTTGCTTTTATAGTCAGGTTAGGCTATTTAGAATAATTTACACAAGTGCAACTACGAGTACGTACTATACCTAAGTACCTACGTACTTATGAGATATATTAACCTAAGATTTGTTAGCTCATGTATTTCATAAACTTTGAATGGTTTGTTGCTGATATTAGGCGATTTTCTCTCGGTAACATTTCAAAATTACCGACGTGTTAAGTAACTACCGCCAATTACCATTTTTCCATATGCAAGAACGTTCACTCACGTAGTCAAAGAATATCAATAAAGAATAGACGAGAGAAAGGAGGTTGGCAGTAATATTTATAGTTTTTACTAACTACCAACCTTTTTTCTCGTCTAACTTATCATACAAGGTGCGTGTGAAATGCGCTCATAATCGCAGCATGTCGAATAGCTAACGTCAAGTAATGGTTTCGGAATGGCGGCCAGGCACGGAATGAGCGTTTTATTCACTTCACATGCTAAATTGCTTCATAAATCTAGTGGAAACTGCCGAAAATACCTCAGCTACCAACCAATGTTGCTACGCTAAATAGTTTCGCTGTATTTGGGAAGTTATTGATAGAAAAACGTGTATTAAAATACGTTACGTTGAGCATAAAAAGCTGTAATTGGCAGGTTTATATTACATTTATGTAACTAAGTAATGGCTTCTGTATTCTGTGGTAATATGTACACTTTTTTACAAATTAGCGCAACCACATCCGTAGGGATATTCTCACGGTAAAAGAATCTGCAAAACCAAGAAGCCCAAAATTATATACTTAGGTAGGTAATTGTAATTTGATAACTCACGTTTTGGGCTTTTCACCTTTGCTATAAGGTTTCTCCGCGAGATACATGGTAGTTCCAAGCTAAAAACCAAATATTCTTATGGAAGTGTGGGATCTTGGTCTGAAAAAGTCCCTATAGGAACCTCTGAGATCGTATGGGATATAGACAATACCTACAATTGGAAGTACACCTAAATGAGCGTCACAGTAATATATTTTTGTGATTAGTTGTAGTCATTTTGTGACTCTTCATCATCACAAATTTAAAGGCAAGGCCTTTGTCTGTGGAGCATGTGCCAACCTTCCCGATCTTCTGCCAGTTCCTTGACCTCCTTATGCGACATGACGCCCGCCTTCTCCTTTACTTGGTCCATATATGACCTTCTCGGCTTTCTTCTCTTCGTGCTTCCAGTATTCCTTCAATGATGTTTTTCATAAATTCTTCATGTCGTATAGTTGTACTAAAAATCCACACCATATTATCAGTTGGATATTTGGCATATTTCGCTAAGCAATAGCTTAGATTTTTATTTTTTTATTTTATGGGATCGTCATAGCGATTGGCCTAAGTCGCTTTGCTTATTATCGCTATCGCTTAGTGAAATACATATGTCACTGTATTATAGTTCCCGTAAGGCATGATTAAATTTAGTTGTAATAACCGGCTAGCACTTACGTCAATAATAATACGCGCGTGCTGACTCGTCCTCCTGATGATGGAAACCTCAGTTTTCCGAAAGTTGTCGAGCAAATTTTCGACATAATTATTGACGTGAGTGCTAGCCGGTTATTACAACTAAATTTAATACATATGTCATTTGTCTTAGTGTGCAGGAAATATAGAGATCACTGCATCAGTTATTCTCACTTCTATCCTTCTATCACGAAGCTGGTTTATGCCTCGCTTTGTAGAGTAACTCCGCTTATCTCCAGCTTTACGACCATTTTACGATTATGGCATTTATGGCCCTTCAGAATCGTTATAACGTACTGCGATATGAAATTTTCTTTAAAGGAATAATTTAAAAGCGTGTGAGTTAATTGGTTTGTAATATTTTTATGTTCTTGTGGTGAATTTGTGCAAAGATTTTTTTATTTTACTTGACTCCATCTCGCCTAATGTTAAGCAACGGTATGTTGGAATTTAAAATACTTTTTAAACTTAACATTAGTCGAGTTTCTACAACTGAGTTTAGTTTTTGGTATGGGCAAGACTTCCAGTTATGACAGAAAAGAAGCTTAAATATTAACTTAACTTTATTTGACCTTTGTCCAGCCTTATCATTGGGCACACTTATCAATTTTCTTAGTAAATAGATGTTTTCATTTTTTTTAAATGTTGATATACGAGTAATTATGATAAAACCATCGTTAACCTTTTGACCTAACGTTATCTTTCGGAAATGTGGAAAAATTAACACACGTAAGCATAATGTAAATATGAAGTACTTATTTGGTAGTCTTAATTTATTTGTTGCGAAAATTATGTTGCTGATCAATCTTTTAATGTGCTGACCAATAAACTGCTTCCCATATTAAAATGAACATATTATTATCCTTTTTACGGTGCTGTATTAATTTTTATGGGGCAGTTTAACGGTGGTTTTTGAATTAATTTTGTCTTTACTCGATCAAAGTAGTAAAAGTTAAAGAGCAACGTGGATCGGTTAGCAATGTTCGACTCACGATATTAATATTATCTATACCTTTATCGGTATTAATTAAAAGTGTAATGAAACCTTTTCAGACCCGTATTACTTACTACAGGTGGATCTTATCTAGATGTTGTTTTATTGTAAATGTTAAAAAAATAACACGTGATGTTATAAGTATTTTATCTTTGACATTGATCATGTGTTCGGAATCCGTTACTACTCCTCTTTAATGCGCTGGTATTAGTCCAGATATAATTTGTGCTAACTGGAACAATAAAATATTACTTATATCAAGGGGCTATTCTATTTTGACACACCTAACTTGTCTTGTCAAACCACATAGCATTATACATATTATATATAGGTAGGTACTACCGAGTAATTAGCAAAGTGAACTTAGGGACATTCCGGCATATCTATTCGTAGTAACCCTCAAAGTCATAGCTTTTTAAGTTAATAGTTGATTGTGTGTTCAAGTAGAGTGTCGCTAAGAGACGTGTTGTTGTTGCAGGGCTACAATGGTGTGTGCGCGTGGCTGGGCGCGGGGGGGCGGTCGCGCATGGCGGCGCCAATGAGGGAGGCCGCGCTAACCGGCGGAGCACGGCCCGCGCACCCCGCCAACTTCGAGTACGATGACAACGAGTGGGACATCGGCATCGGCGACCTCATCATAGACCTCGATGCCGACATAGAGAAGACGGACGAGGCGGGCGGCATGGCGGCGCGCGCCGACCACGACACGCAGCGCACCGCGCTCAAGATGAAGATCAAGCGCACC